>CM065668.1:12369445-12862816 GCA_033220385.1 Triplophysa yarkandensis
CAAACATGCTTGTCAACACTCAATTGTATTTATTCTGTGAGCTTCTAAAAGAGGATGAAAGTCACACATTGTTTTAAGATGTAAATGTTGGATTTCGATGTTTAGACCTGATATGAGGACAGGATTGGCGGATAACAGAAATCTCAGCAGAGTGCTGGATTACCACATTGTACCCTCATTCATTCATCTGACTCTAAGAGAGGATCAGAAATAGGCCACTGGAGATCACAAACCAGAAGAGAGGGAAAGAGGTAAACAAACGGCTTTAAAAGCTGCATTTAAAATAATGCATGACTCATACATAAACACCAAACACAACCACCTAAAGCATTACAATGATCAAGGCTACATTATTTCAATAGGTTTTAAGTCTGGTACAGTGTGATATGCATAGTAAATTTAAGTCCTAATTCAAATTGCAAATCATCCACTGTGCAAAAAGAAAACAAGTAAACATGTCTTTTCACTGCATTGAAGTTGGCATAAGATAGATTTGCTAATGTGTTCTCACACTAAGGCCGAGACAGTTGATAAGGTTTACAGGTTGACAAGTGGGCCAGGAAATTAGGGATGAGTTAATTTAGTCTTGGAGAGAAAGCAAATCATATATACAGATTACACGAACATAGATTTAACCATGAATTTAACAGTTAAGGAATACCTTAACTGTACTGTAACCGTCAAACTTTAAATGCACAGTTCATCCCAAAAAGAAAATCTTTTATCATTCGTTTCTTTTGAGACTATTTCATCTGCACACAACAAAAGGAGATATTTTGCCCTCATTTACATTTCTCCCCCATATAAATTTAACAGAAGTGGTAACGCACCGGCAATCTACTAATGCAATAAGCCAATATTGGATGCAACTCTATCATAACTGTTTTTATATTGTAATTTGTAATTCACAATTTTAATTGTTTATGCCATATTTAACCTTATTTTGTTAATATTATTAAATTGGAATAGAATGTACTTCAAACTCAGAAAAAAATCAGTCGCAAACACTGCTTCCCTATCTTCTGAGAACATAAATTAAAAGTTATTTGTGCCTTACTTCTATCATGGGACTTTGCTCCAGGAACAACAAGTAGGCTGCTGTCATAGCACATTGACGCTACTTACAGTAAAGGGCTGGCAAACTCAGCAGAAGAACACACACATCCCAACAGACTGAATAAACATTGTAATATATTACTGCGGTAACAGTTGCTAGGTTGACTTTATCACAGCCTGGACAGTGTTAGGCTCTCAGGAGGCTGCTCATACACACAAGTGTGTGACTAACTTTCACTGTCTCCAACACTCAAACTATTCACCAAAGACACATTGCACATAAACAGAAAACATCTTTGACTTATCTGTTATATTTCAGATATATGATTGATTATACACATTAATTAAAATGCTTAAATAATAGCAAGACTTATTTGCTCATTATAAATTTAGGTTTGCCTTTAATTTGGCTATTGATCCTTTATTATAAGCCAATAAAAAAAAACATTAAGTAAACAATTATTACAATAATATTGTTAACCTTTAGAAAGCAAAGCACACTAATAATACATAATATATAAAAGATTAATTATTTTTGAAAAATTCTGAACTTTACAGAACCCAGAACTCTATTAAAAATATATATCTGGGAAAATATATTTGTCTGACAGATTTCCGGGTGTCTATTTTGTTACAGCCTTGTTGAAGCTTGTAAGTAATTTGTTATTATGTCTTTGATTTAATATCCCAGATGGATAAAATCTAGAGGAGCCATAAATAGACAAATAATCACCACACTGACATATATGTACATATTTACAAGGTATTATTTATTATAAGAATACATTTCATTTAAGATATTTACAGAAAACTAAGGGGGTTAAGTAAACAAGGCCAGTTAGACTTTAGGTTGGGATTTTGAAGCGGTGCTCTGAAATGCATATGTAATGTGGTTACATGCATGATTTAAGTAAATGTCCTCGTATGATTGGACATTTCCAGCAAAATGCCTCCAGTGCATAAGCTCAGACATGCTGACACGCTGGGGAAACGCTGCTGCGCTGTTGGCATGGCGACCGAGCTGACATGCTCTTCCCGGCTCCTCACTAACCTCTTTCAAAATACCTGGTACAAACAAAAAGAGTTTAAAATGATAAATTGTCATATAAAATATAATTTACATAAAATTTATATATATATTTTATATGATTCTGCAAAAAAATAAGAATATATTTAGCCACTGTGTCCAACATTATATATGTTTGCATTTATTTACCTGGCATGTTTCCATCTCCAGCACACTGGCAGTCCAGTAGGTCATGAGTGAGGCAGGAGGTATTTGGATCAAATGTAAAAAGGTCCCGCAGCTCTTCGGCAGAAAAGCTAATATGCTCACCCTTCTTGGTCAAGTCCACCACTGTCCCAGAAAGTCCTTGTTTACTTACCTGCCTCTGATAAATCTTCTCTTCTATGGAACCTACGAGAGAAACGTGCACATCTGTAAAACTCTATAAACAAGCGTTTTAACCAACTATAAATCATCACACTGAAAGTCTTCCAATAATAAAAAGTGTGATTCATCATGTGATGTGTCATAACACACAACCCATTGGTTGAAAAGAAAGTGAAACAGTTTGTGTGTGTCATGATTTATGAAAGGCTGGGAGATGTTTTTTTAGTTCTGCTTGACGTTAAGCAGTTTTAGATAACAGCTACATATATGCATTTTCAAATGGAATAGGTCACGTTTTTTTGCACAGTTTACAGATGTCATGATTACCTGTTGTAAGTAACCTGTAGATATGAACCGTTTTCTTCTGTCCATCACGCCACACTCGTGCCATGGCCTACGACATGAATAAAAAACATTACAAGACGATTCCAGTCTAGCAAAATTTAAATACTTATATTTATGACTCTAAAACTACGGTACTTTGCATAATGTTAGTACTTTCTTTATTTCAATGGTTTGAATCACTATTTACATTACTTGCAGTAGTGTGTGATCAGAAAATAAAAGTTGACATTTCTGAAAATTACTTTTGTCATAATATAATAGCAATCCTGTGAAAATGTTATTATGCAGAACTGTGACGATACTTTTTACAGTACTTTAGCTTTGGAGGTACATTTACATTTATTTATTTCGCAGACACTTTTATACACAGTGAATTCCCAGTATAATGCAATGGCCAACTATAACTACAAAGCAAATGGGGGTAAGGTGCCCAGCAATGAGTTTGAACACACAACCTTCTGTTACAAGTCCAACTCTCTAACCACCAGACTACAACTAATCCCCAGGTAAGTGTCTTGAAGCATCTTGAAGACATTAACACAGGACTTCTGGATTTAGTCAATTTTTTTCAGACTGGATGAGTGTTTTTTAGAAATGCAGTTAAAATGATACAGAACTCTTTAGAGGTGAAAAAACAACTTAAGCAAATCAAAATACTTTGGGAAACCAATGGGACTTTTTTGTACTCACTGCCATCTAGTGGGATATATTTAAAGGAGGCATTTGTGCACGCTGTAGTTTGCTTTTGTCAAATAATTTTGTCAAATAAAAAGTTTTATGCAATTTGCATAATTATTTTGATGGTTTAATCGAACAAGAGGGGGCATTAATAATATTGGAGCAATACACCCCCCCCCTGGATAACACTTCGGGCAACTGTGCATAACAAAGGTTCTGTCAGCAGCACATCATACTAATATGTGCCTGCTGTTTTTGATTCTAGCTCATTCTAGTTATTAGAAAAGGCATTAAATCCATGACCTCTCCTTGTCCCATCAAACTCAACCAGCAACCAGGCATAAAACCACCATTTAAACCAGCAGAAAATGGCAAAAACAGAATAGAATAGTAAAATAATCAATCACACAAATTTGAAACTTTATCACTACACTGAACCCTAAAATTCAAATGGCTGTCAATCATGTTTTTGAAGGTCAATCCAGGAACTGCTATCTGCTGTTATAATCATATTTTGCCTAAAACCGCAAAAATTTGCTTTTTTCTAATTCTTTACGACTGAAATGTTAAATGTAAAACTATTAAGTTCACCTACCTGTATGTCATTGGCTGGGTTCCAGTCTAAATCATACAAAACAAGATGGGAGGCACCAATCAGGTTAAGCCCCACCCCTCCGGCCTTAGAGCTTAATAGCAACAGGAAGTTGGAGGAGTGCGGACTGTTGAAAGAATCAACAATTCGTTGTCGCTGCGCAACAGGGGTCTGTCCATCGAGCCGACACCATTTATAGCCAATGTGATTACAGACGTCTTGCAACAAGTCTAGTGTTTGTGTGTAGTTCGAGACTAAAACAACCCTGGAGGGAGAGAAAGAGAGATCCAATCCAGTTTTCCGTTCACACAGATAGGAGCATGTATCCAAACAATAACATGATGTCTGAATCTGCAAGTCAGTCTATGCAAGTTTGACAGTAGTGTAAAGGTACCTGTCTTTGTTATTGACTTGTAGTATTGCAGACAACAGGTCTGTCAGCACCAGAAGCTTTCCAGAGTCCGCCATACTGAAGGCGCCCGTTGAGTAGCCCTCAGGAAAGATCTCCATCATTCCATCTTCAAACATTTCACTCGTCTTTTCCTGAAGACTCAAAAAGCAGCAGAGCTCAGGTAAAGAGCTACATAGATTGCCTATTCATCTGCCCCGGGCATAATTCATCATCTAAATATGCATGCCAGGCACAGTGTTTAGTGTTGGCGTACCTGTAGAGTGTTATAGAGCAATCCTGGGTGATTGCAGAGTTTCTTCAGAGCATTGATGCATGCCAGGTGTGGGCTGTGCGTGTACGTGTGTGTGTTGCCGCTATAAAGGCAGGCACGGATTGGCCGTGTGGCCAGCATGACTCCATATAGACGCAGCTGCAGCTCAGTGGGTTTGCAAAAGACAGTCCACTCGATCCGCTCAGACAAATACGGATTGATTATCTCCTGTGTGCGTCGAAGGGTAAACACACCTGTTAGACGGAAGAGCTCAGTGGCACGCTCCTCTCCAAGACACCTTTCCTCCTGAAACACAGCGGGACAGTTAATTTCATAGTTCACCTAAATATAAAATGCAGCCCTCTTGTCATTACAAAATGGAATATCTTTCTATATTTTGTAGAACAGATAACAAGATATTTTGAGGAAAGTTGGTAACCGAACAGCAGTGGCACCCATGTACTTGTGTTGTATGGACACCAAACCAATGTGACTAACATTCTTATAAACAAATCTGCATAAAAACATTATACAGGTAATCTTGAGATCTTTAAAAATATAGACTTTTGATTTCAGACATGTCAAGTCTTAACTCGGTTTGTGACATTGTTGAAATCTTTTTATACTGGACCCATTTGTTAGATTCTGGCTCTCAGGAGAAATGTCCGAGACACAGAGGATCTTGTTCTCCATGTTATCTCACTGATGTTAAGGAGAAATCACTTACATTTTAGACATCTTATCTATAATGTTTTATTTTTATAGGTCAATGTAAGCATCTATAAAACTGTACCTCCATGCAGGAAGGCTGGCGAGATCTAAGAATCGGCTCTTCGTATATCTTCCTATAGGCTGCAGATGTTCCCAGAATTCCTGGATTGACAAACTCCACGATGGAATAAAACTCCTGCAGGTCATTCTGCACTGGTGTCCCTGGTAAAATGCAAAAAAATTATGTAATGTTAATGTAGCTTAGCAATAATAATAATGTAATGTAACAATAAAATGACTACAATTCAATTGTACACCTATTCTTATTTATGTAAAAGTTGTGTGCAAGTGTATTAAAAATAAATGAAACCAACCGGTTAAAATAAGACGGCGTTGACAGGAGAGAGCAGTAAGTGCTCCGGATGTCTTGATGTTGCTGTTTTTGAGTCGATGACCTTCATCACAGACGAGCACTCCAAAATCCAACTCTTTTAATCGGTCCACAGAACGCAGAAACATCTCATAACTGATCACCATCACAGAGCAAAGAGGAGATGACACGAAATCCTCCACACGGTGATCCTAGGTACATGAACAACACATACTTTGTGATTTTAAAAACCTTACAACAAACGTAAAGAGTTCTTCTCTCAATGCATGTAACTGAGTACATGGAACTTTAGGCGATCCCTCAGTCATCACACACACCTGGTCCACAGTGTAAACACTGATCCTCTCTCTGCCCAGCCACTTGTTGAACTCTGCAGCCCAGTTCTTGACCAAACTCCCTGGGCACACCACAAGTGCTCTCTTAAGCACAGGCCGTCCACCGTAGGGACCCTGTCTCAAAAGTGTCCACAGCACGCAGACACACTGCAGGGTCTTCCCAAGCCCCATCTCGTCTGCCAAAATAGCTCCACAGCGACCTGCCATCCTGCACAAAACATATAACATATTTTCATCCAAACATGATAGGACAAATGCATATATCACTGAAGCAGAAACATGCTTTAAAAATATTTTCACCTCATTCCCATTAAGCATTCATAAAGAAAGACCACGCCCTCTCTCTGATGTGGCCGAAGATGATTGGTCAAGTGCGGGTCCACAACCACATCCACCAACGGCGAACCAGATTTATTATTTAGCCACTGGTGATCGGTTGATGGTCGTGGCATCACAAGCGCTCCTGCGGATAAGAAATGCATCACCAGACTTTGTAAATACCTATGAACTTTTTTTACCTATGAAGTTTACCCGTGGGCTTTACCAGGTGCATTGGGGTCATGTCTGGGTTTACAGGGAGCTCCTTCAGAATTGCAATCTTGTAGCGCTCCTCCTTTAAGGGCTGGCCTCGTGAAAGATTTTGCCAGTGGTCGATGTACAGCAGTCTTCACAACTGTCTCTGCAGGACTTTCAACTGAAGTGTCTTGAAAGCAACGGCCCTTGGCATAGTCCTCATCGGAAATGACCCCCATTACCTCAATTTGCTTTCCTCCCACCATTAGAGTCTGACCCTCACACAGACTCTCCAGCTCTGAGGCTTTGTAGCCTGATCCTAAGACACACATAAATCTTTTCAAATATTTTATACACACAACTATATGAGTGATGAATAATTGTAAATGTTGATATTTTACAATTAAATACAGCAACCATTGCTACTGTTTTTTAGTTTAAATGTTTTAGTTTGATGTGATAAACTCACCACGTCCAATGTCCCGCCCCTCCATGTCTTTAAGGACAACACCCCTTCCCCTGGTGACCAGCACAGCATCGCCTTCCCATCGTTTATGCTTCCTTGATGATGCCTTGCACCACACTACGTTATAGTAGCGTGCTTTAAAAATAAACGAGTACACATATGAGCAGTAAAAACACAACAGTCTATGTTTTACTTTTAAAGTGACCCAAAAATTAATTTATGTCATTATCTCCTAATTTCAAAACAGAAGGATTTGCTTTCTTCCCCAGAACAATGAAGATGATATTTTGAAGAATGTTGTCATCTGGCACACATTGCATTTGTTTTGGGTCCATCCAATACACATGGATGGGTTCATCTGCCGTTTCATGACCAACATTCTTTAAAATATATTTTTTGTTCTGCAAAGATGCAAACCCATAAAAAGTTTTTTTAATAAATGACAAAAATGCCTTTTTGAAAACTTACTAGAGTGACCAGCAGAAAAATAAAAAAATAAAAAGGGCGGTGTCCCAGACATGAATTAATCCTAGCCCCAGACTGTAATGCACGTTTGAGCAGTTAGAACTTAACACAACAACTTGCACTGAATACCTTCAAATATTTCAGACATAGTGTTTTGTCTCAAGGTGAACACCATATTTTGTCATGGCGTGTTTAGAAAAATTCATTTAAATGATGCTTATGACTGGTTTAATCCAAACCCTGACTGGGAAACCGCCACTGTATCAACAAAGTCTACATAACAAACACAATATTTCAGGATAAAACAACAAAGTAAAAGATAAAAGAAAACATAAAAATCTTTCAACAATTAGTCAGCATAAGATCATATATCAAGAATACCGTTTGTTAACCAAATAAGAATTTCATTGCATGAACACCAAATTAAAAAAATGAAAAATAATGACAGATGTTTAATTTTGGGTAAACATTTTTTGCAATCACAAGGCATTTAGATGTGCATTCAAAATGGGACAACAAAGAATTAAAAGATTTTCAAAAGCCATTAATTTAAATACTGAAGATTTTATTGGTGACAACATACAAAAGAATCTCATCCAATAACATTTACACACAATAACTTCTATTATGAAAGTGATCATTGTAAAAAGTAAACAAAATAAAATATGTACAAACAAGTCTGTTGATTCTACCTGCACAACACACAAAAAACTGTGTCAAAGTTCCCTTTTATACTACATTTATAGACTTAACACGGAATGTCACATTATTGGCAGTCCGTGGCGAAGTCTGGCGGCCCTCAATTTCTCCACTTTGACCTTTGATCTAAGGAGCTCCTCCTCCAACTGTTGTTTTCTTTTAAGGCCCTCCCTCTTCTCCTCCAGATACAGACCGAGCTTTCTGTGATTGGCCAGAAGCAGCTTGTGTTCCTCTCGCATCATCTGCATCATTTCAGCTTCAAAAACAGGGTTTTTGAATGTTACCTTGTCCTGCTGATACAAACTTCTCCTGGAGGTGAGTGCTAACGGTGAGGGCGGTAAGTGTACGGATGAGGGGCATGGAGAGATGGAGCCCGCATACAAATGGGAGACTATTTCCTCTTCATCCTCCTCTTCTTCAGCCACATCATTTTCTCTCCCATCCTGACCATGTTGGGTTTGACTGCTCAGAGTGACGGCAGTGTCCGGTGAACCATGTGATGCAATGAGCTGGATATCAGGTGGTGGCTTTACATCTTCTGACTCCACCCTTACAGCCGTAACATGTGCATATCCTGATAATACTGGGATGGAAAGACTACTGCCTGGCTGATCAACTACCGGAGAATTCCTCTTGAACTGAAGCCTAGCACAGAAACATATACATGTGATCATGTCAGCACATAAGTTTAGATGCATCTATTAGAACCAATAGACTATTTGTGCCTAAAATGTATACTTTTGAAAATATTAAAGGGCTATTTCATCCACCAAAAATAATCAGTCATCATGTATTCACCCTCTCTTCATTTCAAACTTACTTGACTTTCTTCAGAACACAAAGGAAGATATTTTGAAAAAAAGCAGTGGCACCCATTGACTTCCATTGTATGGACATAAATCCAAATTTAGTCAATGGGTGCCAGTTATCAACACTCTTCAAAATATTGTCTATCTTTTCTCTGGAAGAAAAACTTCTTTGTGTTAACCATTAAAAATTAGCAGCAAAACCATGGTAATTTGATTTTTAAGAAAACTAATTTACTCTATAACAGTGGTATAACAGTGGTTTAACAGTAGCCGTAAACCTTATGCTTAAGGGATAGTAATGCAAATAATTTTTGCATGTTTAAAACACGTTAATGACTCTTTCTTCTGTGGAACAAAATTGTGCCAAGGTTATTTCTTCAAAATATTTTTGACCTCTGCAGAAGAAAAAGGTTGTACAGGTTTAGAGTGAATAAATGATTAAGAAATGATCATTCATATCCTAGTATTAATCTTCAAGAAACTTATAAGGATAGTTCACCCAAAAATAAAAATTCACTTCAATCTGTTAAGACTTATCATACGGAGAACACTAAAAATATTTTACAATCTTGGTTACAGGAAACAGTTGGTCTTCAATGACTGCATTGGTTTTGTTTCTATACAACAGAAGTCAATTGGGACCAAGAGTTTGCAGTTACCAACATTCTTTAAAAGTCTTTTGTATTTTGCAAAAGAAAGTAAAACATGTTTAAAATGACAACACAGTGTACCTCCACAATAGTTTATTTTGTAAGGGAAATTACATAATTTAATAATTTAAATAATTTAAGTTATTTATTATTTATAATAAACAATATCATGAGAGAGTCAAAAGATAAAAATAAATTATTTTTATTTACACTTTGGCTGATTCAAATCTATACAAATTTGTTTACTTGGTTGAACTTAGAAGAAAGATATTTGGAAGAATGCTTGTTACAGTAACAGTTGTTGGATCATATTGACCCCATGGTTAAAAGAATTACCCAAGAACATTTTTATATACTATGGTAGTCTTTGTAGTCAAATAACTTTTTGGTTATCAGAAATCTTCCAAATATCTATCTCTTTGTTTTTCAGAACAGGGAAATCTTTAAAGATTTGTAAAAATATAAAAAAAAATTTTTTGGGCAAACTATTTCTTTAACCTTCAATTATACCTCTATTACACATTTTTGCTGTCTAAATATTATGTGCATACTGTATGTTTATCAACTACTTAAATATATGTGCGCATACATCTAGCTGAATGATAGGAGGACTCATGACAAAGCAGGACCACCAGAAACATTAGTCACTGTAATAAAACAACCCAAGATACTGAGGCTGAAATTGATCTGACAGTTAAAACTACTCTACTCTGGCAAACCTGGCATCAGCCCAGCGTCGGAAATACAGTTAATAACATCCAAATCCCTTCAGCACTGCAGCTTACCTCTGGCACAGGAGGACACACATTGACAGAGCGAGTGTGGATGTGCGAGTCTGCACACGTGTTTTGACCACAAACAATAGAAACGGCAAATTAAACTCCTGAAGGAGATGTTTACACGTCTGTCTCGAAAACCTGCTGAACTCTAAAGGGCAAAATGTGAGAATTACCACAGCAGCCGCTGAAAATCTCACCACATATTAAAAGCTATTATTAAACTGCTATAGCCGGTAACATCTCAATGATGCCTTGGAGAATCTGACTCTGGGTTGCTGTAAGTATTTATGCATTGGCATACTGCGTTGATACATGATGTATTCTATGAAAAATCACCTGTGTACCTGCACCTGGAATGATAAAAATCTGTCAGGTTTCTCACCTGTGGAGTGCACTGTGCTCTTTATCCCCCACATGAAACAGTTGTGGAATCATTTCCAGGATGCGTTTGGTTGGCTCCGAGATGCTGCCTCGGTACTCGGGCTGGGCGTGGCTTCGTTGAAGAACTTCCTGCTTGGCACTTTCTTTAAGTCGCTTATAGAGAGTCCGAAGGCCTTGAGCTGTTCTCGGGGGTCGCTCGCCTCCCAAATTATTATAGCGCTCGGCAATGCTGTCCCAGCAACGGTTCTTGTCCACGATGACAGCGTGCTTGTTAGTGTGCTCCTCCAAGATGTGTATGTGAGGCTGGACCAGACGCAAGAGATCAAGCTTTTCGGACAGGGTGAAGTTGGAAGAGCGGGCCTTGCCAACCATGTTGTTTGTCATGAATATAGTAGACATCCTGCTGTTAGGCCGGTGTCCTCTTGTCCCCTGTGCTTTGTTTCTGTCTTATTCTTCGAGACACTCACTTGTGCGAGCAGACTGCTGCTCTGCTTGCCTCGGTAGAACAACACACATGCACAAACTGGCTTCTAAGCATACAGGGACGTAAGGAAAAAAGAATCAGGCTTAACTAGGCCAGCCTCGATTAGGCCCACGCCTACCCGGGGAGGGCTTTGCTGGAATTCCTTTTAGCTTAAGCTGACGCAGGTTCAGTAAAGCTGCTTAAGCCTGGCCTGACCTACATAACAAACCCGACTACATTAGACTTGAAACACAGATCTGAAAGCTGCTGTGCGTATGGGAGGGCATCAATGTGCGTTTCCAAAAAGTTTCAAACGCATTTTTGCGCGCAAATGCAAAGCGTGGGACTCGCCAAAGGAACACAATTAATGACACTTAACGTGTAAACGCCACAACATCACTCGCGTTTTTGGGTATAAACGGAGAAAAGTGCGTTTATGACACCAGTTGCGGTATGAGGCTCAACAGAGCCGGAGCAGAGACGGTAAAGCTCTGCCTTAAATTCTGTGTGCCGAACGCTCGGATCGCGAGCAGAGACTAACCGAGTGTCAATCACGCGCACCGTGCACGCTGATTGGTTAGTTTCACTCAAAGCCGAAGTTGTGGGAGGGGAATATTGCCTTGTGCTTAACCTGACCTCTAGCGGAAGTTTTGATTGTCAGCATTACTTTAGTTTGTTTGGTGTAGAGAAGGAACAATGTAAAGTATTAATCTGAATGATACATGATATAAGTGGTTTATATCATCAGTTTTTCTATGATCCTCTCAAAAGGTTCAACATGTTTTATTAACACATAAATATTAAATGGCAAGGGAGTGTAAGTTTTACACTTAAACACCAATGATGTATTTATCAAATTGATTTTTTAATTTCTGTATGCATGGATTAAAACATAATCATGTTTATGTCCGCATTACTGCTTGCTGCTGATGGTAACGATTGAAAAGTGTTTACCAGATAGTTGTGTGAAGTTAGAATTCATGAAATTGATATTTATACAACTGTATTGTAAAGTGTTAACAGTTTTACAAATATCAATATAATGAATGGATTAGATCAGTGGGGCGGTACCGGCTTGTGGATCATGCAGTGGCATGAAGTGGGTCGTGGAAAGTTTTCACAAATCCGGTTTAGTCTTCTTAATGACTGAAAATGACATAATTGATTATTTACCATTATATAGTTTGGTTTGGCAGCTGAAATTTTATGTATTCTTTTTTAAATACTTTTAAAGAAAACACCTTAATTTTTTGGTGGGTCTCAATATAGATTACACATGTCTAGGTGGGTCCCAGAATGAAAACATTAGGGAATTTCTACATTAGATAAAACGAACGATGAGCAACACATCAAAAGCATTTATAAATCTTAGTTTATGTTAGTAGATGGATTTATAAGTAATGTGATACTTTACAATAAATGTGCCAAAAACAAGTGTTACAGAAATTACAAGTGGCCTTAAAACATCATTTCCATTTCTGTTTTTATCAAAAAACTAAGTGCAAACTACATTTACATTTTGTAATTTAGCTGACCCTTTTATCCAAAGCGACTTACAAATGAGGTTTACAAAAGGGGCATTTAGAACAGGAGGTAACTAAGCAATCGATGTGAAATTTTAGTAATCCTAGGCAAGTCTTAGTAGAAAAAGTCTAGTTTTTTTAATAAAAAGAGTGAATATATCAAAAGAGGTTCATTAGTGGGTCAGGTGCAAGCGATAAAAGATGGGGTGTGTGTTTCAGAAGTCAACTACTCTACTAAGATTGACAAATAACAAACAATACTTGTGTTTATAATGAATAAAGCACTGCAAAATCAACAGCTGATGGTTTTGTTAGATCATAAGAACCCAAACACTAAGTGCCCGCTCTTACCAGCAGATGCAGTTGTAGGTTGAGTGTTTGGCTGTACCGGATGGCTCTCTTTTTCTGTTGTTTGGTTTGTTTCAGAAAAGTCACACGAAGACCTCAAACTATTTTCCTTACATTCCCCCCGGGCGACAGTACTTAAGACTCTGGCTAATGCCTTACTGCCCGCTGGAGCTTTAGACACACCTGGAGCATCTGTGCTACACATCTGGACCTGTAGAAATACACAACACATTCAACACAACATTAACACTCACAATGATGACATTTGCTTACAGTCTGTGTGATAAATCAAATCACATTTTGTTATCATTATGTATACTACAATTGTGCATAAAACATCATAAACAAACTCACAAAGAAGACTTATATGATGCATTTTCCCCTTATTTACCTTATTCAGCAGCACATTTCCTAAAGCAGGTGATGATGGTAGTGAAGGTCCAGTTTCAGCCCTTGATTGGGGATCATTCTGACCCGGACCTGGAGGCACAAACCTGGGCTTCTTTGTGGCATTGCCTCGGAGCTGACTCGGAGCTCCTGACCTTCGCATTGTCACCTAGCAATGACATGTAACAAACATTACTATAGCTATAAAACATCAAAGCTAATGTATCCATACATCTGATATTTGGGATAAAGCTAAGCTAAGTATCCAGCAGTATAGCTAAAGCAAAGTAAATAAAGCAACCCAAACTCTCTGTTAACATTCATAACAATTCTTGCTAAAATAATTGTCTTAAAACATTATAAGTCACAAACAGTGGTTTAAAATTACCCTTTATGAAGCTTGTAATACCTCCCAAAATGCTTTGTTTTCTCAAACTCCCTCGAACATCTCAAACATCCCGCGGAAGTGACGTACCTGTAGTGTCATTGGTCCAAATGTAAATGAGAGAAAAGAAGGGAGGAGCTTATGAGGAGCAGAAGTCAAGAGTGTCTGAGACGTCACTGACTGTGATGATGTCTTCAAAATCATGAATGAATAAAACACATTTGACTTCTGAACGGTTTTCTCTTAACCATCACATATCAAACAGGCAAGTACTCTTTATTATTGCATGTCTTTATGTACAGCAGACATGACCAACATGCTTTTTCACAGTGACAACTTTTACCAAATGTACTAGTTTGAAGAATCTGTATTGAGTTATTTTAAACAATACAACTTTGCATTGATATTCATGCAGTAATTGTTAGATTTGAATTATGTGTCATATAAGATCACATGTATATTTAACACATGCTTCATCAACAGCTGTTGTAACTCTTGTATGATTGTTGTGTTGGGTTGTGTTGTGTTGTGTTGTGTTTATTCTGCTGCATGTCTGCTAGTGAAGAAAGAAAATAATCCATTCCCAGTGTGGGAAACTTTAATCCTATCTAATCCCACCACAGAACAGAGATCATTAAGGTAGTGAAAGTGACAGATATGGACACGTGATACAGACAAAGATCTTCCCCTTTGTGATTTTACAACATTTCATTTGACTTTAGATTGGAGCTACAATGGATGCATGAAGGGTTAACATGGAGCTCCAAAGCAAACAGTAACTTTGTGTTAAACATAAAGCCACATGCTGACCCTACTGAGATCAGCTGTTCACACTCACGTGGCTGGACAGGTGCATAAACATTTGTATAGGTCACCTGTTACTTTTAAGAGAAAGTTTGGGGAAATCTAAAGAAGTTAATACAAAATATTCGTAAAAAGACCGGCACATTAAGTGTCATTTGGGAAGATGATGTGATCATGATAATGAATGGATTCTCACTTGTTTATTGACGTGTGAGTGTTTTTCCCACTGGTTTGTAGGACACTAGAGAAGTGTTGCCAAATTGTTTCCTCTTTTTTGTTGTTTGTTTGAAAGAAACAAGTAACATTATTTTTATTACGGTTTCCAAAGGTGTTTATATTTTTACTTTGTTTGTAAAACTAGATATGTTGTTTATTTTGTGGGTTGTGTCTGTATTATAAATAGTCTATTTGTATGCTTTGATGTGTGGGGTTGCCAGGTGCTGAAGCTACTGTGCAGTCTTGTTACCCAGAGGATCTCACAAAGGTTGTGTTGAATATTTGTAACGCAGAGGATTATTATTGGCATTGAAGTTAATTAAAAAAATCCTTTCATTTGCTTTTGTATGTTTGACATATTAAACTGTGTTCTGAGTTTAGAACAAATAGAAATGAAATAAAGATGACATCATCTCCCAGAATCCCCTCCCTGGTGAATTTCACTCATAACTCCACCCACCTGTGTTTCTGTCTAACAGGTGCCACCTGGCTGTTTCTACGACAACTGATGTGACCACCTTCACCAACAACACCTGAGAGGAATAGAGAAGGGGGTATTACTGGTGGTCAGGTAAAGTCGTTTATCTTTGTACATTATTGTTTTATTGTAATGAATGTGGTTATGCTTACAGTGTTTTAAAAATGTACATTTTATTTGCATGTATACAGACGTTTGTATGGGTAACACTAGATAATTGTTTTATTCTGTATATTTATATATATGGTGATTATTAAATATATATATATATTTTGAACCCAAGTTATGTCATTTCTTTATTATATAATTTATATAATATTTTTTAAATATTTTTAAACATTTTACATATTTAACAAAACGGTGTATTTTATTATTATGCAAAACATATTTTCTTGTAAATTGATTTAGCATTTAATCACTACATATGTACTCACATCATGTTTATTGTCCATGTCCTTTAGGATGGGTTACGATCTGGAGCGTTTTGTTGGTTACGTGAATGAGGGTTTGCTGTGCTGTGTGTGTCGGGACGTGTTAGAAGATCCATTGCAGGCTCCTTGTGAACATGCTTTCTGCAGCACTTGCATTCATGGATGGCTCATCAACCATAAAACCTGTCCTGAGGACCGCTTACCTTTAGACATCACACACCTTCGTCCCTTATTCAGGTATAACATACAATCATAACCATTAATAAACAGGCCTGTTCTTAGATCATACACCTATATTGTTTTACAGATACATGAGGAACGATTTAGCAAGACTGCAGGTGAGGTGCGTGTTCTGGCCACAAGGTTGCGAGGTCATATGTGGCCTGGAGTCGGTTCATAGACATGAGCAGCAGTGTGACTATGCCCTACTGAATTGCAGTAATGCAGGTATGCAAGTGTGCATACATTTTACATTTCCAGCAAGTAAACATTTAGATTGCTTTAGGATGGAGCGAGCAGCAGGTGGCTGATACATTGATCTCATTCATACATATACAATACAAAGCACAGTTGTAACAGCAGATGAGTGTTGTGTCTACAATAGTGCCTTCCTACTTGAGTAATCACATGTTTCATTATTAATGGGGGACCCCCACAGGAAGCCAATGAGATGAAATTTACCTTAGGGGACAATTGAGACATACAGTCAATAACAGTGTCTCAAAATAATCAACTGAGATGCATATACCATCTGAAATATTCATAAATTAATACCAAATTATGTGTATAAATATATAGGTGGCGAGTACATCTGTTATCGCTGTGGTAGGTACACCATGTCTTGTGTGCTGTGTAAACTCTGTGTGCCTTGTTAGAACTTTAAGAGAGATCCTTGGTGCTCTTGGATGTGAACATTTGCTGTGTGCCTTTGTTTTCTCTTTTTATAAATAACCATTTTCATTGTGGTTATGTTCAGGCTGTCCGGTTCAGGTCTCTCGTCGCTCTCTGGAAGCTCACCTATGTGTGTGTGAGTACAACAGCAGAGTTTGCGCGAGTGGCTGTGGATACACAATCCTGAACAAAGAGGAAGCCCAACACAACTGGGTGTCTGAGTTACGAGCCGAGGTGGACGTGCTAAGGTGGTACTCAAGTAGACACACAGCCGAAGTTACGTTGGGTAATAAATGGCTAAATATGTCTGTGTTTTGGTTTAGGGCAGAGTTGTTTTGCAAAGTGGAAGAGGTGAGACAGGAAATGGAATCTCGTCTGGACTCACAAAGAAGACACATGGTGCAAAAAGAGAGTTTGTTGAGGGGTGAAGTAGAGGAGCTCAAGGTAGGATATGTGGAATGAAAGATAACATTTAAATCTCTCTCTTTTTTTAAATGTGTTCCTGAAGCACATTGAGCTTTTATTAGTATTATTAGCAACACAAAGGTTGCAGGTTTAATTCCCGAAAAACAAATACAGGAGTAAATGTATAGTTTGAATAAATCATCTGGCAAATGTACAGTACATAATCACAGAATTTCTGACATCACCATACTTTTTGTATGTTTGTGCAAAGGGCCAGCTGTCCCGTGTGATGTCAGATGTTCGTGTTCTTCTGGTTGCAGAGAGGACACGGAGACAAGAGCTAGAGAGGGCAGAGCTTGAGAAGGCAGAGCTCCTAGAACTTTTAAAGAAAGAGGGACTTAGACCAACTACACCCTCACTACCAGCAGAGAGTCTAAAACAATCAGGGCCACGCTGCCTAGCATTGGAATGCAACAAGAGAAAGAATAGGGAGGTGACTGTCATTTGAAGACATCAGGTGCTTCTTAATTGGTGCTTTAGCATCAAATCACAGATAAACACAACTGGACCAGTGAAGGCTTGCTTGAATATTATTTAGACATTCTGAGTTGAATTTTTGATTGAAAGTTGGAAGCCCGGATGTCAATTTAGCCCAAACTCTGCTCCAAGATTTACTTAATGCTAGAAGGAGATGCTGTTTTGTAGTTATTTTCAAGAATACATGTGTTGTTTTTCCACAAGGACAATAATAAATTTTTTTCAATGTGTTCTTCTTAAGAATCTGATTTAAATACACACAAACATATACTCACAAGAATTTAATGATATTTTAAAACACAAGAAACAAACAAAATATGACAATGATATACACAATATCAGCCAATGGTTGCAACAGAAAATGCAGATCCATATCCTGATTGGTCCTTAATAGCCTGACGGCTAAGTCTATTTTGCCTACAACAGCATTAACGAGTAAATGAGCGGACGTGTCGGCCCCGTCCACCTCCACTTCCTCCACTGCTGAACTTCCCTTGACCGCGCCCACCACCGCTTACTCCTCCAACATTGACTCCACCACTATTCAGCCAGGACAGACCGGTGCCTCTTCCTCTGGTGCTTCTGTCACGAGGAGCCAATCGGTACGCACCTGCAGAGTCAGGAGACAGGTAACTAACTGTGTGAGAGCTGTAAGGTAAGCTAAATATGTATATTTTAGATTTATTTGTTATTAAAAACAATCATTTAGGTCTTTCCCCCTTTCATAAATAAAAAGCAGCCTGGGTATCCAGCAGGTGGCACAATCACTGCATGGGATATAGGTTTTTAGGGAATGCTAATGGGTATGCAGACAAACCTGTAGGTGGTTGTCTAGAGGGTAATGGTCGAGTAAAGTTGCTTTGCCCTCCACGAGGCTCACTGTAAGTTCCCCTATGAGTGACAGCAGTTACTGGAGTGCTCCAAGCAGAGCCACGCCCACCCTCACGCCGAGGATAGTTACCTAAAAGTGCAAATCATTTTTAAATACGTGTCACTAGTTGACCATTTTTAAAAGTACAGTGTGTATGTGATGACAGATGAGCCTGTACCAGCGAGAAGAACATTCTTTGGGGCTTGTGGAGTGAAGAATCGTGTATGACTTTGGAAACCCCTCCCTCTTGTTCCTCCAGTGAACAAGCCCCTAGCTGGTGGCTTGGCTCCTCCTTTAGGTGGACGTTTGGGTGGGGCCAGGCCAGTGAGTGGGCCCACATCCTTAAATTCTGCTGCAAGGAAATCATCAACATGCATGGAAGGAGGCCGACTGGTGTTCTGCTTGCGCTGACGGAAAATGTCATGCGGTCGGTTGAGCTGGCCGAATGCGCCGCGGCCCCGGCCTCGAGGGGCTGCCATAATGTGGGCACGTTTTGCAGGCTCCACATAGTCCGACTTCCCACTGAGAAGAAAGGAAAGGATTTGCAGATGAATCATTTATATTTTCTCATGATTTAAATTATCTTTTGCATTGTGTATTTGATTGATTAGTCAGACATGATACCTGGATGTTATAAAGGTCTCATGTTTGTGCTTGCCCAGTCTGAAGCCTTTGGCTGGCTTGTTATGCCCTGGGGAGGTGGGTTCACTGAGAAACGACCGTTCTAACTCCGCCTTCAGGTCCAAGTCTGGACAACATTGCTGGGCTAGTGTGACTAGGTCCACTTTAACCTGCAAAGAAAGTTGTATAATTTCTGCATTTTATGTTCGGGATCTTAAATGTCCAATTTTCTTGTGATCTGCCACAGGCATGCAGCTGTCTACTTTGCCCTAACATTTGATTAGATACTCTTTACAAACACATGCACTTCCTCACCATGTCTACTTCATTCTCCATATCCTCTGACTGGAATGGAGAGAACCACAATGCTTTAAGCTGCTCATCCAAGACATCTGAGAGAACATAAACCGTTCTAAAGACAGAAAACAATGGAAAAAAAGATTTGAGAGAGGTCTTTGTTATTCAACAATTCACATTTAAAAGCACACATTCTTCGCTCTGTTACCTGTGGTTGAACTGTGTCTGGAGGGGTTCGGGTAAAGGTAGAGTGGGCTCGGTCTCAGGCTCTGCACTCACAGGTGTGTCTCCAGCACCTTCTAGAATCTGCCGCAGTCCAGCTATGTTCTCAAGCAGAGTCTCCAAAGACTCATCTTCTTTACAAAGCACCTTAGCACACACAAGACAAAAATTCAGCTTTAAGAAAATATACATTTTAATATCTTCTTTTAAGTAGGCCATATGCGACTACAATATATACCATAACATGTTTCTCCAGTTCTGGTAGAGTATGCTCCCCTGATTCCTTCTTCCACTGCAGCAGCTGTTTCATGTCACTTACACTAAGTGCCAAAGAACGACTTTCTATGTCTTCATCCTGTTATCACATGATTAACATACATTAACACAGATACACATAAACCACGCTTTTATTGCAATAATATTTCTGTGAAAAGCTGCAAAAGATTGTGGGACTGAAAACATTCCTAAACATGTTTAATTATACAGTGGGAGAAGGTATAAAAATATCAAAGAATTCAATTGAGTTCACCATTAAAAAATTTTCAGGTTGTTTGTTTTGTCCTAATCACATATCATATAATTTTAGTCATATTTAGACTGTTTTGCAACACGAAAACTACACTGATGCAGAAACACTTTCTGTTTCAGTTTTTTCTTGAAGCTGCGGAAATGTTAAAAATTAACCAATAGAACATTTAAAATTGTTTTTGGATTTAAAACAAACACCTTTAAGTCTTAACTGAAACAGGAAGTGCTTGTGGACCGGTATTGTTTATATCTTGCAAAATGGTCTTTACAAACCTACACAGCTCTAATGTAACCACATTTTGTCGAAGACCTACCATAGCTTCACTGCTCAAAATCTGTCTCAAAAAGTCAAACAGGGCAGACAGAAGCTCAGGCGATTCTTTGCTAAAGGAGGCCATTTCCCTGCGGATCAAAGAGGACACAGCCGAGATGTGTTTCTTCAGAGAGCTGCAACACAATCATTGATGTTAATGTCACAATATGAAACACAAACGGAATAAATAAATAAATAAAGAAACAAACATCAATACACTCTCACCTTTTCAGATGGTAGAGCCCATAGTCATGCTCAGTGAGGAACATCATAGTCCTTAAGCACGTCAGCTGCAGCGTGTAGCTGCTGTGGGCATTTCCCAACACTTCCACCATTCCATCGCAAATGCAAGCCATCACCTCTTTAGTCGGCAGTGCATTGGCCAGCTGTTCCACCTCGGAAACTGACGCCTCGCCTGAGCCACTCACGACCAGCGACACATCCTGGTCGCACAGAGACTGAATGATTGAAGCTATCAGTTCAGAGTTTTGCTGCACCGTCAGGCCTGCGTCTGCTGGTACTATGAGCATTGAAATAAAAGAACGAAGCAGGTCTGGCTGTTTGTCCTCCACTTTCCCTTCAGTACGGCCATCGTTTCGTGTAAATCCGCTCAGCAGGGACAACATGGCGGCCTTGCATGCACGTTGAGATGCCAGTGAGTCAAGAAGTGCTAGAAGTCTAACCAAGCGCAAGCCAGATGCCTCTCTAAACACACAACACATATTTCATTTAGGCTGATATAATCACACTAAATAAAGAATTTTCAAATCCTTAAATCCTCAAATCCTCAAACAAAGACCATTTCACTAAAATACTGATTTAACATAAAACAAAAAGATTTTTATGTAATCATAAATTAATTTATGAGACAGGTTGTCAGCTGAACCAATAAGATCACACAGTTGCCAAATCTTAAGGTTTAATATGCAATACAGTAATATCTCATAAAACCTTTAATATGTTAGATTAAATTAGTGTCTTACTGTTGCATTTCCTCCTGCAGCTGCTCCAGCAGGGTCCTCATCACTAGCGTGGCAGTGGGTGCAGCCAGATCACAGAGCTGAACACTGACCCTGCGGAGCATAGAGAGCAGCGGAGGACAGCTGCTTACACACACGCACCGTAGCACATCCTGTAAAACTCTAGCTTGAGCGTGCAAGTGCACACTCCACAGCTTACGTGTGTTCATCGCAACCCCAATGTCCTGTACAGACAGTGCCTGAGAGAGAGATGAAAGCAGTTTAAGAGAGGGAAGATTTGATTTATAACAGAATTACTTTTTTTCATTTAAGATCTGGGCACATCTGGCCTTAATATTAAAATAAGGCCATGTTATAATTCACCAGAATTAAACATAGCCCTAAAACAGGACCTGTCACTATCGATTTCTTTCAAAACCTCTCACTAATGGATAAAATATGATATATTTTAAATATGTTGGTTACAATGTCAAATGTTTAATACATAATTATCATGGCATGTTTAATATTATATATGATTAATTTTCAGTCTAACTTTGTGTTTTCTCTTTTTTGGCAGATGAATTACATACAAATGTATGAAGCAGAGTTCTTATTAATTTATTTATTGTAATTTTAATTCTGTCAATTGTATTTTTATATTAAAAAACTGTTAATTTTAGTTCAATTTATAGCCTCTTTCAAATGATATACAAACACAAAAAAATTATATTGTCGCAATATAAACTTGTATTAGTTCATTGCTCATGTGTTGCTTCTATTTTTGACTAAGTTTGGCAAATAATGCCTGCAAGGACGCACAGAAAAACATATTTATAATTCAAATATTAAAGTAAACTATGGTAAACTGAGACATTAAGACAGAATATAAAAGGAATATTTAGATCTTTACATACAGTATATACAGTTTATACAGTATATATATATTATAACTTTCTCAAAGCAATTCAATGTCTTGGATGAAACTGGAGTTGTGGTCAGGTAAATTGGACTTGTAATTTGAAGATTGCAGGTTTGAATCTCAGTGCCAGCAGACATTCACTGAAGTGCCCTTGAGTTTACCCCCATTTGCTCTGCAGTGATAATTGGCCACTGCACAATACTTATAAATCTCTTTGGATAAAAGCGTCTGCCAAATGAATAAACGTGAATTAATCTCTTTAAACCTGACAGTTCATTCTGGATTACCTTACCCTTAAAATTCCATTTAATTTCTAATTATTATAACTTTCTTCCGAAGAACACAAAAGAAGATATTTTGAAGAGCGTACCTGTGTGGTCTGCATTGGCAGAGAAAGAGGTAGCAGTTCAGATAAAAGGCTGAGGCTGCTATAGATGTTTTCAGGAGCAGCCAGTATAGAGTTCAACACTTCCTTCAGCATCAGTGACCAGCTGTTTCCTGCCACAGTCTCCTCCGATCCAGTCGCCTGCTGACTAACCGCATGCGTGAATGTCAACAATGTCTCTGCCACATCTCCCTGGATGCGCAGCTCCTCTGCGTCCAAGCGGCCCGTCGTCGGAGTAGAACAGAGTATCTTGTGAAGTGTGACGCATACAGAGGGAACGCGCACATCACGGAACTCGCAGGTCCCCCCACTCAACAGCTCAGTAAGCATAGTGCGGATGAGCCTGAGTGAGCATGAGGCCACAGAGAGCATCATGAGCTTCTGCACTGTGGGACCCATTGGGCCGTGTAGTCGCCATGGCAGCAGAAGCAGCGACGTAAGCTTCAGGAGGACTTTAATAAAAGTGTCCATTCCCTCAGCGCTGAAGAGGGCTATTATGGCCTGATTCCACTTTAAGTCCTTCTGCTGACCTAAATACACAGTGAGTCAGAAGCTAATATTGATCAAACTGGTAGTTGTACACTTGTTCTATAACTGTGTAGTCAGAAGGTTGTCTTAGTATCTTAAAGAAGTTGCATAATATAGCTGATGTAATTTGTGTGTGTGTGTGTGTGTGTGTGTGTGTGTGTGTGTGTGTGTGCGCGTGCGTGCGTGTGTACCTGGCACAGTGGTTGAAGGACAGGAAATGTGGCACAAGATTTTGAGAGCAGTAACAAGACCCGCCCCTTCTACTGTCATTAAGTTCTCCAGATTCTAATGAAAAAACATAACAAAAAGTTGACATTTGAATCCAAATTTAGCAAGACAATGCACCTGTTTTTGTCCTCGTTTGATATCATCTTGACACGAAAGTATCAAAAAAATATACTTTCTTAACTTCATCAGCCTCATGCCATTCCAAATCTGTATTACTTTCTTTCTTCTACAGAACACAAAAAAGGTCACCATACACCAACAAACATATCCCCAACTGATATTTAAAACCTTAGACATTTCTCACAATATCTTCTTTAGTGTTGGACATGGGATGAATAATTGATGACAGAATATTCATTATGGAGTGAACAATTCCTTAATGAAGGTGTGTGAATATTGAGTATTTTGTTAGCAGATGAGCATACAATCACAAAATCTCACCTGCTTAATGTAGTCAACCAGTGTAGGAATGCCACTGATATCAAAATGCAGCTTTTCAAGGGGCTCCAACCACTTAGAAAGCTCTATAAAACATTCAGTCATGAGGTAAGTGAAAGTGAATGTACTCATATTAATCAAAAGCCTGCAATACCTTAAAAACTTGCTGGTTAAATCACAAAACTTTGGGTTTCTTGATATAGTATTAAGTGACTCACCTTGGAGTTTGGCATTGTTTTCATCAGCTTTGCAAACAATGACAAGTGGAGCAGCGTGGTGCTCCATCATTCTCAGATCACTTGAAGTTTGCACCACCAGCAGCACAAGCATGCAGGCGTAGTTATACGTGACAGATTTCCTAGCTTTGCCTTCTCTGTAGACATACAAAAAGCATTTAATGCCAATAAATCTGTTTTTGCAAAGAGCAGTTCGTTTGCTTCAACAATTTGTCAAATCTGAACCAAATCTTCATTCTTTTCAACATATATAGGTTTAAACATATATTATTGAGTTCTTACCCTTGGCCCTCTTTGGCATGGTGTTCTAAAAGGTTAACGAGACAGCTGAGGTTATTTTCCAAGCTGAATGCATGTGCGACAGCATGTCTTCCAGTGCTGCTGAAGGTAATGAGATACAAGCTGTGAAGCGTTGCCAGAACATCTGGACTATCACCATCTTCAAGCTCAGCCCCACTCAGCTCAGCTACACCTTGTAGTGCATGTAGAGTCTGCATGAGCCACATCCAAAAACCATCTTCTATTGACCCCTCTGCGACAGCTGGAGCATCTTCTCCATCAGCCTCTGACAGAGGTGTCAGTGGAGCCAAGTGAGAGGGAGGAGTCAGGTGTGTGAGGGGGGCGAGGAGACGAAGCAGCAGATTGATGGGTTCATGATGGCTGAGGAGGAAGAGGAGGCCCTGCTGGGACTGCGATAGGAAATGCATCAGTTCTCTGACAGCCTGAAGGACTCCGATATGGACACATGTAGCAGGATATGATAGAACAACAGCCAGGGATTCCAGAAAGTGACATGCATGCATGTATCTGTAAAAAAAAGAGTGAATTTAAGACCAATTTAGAAAACTCCTATACGAACAAATGAAAATAAACTTCAACATTCACTGATCCAACAAACTTATCAAGTGTAAGATTTACAAAATGATTAATGAAGTTATAAAAAATAATATATATAATGAAATATCACATTTAAAATGGCTTTCAGTATTATAAGAGCTTATTAATATTTCCACTTAGATTTGTGTTCATAATATAATTTGTAATGTACAATTTTTGCAATATTGTTGCCCTCGGTATGGGTGGAGGGAATGAGTAAAATGACTAAGTGATTTTTTCTGATGAATATTCAGCTTTAGAGAGCATAAAAAAACTGGGAACTATCTAAGAAATTATTTAATTAAAAAACTTTGAATGATTTTAAAGTTAAATGCAAAGGCACATGTTGGAGTGAAAGGGAATAAGGAGGTTGATAAACTTGCAAAGCAAACACTGAAACACAATAAAATATTACAAGATCCATATAACAAATCTGAAGCTAAAATGTCTCTTAAACTGATCAGAGATGGCATCACTGAATTGAACATGAATGCACAGATACTATTTAAATTAAACAGAGATGAGATCACAGAATTCAATGATGAACTACCTTTAACAATCATCTGGCGTTATGTACACAGTTTTACTAACCAGTGTCGTTCAGTTGATTTGACGCAATGTATTATGTTTAAAGCGCTATATAATTAAGGGTGACTTTGATTAAAACATATACAAGATCAAAGTTCCAATATCGCCTGATTAACACTCCAGCCCAGTCTGTGGCGGTAATGCACCATTAAGTTGATTTGCAAACCACCATGAAATTTTTTTTTTTTTAAATTATCACATTTTTACTTGTTTTAACGATTAAGGTTGATTTAATCAACAGAAATGTTAGAAAGTTAATTTTTAAATAAAGTAATAACTTAACAAAAAAAACCTACAAGAAATGCTGTAGTATGCACATCAGGCCACCACTTGGCAATATCACTTTGAAAAACTCATGTGCATTACATTTCAGTTTTTATTATATTTGTTTTTTAAAATATGCACTTTAAAATCGGTTTTTGCACTTTAAAAACTGTTTTATGTCTTTCCAGAAGGAACAACTCTGCTATAAATAAATAAAATAATTTTTCACTCTAAAATGATTACAAACCATTGTGCCTCTCTTTTTCCAGCAAACCATAAAAAAAAAAAATATTTTACAGGATATTGTCTCTAGTGAAATACAGAGAAGACACATACATGCATGGCTTGAGGGGCAATAAATTATGACCTATCCCTTTAAAAGCAAAATAAACAACAGTTATAAGTGTTTTTGCCACATGCACTGACCGGTATAGTGTGGGATAGGGGTCATCTCGTTCAGGTGGACCTGTGATTCTGGCACTGGTGGGGAAAGCTTTTCCAGGAGGCTGTACCATACAGTGGGGCGCTCTCTCCAAGAGGTGGAGCACTTCCTCAATAAGAACCTGCAGTCTTTCCAAGTCACCTTCTGACAAAGAGGCCGATTCCAGTAAAGTATCAATGTCCATTGGAGTTTCCCGCTCTACCTCTTGAGTTTCCCTCTCTATCTCGTCTCCTTCCCTCTCTGTGCTTTCTCTTTCACCACCTTCCTTCTCACTCTCCATACATACTCCTCCCTCCCCTACACCAGGATGGCGTTCAGCCCAGGTGCTTGCTGCTTTCTGAAGGTCTGTCAAAATTTCATAAAAATGTGCCTTATGTAAGATAGCGGCACCTGCTGTGGCAACACGCACAGTCTGGTCCATCAGAAACAGATCCAGCAGACGCTGGTACCCGCTCATTCGTTTATCGCCATGGTGATGGTCTCGAAGCAGGGTCTCCATGCCCTGCGGCTCACTGATGATGCAGTCAAGGGAACGCAGCACATTGAGCTTCAGCGTGGACGAAACGTGTTCTGCAAACAACAAGTCTAACAGCCTGCCCACAATGCCTTTCTCCAGCAGCTCTTGCACAGCCTGGCCACCACAGTCAGCCAGAGAAGCTGCAAGTTTGGTGCCCGCTTTAAGCTGGCGCAAGTTCAAAGCAATGGGCTGTGCCATGGCAAAATCTAAATTTAGAGCTTCACAGTCCCAGTCAACCAGTCTTTTTAAGTTTTCAGTCTGTCTATCAGGGTCACTGATGGACAAGAAGCCCAGTCCTTTCACAAGTAATGCTGGGATTTCCTCCAAAGCGGTAACCCAGCCCGCCCCTCGCTCCGCCTCTTGCCCTTCGCCCCAGGCCTCTAACAATTCTGATAATTTAGCTGCAGACTCTGCCCACGGGGAGCTCAGGTCCTGAACGTCTACAGTTTTGAGATGCTTCAGTTCAGCCTCGTATCGCGTGACGTGCGGTGGAGTAAAGTGCTGGAGAGGTCGGAGATCCCGTTCAAATGGATCATACTGAACCGTTGGCAACGAGGCCAGGTCCTCAGCAGTGTAGTCTAGGTCAAATGGAGGAAGCTTGAAAGCTCCACTCTCTAAATCCTCCTCATCACTGGAGATCTGCTCGTAGCCATCATCACCTTTGGGTACGAACAAAACACAAATAGCATTTTCTTAGTAGAAATAATAATAAGTAGACATAAACACATGTAACTCTCAATCCAACAGCTCACCTTCTCCATCTTCATCCATCTCTTCATCACCATCTTCTTCATCTTCCTCCTCATCTTCTACTTCACTTCCCACCGAATGTACATCATCCTCCTCCTCATCTTCTACCGGGCCATCCTCCTCCTCATGCTCTCCGTCTGAAAAGGTCTCTTCTGCAGGAAGTGGCCCTCGTTCAGGTGAGACGGGCTCCAGATAATCATCACCATGCTCTGTGTTTTCCTCCTTTTCTGTACCTACAGCACAGAAAACATGGAGATGGTCAGAGCTTATCATTGCACTTTTCCAAATGAAAATCTGAAAAAAATACAAGTAGAGCGTTAAATCTGAGACCTTGTTGAATACCTGGAGCTTGTGTTCAGGTGAAATAAAAGCATTTTTTAGTGGTCTCAGACTTCTTCACACCACTGTATACAGGAAAAAACAAGAACACTCACATTGACCAGGTGCAACTAAAGTCTCATCATCATCATCGTCTGGAGGGGGAGGCCCTGGTGGAGTTCGCGGTCCTCTGGGCTGAGGTCTGGGTGGGCTTCCATTGAAGTGCTCTTCACTATCCCACTCTGAAAGTTACACAGATTCACGATAGATAAGATCTTCCCCATAATGCTGCAAGGCACAGAATTACGATAAATCCACACGTAAAAAGTATATGTTGACCATGTTTAATGTTCCTTTTGGATCCTGGCTGTTGCTGTTGGGGAGGAGGGGGTGGAGGAGGGGGCGGAGAGTCTCTCTCATGGCTGTGAGAGCGCTCAGCTGTTCCATACACTGCTACTGTCAGGCATGTGTACCATCCACGCAGGACTAAACCATCTGTGTTGATCTGTAATAATAAACAGATGCAATTAAAAAATCTTTTATTTGCCAACAAAAATATCTCACTCAGTTATATTAACAGATAAAGATAAACCAGATAAATGACGAAGCACCTTTTAACTTGTTATATAAAAAACATCTGTACATATTGTTTTCCATCCAGAGCTCTTCTGACACAGTGCTTTCCACCAATATGTAACTAACATATTTATGTTTTACATTGTTTCCTATGTTACTTGTCACTTGTCTTGTCACTTTACAATTAGCACTTGTCCTGTCAATTTACAAATTTTTGTCCTACTTAAAGGACAAAAATTTCCAAATTACATTTTAAAAAACTGATTTGGGCCAATAACAAAAACCACCTTGAAGCTGATAAGCAGTAAAGTAAAAGATGGGGGTAGGGGTGTATTTTTTTTGGGTGATTTGAAATGAGCAACGGCTAAGGGAAATCGACAACCCCACCTCTAAGTTGTTGGCCAACTTATACAAAAAACCATTCTCTTTAAACAAGCAGCTCAAAAGCTTCTACAGGGGAGGAGCAACTGGACTCATACTCGCATGACACATGTGAGCAGTAGCTGACAGCTTTATTCATTAAACAGATATGTTCAATTATATTGGATAACGAGTAATGCTTTTCAAGTACATACAGAGCCAGGAAAAGCTGCTTTTATCTTCTTAAAACAAACCTCAAAGACATTTGCATTTATATAAGGGAGGGGTCAATAACATTGATATATAATGATTGGCTCTAATGTAACGGATTTCCTACCTTCCCATTGGGTCTGAAGATGATAGATTTGTTCTCATCATACTCGAGGCTAGTGTGAAAGGAACACCAACATTATAATTTAGACAATCAAGTGCAAAACTGTGAGCAAGATTACTGTATTTCTTGCTTAGCCTGTCAAACACAGGTGTGTTTATGTGTGAGCATATCAGTACCTGCCCAGCCTGTCAAACACTGGGGCGTTGGGTTTGGACACATTGTTGAAGAACAAGTCCAACTGGAATGCATGAGGGGATGTCTCCCTGAAAAAAACAGCAAAGGGCAGGTTATATGTTATAGATCCCTCATCTTAACCACGGATAGCTTTATATTTACAACATTATCAAAACAAACTTTTCTCATTGTTCTCTTCACAGTTCTGTTGGCCAGACAGAAGGATGAGATCATGGGAAAACCAGAGAGTGGTCTGAAAATAGGGGGTGTGGTGGACCTGTTTTCAAAGAGGGAACAATAGGGACCACAGAAACCATTTCAATTTCCTCAATGTCCTCCAGCCATTTCATCTGAGAAACTAAAACATTAATCTTGTACTTATATCCTATTGTGTACTTTAGAAGCATTCGATGAGGTTGTACACACTGTAAACACGGTGAAAGTGCTGTTAAATGTCACAACATGGCCACTTCGATACAGTGTGGATAGGGCAGTCAAATGCTAGTGAATGTAAAGAGATTAAAATCTTTAACTGTTTTTACACTTGAGCAACTATTTTCATTGACTTCATGTTGTCATTGCCAAGGCCTTGGGTCACTAACGTTCTGCCTAGCATCTTATTTTGTGTTGTTAGGAATAAAGTCATGCAGGTTTAGATTAGAACAACAAAAAGGGTGATGCCTTTGTGTTTGTGTGCCTGTGTCCATGTCCTCACCCAAATGCTCTGTTGTCGGGCAGGTTGCTGTGTGCTTTGATGCCAGGGGGAATGACCCTCACTTCTGTGATCAAGACACCATATGGAAACCGCACAACATCCACATTTGTCAACTTGTAAGAGAACAAGACATAGAAACATGTTAAGAAGCTTTTTAAGATAATGATAAACGTTTTCACTTATACACTGTCTGATGGCCAGACTTTACACAGACACCCATACAGAAAACAAACGGCGTGGCTTATTCAACAGTTAATAATCTAGGAATCAAGATTCCTAAGGTGCAAGGCATTTAAAAACACAAAGCACTCCTTGAACTTCTGTATTGAATGTAAAAATGGCAGAACAGTTGAATAGTTGCTCTTGGCTTAGCAAGCTGTCACTGGTCCACCAGGCCAGTCCAACCAGTTTCTACAGAGCTGTTGGAATATATCTGTGGGGCGGCAAATTGGTGCAACAATACAAAGAGCGCACCAACAACACACCCCCACACGCAACCAGGAAATATTCAAAACAGCAAAATACAAGAAAAGCACTTGTATGTGCATATACTACAACATTTAGATCTGTTAAAGCATTGTGCTGTGTTAGTTTAGGTTGTAGGTAGGTAAGGTGTCTTTCAGAAACTTTTGTTGACCAACAATAGAAATATGTACAAGTACAAGAAACAGATCTTTTATAATAAATACTTCGTGATGTCTATAAGCATTGTTTAAAATAGATTTCTAAAAGCCAATGAAAGACATTTAGGGTGACTTTAAAATTATGATTGTTGGCTCTAATAAAACCATACAATGAACATACAATATTTAAGAAAGACATCAGTAATACGCCAGTCCATTAGATCATTCTTTTTTATTAAATGACAGCCGTAGTTGTTTCGACAAGTAAATGAAAAGCATCCATGTGTTGTCAACATTAAGTCAAGGGGTTTATTCTGACTTTAAAACACAATCCTGAACATGACATGGACACATGATCAGCAAGAAAAATATAACTGATCAATCAAAGTCATCTGGACAGGAGACAACAACAAAAATTCTTTAAAATTTTTTTTATCCTAAACAGAACACATTCAACAACAAATAAAGCAACTTCAAATGCATGTCTAATAAAACAGGCAGATTAGTTTATTAAAATAACTAGATATCTGGGGTTTAGCCCATTAGATAATCAATGATACAAAAAAAAAACTGAAGGGGGGGGGTGCCTAACACTACTGATCCCAATACTTTAACCTCCTGTCACGTGTCCCTGTTGACAGATAGCTGTTGGCAGTAAACATACACATCAACCTGAACTTTTCCACATAGAGAACATGACAAACTCTATCAACCAAACAGTATATTTGTTTACAATAATGTTTGCAAACATGTGCAACACACGTCACAAAACATGTATATAATGGTGCAACTCCAACTTGCACATCATACAATGATTTTTGCATTGCTTTATGTTAAATCATCAGAAACTAAGACTGACACGACAGCCAGGTGTTAAGAGTTAAAAATAGAAGTTATAACATAATATAAGAGCGTCTAAACCCGTGTGCTAGTTAGCTAGCTAACTGTAAAGTGCGCACAGTGCCACACAATGAAAAGTTTAATATCGACGCAAGAACTATTTAAGCGTTTAATGGATTACATATCATCTACACACGTCTGTAAGAACACATGAACGTTTATAAAATACTCCGCAAATTTACCTCTGCGTTTTGATGCTTAAATGTATCTAAAAAGAGTAGCTCCATTGCGGAATCCCCCGCCATCTTCCTTGGTCACATTGGGACTTCCGGTTAAGGGAATACTTCCGGAGCGCGTGGAGCGTCAACCTTGCTGTCAAGTGCTGATTTTAAACCGTGTTTATTTTATTGTATTAAAACGATTCTTAAATACAAATATAATAATATTCAACGCCCACATTTAGTTTTAACTTTAAAAAACACCCAGGCACAAAATTAAGGAAAATCTTTACTAAACGTAAATAACGTACAGCTTTTATTTAATAATCCAATATAATTCATAGTAAACAAAATAAACACGTTTAAATGCAATCACGTGACTACTTCAAATAAATTATTTTAATAAAAAAAGCAAATATTAATGTACACGATGACGTCATCACATCACTATTTCCCCACATGTTTAATATTTTGATTCAAACGTGGCCAAAAGTTGGGTACCAAAGTTGTGTTACAAAAGTTGTGTTACAAAAGTTCAACAACATGAAAACACAAACAAGGACCTCATTAGATATCACAAAAGTGTCTATAGGTCATTTGCAAAATGGTATAATTTTATGAACATATATAAAGTGTATGTACACATGTGTTAATGACGTGTTATTACATGAGTTGTGTGTCTGCTATCATAAACACATCCTGAATCCCCAACATGTGTTTGCCGAGAGGATTGTTCAGTGCCATGCCACGTCCTTGTTTGCATCAGGGGGCGGGGCTTGGTTTGGGCAGGTATCTATTACCTGTGTCACGTGGGTGGTGGCCAGGTAGGGATCACACAAAACCAGCGGGATCCGAGCAGCCATAGCGGAGCAGAGCTTTGGGTTTCGGACCTGTCGAAGTCTTACGCAGTTTAAAGGCCACGGGACACATCAAGAGTCCGAACCCGGCACTGATCTGTCCGTGTGGGGTCACTGGGGTCTTATCTGTCACCTGGAGTGGAGCTCTGGGGGTTTCTTTTGCTTTTGGGTTGTAGTTTTTCTTGTTAAAATGACGGTGAATCCCAATGTTCTGGTGCTGTTATTCACCACCACATCTGGAGCAAGTGGGGACAGGTTGGGATCTGATGAAAAGGAGATTGTGCACTTGGCTTGGCAGATTGTGGATTTAAGCACTAAAAAGGTAAAGTGCTCAAAGTGTAATTTTATGATTTCATATTTATAATAGATGCTATCCTATTATTGATGTTTTAAGCAATTGTAGAATTTTTAAGAGTTATAAGATTTATTAATATTTTTATGATACCTACACACATTGACCTGAGTGCTTTTATCATTGTGGTTAATGTATTTTAGGCTGGTGAGGTACATGATCTCCTCATCAGACCGGAGAACATTGAGCTTACTGAGGAGTGTAAGGAGGTGAGCGGACTCGATGAGGAGGCCTTGACATCTTCTGCCACTCTTGAAGAGGCTATCGATGAGGTGACACAATAATTCATGATATCATTATGAATAGCCATGCCGTTTAACAACACTGGGGCTGCACACACAATTATCCTACACAATGTTTTCTGTTATTTTATCATAACCAACAGAATGCAAGGTACACGTCATTCGCAAACGCTTGAGGCATTGGGTCATCCTTGTTATTATGAAACTATGGGAATAATAGTGACATTGACGTGTGAGTTTTGTTATGGGGATTGTGTGGTTTTGGGAGTTTAATTAAAGGGAACGTTCACCCAGACATAAATATGCTATCATCGCTTTCACACCCTTCACTTGTTCCATATCTTTATACGTTTCTTTGTTCTGATGAACACGGAGAAAGATATTTGGAAGAATGCTTGGAACGAAACAGTTTTTGGTTGCCACTGACTGTCATCATAGTGGAAAAATGTTTTGTTAGACACAAAGAAAGATATTTCAAAGAATGTATGACATGAACAAAAATTCAGGGGTAATTTTGAATGCCATTGTAATCAAAAACTGGTTGGTCATAAGCATTCAAATATGTTTTCCTGTCAAATTTGGATAGATTTGTAAAAACTAAAGAGTGACATTCATGACAACCTTTTCTCTTCTTTCGAGTGCACTGTTTCATTAATGGTTGCATATGTTTTAAAACATATTAATATACCATGGATATATATTTCAATAGCCGGGAATAGGAGAAGTTTGTTCCTTCATTTACCTAAGTCATTTCCATGTGTGTGCAGTTTAATCAGAGGTTATGTGCAGAAGTGGACACAGGTGCAGGGAACACCTTCTGTTTCTGTACGGATGGCCAGTTGCACGTGCGCCAAGTTCTGCATCCTGAAGCTTCCAGCAAGGTATGAAACCTGTGCCACCTTCCTTGTAAAAATGTGATCGGCAGGTCAGCTAGAAGTGTTTCACTGACCGCATGCTTTGGTGTTTTTTAGGGTTTTCTGTTGCCTGAGTGCTTCTTCTCATTTTTCGACCTACGGAAAGAGTTCAAGAAATCGTTCCAATCAGAAGAGGAATTAAAAGATTTAGATCTTCAGGTCATGGCGGACCGTATCCTTCAAAACATGTCAATTGGTATTTTTCTCTGCCAGTGAGAGAGCAAAAGGGTGTTGGCTGCAGGATCCCGAGGTTTTGAAATGCAAATAGACTCACAATAGTGTGGGCTCATCGAGCCAGCAAGAGAAAGCATAGAGTGTTTAGCCAACAAGCTTAACCTGCCACACCTACAATATAACGTCTTAATTCCTACACATAGCCTAACACACAAAACACAATAGACACAGCCCTGTCTTGTGCAGTAAAAAAGGTTACTCAAAGTCACACTCTCTCTTTTCATGTTTGCATTGTGATTTTATGGAAGAGCGCTGCGTTAAAGGCTGCTATGTTGTCTGTCTGCGTTCACTCTTTCATTAACTGGTTATTAAGGTGTAACATATTCTATATTCCTTGACTGTGCTTATGTTTAGACCTGAATGTCGTTGTAGATTCTTCTTTTCACTCCTACACAGCACGCAATGTTCAGCTAATGTCGGATATTGTTTTAGCGCTTATCTCTGAGCCTGCCTGTAAGGTTCTTTAAACAAACATATCCATTTTCATGAATAGTTTGTTAGGTGTTTCTTTTACTAACATGTTTGATTCCACTTCACAGGTCATCAATTCTCATGTCCTGAAAAAGTAAACGACAAGTTTGAGACCGGCACTTGGTGAGCTATTTTGTATTCAGAATGCTTGTCTAATGAAATATGCAAAATATTTGCTATCCTGGAAATAAAATTATTACTATATTATATACTCGCTGTGTTTGCAGCAGTAAGATGGAAAGAGTAGATGATAACACGGTGATCAGAGCTCGAGGTCTTCCCTGGCAGTCCTCAGATCAGGACATTGCCCGGTTCTTCAGGGGTCTCAACATTGCCAAGTATGAACCTGAAACCATCCATAAAACAATTAGAATGCAGTCTGTATTCAACGGCAATCAAATATTAACCTCATGAATGATTCTGTCTGTGTAGAGGAGGTGCTGCGCTCTGTTTAAATGCTCAGGGCAGGAGGAACGGAGAAGCACTTGTGCGCTTTGAGAGTGAGGAACACAGAGATTTAGCCTTGCAGAGACACAAGCATCATATGGGCACCAGATACATTGAGGTACATTGACGCACATTTTAATAATAATGCATGTATTTTCTTTTTATCAATAGCTAATTTTAGCATTCTGTATAATAAAATACTACATATATGAAATGTAATTGTTGCTTACCAGTAATTGTTGTTAATTGCAGGTTTACAAGGCAACAGGGGAAGACTTTCTAAAAATTGCAGGAGGTATAAATAAATATTGATACTTTGTGTATTTATGCCATCTTTACGTATTTGCTGCATGTTTACAGAAAGAATATGTAATTTGGGTCCATCCAACCAAAATTTTGTATTATTTGTTTTAAACTAGGGGCGTCACAACCATGATATTCCAAGTCATGATTATCAACACCTTGTTAATTCTACATATCTAATATCGTAAATAATTCAGCACTGAATAAAGGGATAGTTCGTTCACCCAAAAATAAAAATTTGGTTGTGAATTACACACCCTCAAATTTTTTATTCGGTTGAACACAAAGAAAAAATGTTAGCAACTGACAGTCCTGCAAAGCCACTGACTTACATATTAGACAAAAATGTTTGAAGTATTTAGGTAAGCAAACCATTTTAAGGCACCCATTTAGAAATTGGTACCCCAGACATTTCAATTGCTGACATTCTTCAAAATATTCAAAAGAATATGTTTCTTGTGTTCAATCAAAAAAAAATTTTACACGCGAGTAACTCGGGTGAGAAATTCATGACATATATTTTTGGTTATAAACCTTCATATGAATTTAAAGAGATTTGTCTCTGTCAATTAATAAACAAAAAAAATTGGTTTTGAGCATTTTTACATGGAAACATAAAAAACCTTACGGTAAAAATATTAATAAATATTATGTTTTTACCGTAATTTTTTAGATCATGATAACTGCAAGTGAAAAATCTTCAAGAACCCTAAATTAAACAAAAATATATGTAATCATTTATTCATATCACTCCCATAACAGTATTCTTGCAAAACAAATATCAAAGCTGCTCTATTCCATAAAATTGAAACCTGGGCCCCATTCAGGCTAAACCTGCCACTAAATGAATATTTGCATGACCTGAAAGGTATGTGTATTTCTATGTTGAGGAACTCATGTGCTAAAATTTGACTGACAGGCACCTCAAATGAAGTGGCCAACTTTCTGTCGCGTGAGAATCAGGTCATCATCCGCATGCGTGGCCTTCCGTTTACCGCCACCGCCGAGCAAGTGCTGCAGTTCTTCTCTCCAAACTGCCCCGTGACAGATGGCAGCGAGGGCATCCTGTTTGTACGCTTCCCCGATGGCAGGCCAACGGGGGATGCCTTCGTCCTGTTCTCCTGCGAGGAGCATGCTCAGAACGCTCTGAAGAAGCACAAGGACATCCTAGGCAAGAGATACATAGAGCTCTTCAAGAGCACCGCAGCCGAGGTGCAACAGGTGGGAGAGCGACACGTCCCTTAGGAACCGACCTTTGTTTGGATTGTATTTTGGTTTGTTTGGATTGTTGAACAATGGGAAAATGTCAAACGTAATGTCTTTGGGTGTGTAAATTGGTGTAGGAACTTGTATGCAAGCATAACGGTGCTGTACAAATTTAAGATTCATGTATAAGATTCAACTCTGTCCTGATTGGTTCTGCATGGAAAAATATTTAAGCATTGTGCTACTGAATTATGTTAATATTTAACTATCATAAGTAGAAGCAAAACTACTCAACCAAAGCAGGAGGTTAAGCTTTCCTCAACATGCCTTGTGTATTTCATTCTACTGTTAAGTTTCTACAGTTTCTATAGGGTGGGCTAGGCATGGTGGTTGTGTTATCGTGGTACATAAGAGTGTTTCAGGACACAATACTTGTTATGTTGTATGTTTACATATTGGAAAATAATACCTTCAGTCATTCAATGTGTGTGTTTGTATGTGTCAGGTATTAAATCGATACTCATCAGTCCCCTTGATACCCGTTGCCCCGTCCCCCATCCTATCCGTGCTGCCTCAACCCACATTCGTGCCCCCCACTTCAGCTGTACCGGGTGTCCGCGACTGCTTGAGATTGAGGGGTCTTCCTTATGATGCCAGCATCCAGGATATATTGGTTTTCCTGGGGGAATACACTGCGGACATCAAACCACACGGAGTGCACATGGTGCTCAACCAACAGGTAGAGCTTCTAGAACATTTTTCTGATTAGTATACTTTTCAGAAAGTTTCAGAACAAACTTTCTGAAAGTGTTGGTAAGGACTGCCAGGACCTGTGTTTCTTCATTCCTTTACAATGGGGTTCTGCATTGACTTCAGCATGTACAACTCTAAGCACAAGGAGAAGAGACTAGGGTGAAAACACTGCTGGAAAATACAGAATAAGTTGATTTTTCCCTGATCCAACTTAGACATTGGCTGTTCAACTAATGAACATGTTCCAAAAAATGAAATCCTGACAATCCAACATGCCATTATAACCACTGGCTTAGGTTAAATTTGACTTTTACATTATAATTATAACAATAATTATGCATTCAATCTCATTTGTACATGTTTATATGATAGTCTTTTCCACCAGCAACATTTATGTGTAGAGGTGATTTGTGCATTTATTTACAATAAGGTTATATTTGTTAGCCATAAGCCTTTGTATTAGCAAACATAAACAAGCAATATACAATACTTTTACAATATGTATTTATGCATACATAAATTAACATGAATAACTGTATCAACATGAACTAACATGGATTAATAAATGCTGCTAAAATACATTTTCCTTGTAAACTAATGTTAACAAAAAGACTTTATTGTAAGGCTTTACAGTAAAGTCTAGTACTTTAAACATTGTATGAATTATTACAAATTAGTATAACATAGTTACTAATCTCAATGAGATCAGTCTGGATTCACAGAATTCAAAACTGTGTTTTCATAAATGTATCTTCTGTTTGTGTCTGATCAGGGTCGTCCATCTGGTGATGCCTTCATCCAAATGCGTTCGCCCGACAGGGCGTTTCTAGCCTCCCAGCGCTGCCACAAGCGCAGCATGAAGGAACGTTACGTGGAGGTGTTTGCTTGCTCCGCTCAGGAGATGAACATCGTATTGATGGGGGGAACGCTCAACAGGAGCGGCCTCTCGCCGCCGCCATGTAAGTTACGACGTAAGTGCCGCTGGGCTCTGGGGCTGCTTCTCTCAGCTGTGTGTGCGGGTAGGTGGCGCTTCACGCCTTCCTGTTTTTCGCCTTTCTCTCATTCATTTATTCACTTGTTCATTCATTTGGTGGGTGTCCTGTCCCAATCTAGATGTGGGATGGAATGGGAATAAGAAGCAGTAGGAATACTATGGGTGAATGTTTTCATTTCGTTCAGATCTGATGACTGCGGTAAAGTATTGCCTTGTTACTCAGATGCTTTTCAACAGTGGGGGAATGAAGGGCTATGATTTGGGGTGATTTTGCACAAGACTTCGATCCACGTCATCACATCAATCCAAGCAAACACAAGACAAGCAACACAAAAGCCTTTATCTTTGGTTGTAGTGTAGTTTTCTCTTTTTCTGGATAGAATGTCAGTGTAATAACCTGTCCACCTTTAAGCAACAGCGACCCGACAGCCTGTGCTGTTTTCCTGCTGCGAGTCCTGCTCTTAAAGGCCTAGTTCACCCAAAAATAAAAATTAACCACAGCAGAAAACAAAAGTGGATGTTTTGTAGAATTTTGGTAACAAAAACTGTTGGTCCCCAATTACTTTTATTGTATGAGATCAACCCAATACAATCTGTTGTTCTGTTGCCAACATTCTTCAAAATATCTTCTGTTGTGTTCCACAGAAGAAAGTCAATAACACAGGTTTGAAATGTCAAGAGTGAGTAAATGATTACATAATTTTTATGTTGGGGTGAACTGCCTTTTAAGGGGTAAAAGGAAACATTGCCTGCATTTAGATGAACTTTAATAGGAGATATTGATGGTTTTGGGTCTGCTGCATGCTTTAAAAATGTGTCATGACAAATTAGCCACTTTGTGAAGTAAAAGTAAAAAAATTACTTTAGTTTAATATAAATTGTTTAATGTAAAAAAAAAGATGACATGATGGAAGAGGTTTCCAGGCAGATTTACAATAATCTAACAGGTTGTGTTTAAAGGAATAGACAAAATTCTGTTATCATTTAGTCAACCTCTTCAGTACAAACCGGTATGACTTCCTTTCTTCAGGGAACATAGGAGGAGATATTTTGAAGAATGTTGGTAACCTAACAGCAACAGCACACATTGACCTCTATTGAATAGACACAAGACCAATCCAAATGATTACGTGCCATCACTGTTTGATTTCCAACATTCTTCAAAATATCTTTGTGTTCAGCAGAAGAAAGAAACAGAGCAATGACAAGACATTGATTAAATGATGACAGAAGTTTCATTTTGGTGAACTATCACTGTAAGAAGGGTTTTAGAGGGCACTGCGTCTCGGGTTTTATGATGCACTTCGTGTTTTATGATGCATTTCTGATGACAAACAATGACCTGGACATAGGCTGGGAATGCAATTATAGAAAGCATTTTATATGTATAGCCCTACTTGTTGGCTTAAATTCAGTCAGATCCAAACCTTTTATAAGTTCACTGAAAATACCTTGACTGATCACCAGTTTTGTGATTAAAGAGTTCCTACATGTTTGATTTCATCCAGAATCTAGTTTCCGCAATCATTGAAGTATGCATCGGTCTTTAAGCTTATTCAAATCCGAAGTATACTTTTGGGACGAAAGATGATTTTTCAACCAATAATTCTTCAATATCCTACTTCCGTTGTAGGTCTATCCCCTCCATCATATTCATTTCATCCAGGGACTGCCGTCCTTCCTGGCGGGACTGTCCTTCCCTCAGGGGCGGTGCTACCTGTGGAGCCAACAGCATTTTACCCCTCCCAGTTCCTGCTGAATCACCGCCCCATGGCACCTACAACAGCCTTCTACCCCGCCAATAACCCACTATACATGAACTACACTGCCTATTATCCAAGGTAAGGGTTACTTTACCATGGTCCAGGACGAACATATGCATTGCCCTTAGCAGGAGATCTAGAAAGCAGTAATTATGTTCACAGAAGTTGTGGATGGTTAAGGTAGATACATCTAATACCCTACAATATATATTATCCAAGTGATGATTCGGTAGTATTCATATTTTAATAAGTATAAATTTACTTTTTATATCCTGAAAAGCTTTTTCTGAGGGGTAAGTGACTTTTTGTTTAAGAACAACTTGCACAACCAGAACTGGATGTGTGGGTGTGGAAACAAAGTCTGGGTGATTGTGTCACACCCATGGCCGTTAATATAGCTTTAATGCTTATATCAGCACACAGAAATAGTGACAGAACTGGTTGTGGGATCGAATGTGCATAGGTGTGTACATATTAGCTGAAGAAATAGGATAAACACTTAAGTAAGCAAGGAAACTTTTAGTTAGGGTAACATTTTTTCAATTCTGTAAAGTGATATTTGTCAAATCGAGGTTATGCGCAACTGTATCAAAAACTAATATGTGACATGCCATTATGAAAACCCAGCTGCAGTCAATTTTTTACTTTTTCCACATAAATGTATAGAACGTTCTAAAAAAAACTTTTAGACATTTAATATGGATCATATTAAACAGATGTATGATTTTCTCTCATCTGCAGAACACAAAAGAAGATATTTTGAAAAAAGTTAAAAACCAAACACTGCTTGCAGATCCCAACATTCTTCAAAATATCTAGTTTTGTGTTCTGCAGAAGAAAGAAAGTCATACCGGTTGTTAAAAGAGGTTAAGTAAATGATGACAGATTCACATTTTGTGATAAATGATTCACATTTTCGGATAATCTGATTTTAAAGATTAAAATTATAATGAAATTAATGACTAAAATCAAATTTGATGCTTTAAATCCCATAATTAGATTTAGACAGGGTCACATCTTTGCAAATATGTTTGCAATCTTTTGAGCTTTGTATTTGACTAAATTGTATGTATATCTGTTGTCATACTAACCACAGCCCACCTGGCTCCCCCCCTAACATCAGCTACTTCTCAACCGGCCACACCCCTTCAGCTGGCACAGTCCTCTCAGCCCCACCCACAGCACTGATACGAATGCAAAGTCACGCCCATTCCCACGCTTACAACACTGGAGTTAAAGAGATCCTCAGCATGGTACACGGATATCAGGTAGGTTTAAAATATACCTTCAAACACAGCCCATTTTTAACCAGTTTGTGCTAAAGCTCACTAAAAGCCAAGTGATGTTGCACAAAAAAATCTGTCCTAAATTGTTTACCCCTGTTTAGCACAAGAAGATATTTTGAGAAATATTTAGACGTGTTTTTTTCCTTACATTGGAAGTCAATGGGGTGATTATGGTTTGTTTAGCCACATTCTTCAAAAAAATTTATTTCTGCAGAAGCAAGTCATACCTATTTGAAATAACATGAGGGTGGATAAGTTATCATAAATTACTAGAGAATTTAGAAAACAGTACCGATAAACTTTTGCTAATAATCTTTCACAATGTTACTATCAATCACTGACTGATCCAGTGCAAGTCCTAGTTTGTTCCACATCATAAAGTGTGTGTGTATGTGGTTATAGGTAGGGTAGGGCTGGATTTCAGGGAACATTAAGGTGTGCCCTGTGCCCTGCGGTGTTAAGCATTGAAGATTTAGATGCTTTAGTGGGTTTGAGTAACAGGACAGCATAGTTGCATTGTCACACTGTCTTTTGTGTGGAACTGGTTCCTCTGGTCTAAATTCCCTGACACACACACACACACACACACACACACACACACACACACACACACACACACACACACACACACACACACACACTCAAAGCTAAGGTGCGGTGTATTGACCTGCTGTAACTTGACTGCTGTTGATGTTGCTATGGAAAGCCAAAGTTAGAATCCTAATATTGTAAATCCCCAAAAATCATTTCATATTAACACATTTTTCATGTTTTTATTGTTGCAGAAATCTATAATAGTCTATCTATAAGATTGATTTTGGATCTAGTATTTCTAGTGACATTCATATGGATCCAAGCCTTTGTAATATCTTTTATTTATTTTCTTAACAAGGAAAGGAGGGGCCTTAAGAAAAGTGACTGGGTGTGTCACTGTCTTAAAATTCTTGCTCCAGGTTAAAGGGTGTGAAAGGGTTTCACCCAAAATATGTGGACCTTTTTGTTCATAGCTTAACATATTTGTTTGTTTGTTCAACTATTTCAAACTGTTGACATTAAAATTGCACGGTCACACAGACAAATTATTTTTCAAACATTCTATGAATCATTTCCAATTGTGACATTTATTGTTTTAACTATTGTTTCAGATTAAAGAGTTTAGATTAAAGGGAGAGTTCACCCAAAGAAGAAAACGTCATTGTACGTCATTGTAAACCTGTATTACCTAATTTTTACACGAAGGAGGATATTTTGCTGAATTTTAGTAGCCAAATATATTGGTCCTCATTGATTTTCAATTTATGGACACGAAACCACTGAGACACTTTTGAAAACCTATTTTTATCATAAAGAAAAGTGATATGGAGGTTTACAATTTCTAGAGAGTAAACAAATGATACGATTATATACAATTTACAGTTAAAGTAAAGGACCAACAAATAATTAAAATCCAATCATCATTCTTGACATTTCAAACCTGTATGACTTTCTTACTTTTGCAGAACACAAAAGATGATATTTCGAAGAATGTTGGTACGTGTAACTGTAAACAATTCATTTGCATTGGCAACATGTCCATGAAACGAAAGTGATTGGGTTTCATTGCTGTGCGGTTACCAGCATTCTTCAAAATATCTTTGTTCCGTGGTAAACTATTTCAAGGGTAAAGTTTTGTAGACCAAATGTGACCTCCTGCCTGTGAAAACCAGGCTAAAATCAAATCTTGTGAAAACAAGCATTGACCTTTTGTTTCAATATTGATTTCAATTTTTGACCTGTTCTTGCATAGTTAACATTTAAAATATCAATGCTGTATTATCACAGAGTATTGCTTACATTGATTACAATGATTTAATGTATAAAAAAGTTACACGCAATAAATGATTGGATCCCAAATGTTTGAAACAGAAAATTTTAGTGTGTGTATTTAGCTGCATAATGACAAGTGATTGAGTGTTTCCCTTTTAGGAAGTAGGTTTGACTCAAGACGTCTGTTAGTTTAGGCTTTAAGAGAGCTTATTAGAAATAATGAGGCATAAGCACGTATCTCATGATTAAACTTCATTTCTTTCTTTCTCCTTTAGCCTGGCAACAGCGATGCCTTGGTAACTCTCCCCTCCATGCTATCAGCCAAGCAGCCTATTGGTGACCAAACAGTGGGAGGAGGGGCCTATCTTGACTTGCAGTTGCTTTAAGCCAATCCAATCGCAAGGCCATGCCACGCGTGGAGGGCGGATTCAACAAACCCTTCAAAACAAAGCAGTTTATGCCATTCCTTAGATAGCTATTTATATAAGATTTTTTTAAAGAAATATATGTATTTTGACATTTTTAATGTATATTGCACATTATTTTTTATGCATTCGAGCTACTCTACTCATGAGTTTTGTCCAGAAGTCAAACGTGTGTTTGCGAGAGGTTGTATGTTTGTGTACATTACACATGCAGTGATGTTCACTCAGGAAATAGCTCCTCAACCAGGTTAGAAAGATTTTACCTGCTGAATCAAGACTTCGCTGATAAGCCAAAGGACCAGGAAAAGTGTGTTTGTGTGTGTGTGTGTGTGTGTGTGTATGTGTGTGTGTGTGTCCCTATTGATGTGACTCTACCATAAGTATGTAAATGCGTAGAGGCCTTCTCAAGCCTTTCTTCTTATCTTTGAAGGTTTTAATTTGCATGAAGTTCAAAGAGCTAGCTGTTTTAACATGTTTACAAGAGTCACTGTGCACAGTGTAGTTTATCGATATCTGCAACTTGTAGCTCTGTAATAGTCATTTCGCCAAAATCACTCAGAAGCTAAATCAGGAACTGTGTGTGTGTGTGTGTGTGTGTGTGTGTGTGTGTGTGTGTGTGTGTGTGTGTGTGTGTGTGTGTGTGTGTGTGTGTGTGTGTGTGTGTGTGTGTGTGTGTGTGTGTGTGTGTGTGTGTGTGTGTGTGTGTGTGTGTGTGTGTGTGTGTGTGTGTGTGTGTGTGTGTGTGTGTGTGTGTGTGTGTGTGTGTGTGTGTGTGTGTGTGTGTGTGTGTGTGTGTGTGTGTGTGTGTGTGTGTGTGTGTGTGTGTGTGTGTGTGTGTGTGTGTGTGTGTGTGTGTGTGTGTGTGTGTGTGTGTGTGTGTGTGTGTGTGTGTGTGTGTGTGTGTGTGTGTGTGTGTGTGTGTGTGTGTGTGTGTGTGTGTGTGTGTGTGTGTGTGTGTGTGTGTGTGTGTGTGTGTGTGTGTGTGTGTGTGTGTGTGTGTGTGTGTGTGTGTGTGTGTGTGTGTGTGTGTGTGTGTGTGTGTGTGTGTGTGTGTGTGTGTGTGTGTGTGTGTGTGTGTGTGTGTGTGTGTGTGTGTGTGTGTGTGTGTGTGTGTGTGTGTGTGTGTGTGTGTGTGTGTGTGTGTGTGTTCCAAAATGTGCATACCCAATCAATGTAAAAAATAATCAAAATATTTTGATGTATGTTTGTGTTGCGAATGAAACCCGCTTGTGATGAATCTGTGATTTGTGTGTTTATGTAGTGTGCACCATAACCAAATGCATGTGCGATTATTAACTACACTCAGAGAGTGTTTTGGGCCTGCTGTTGTGCACTCAGGTGAATTTTCACCCGTCGTCTCTGTATTACGCAGAGTGTTTGTGTGCATTGGATGGAATGTGAACAGGTTTATTATTTTACCTGCAGCTGTATCCCCTACCCTCCTGTTTGTTTTTGCCAACATTTATTATACCCAGTGCTTTTTATAAATAATAGTAATTTGCATGTTTAGGCTTTTTTGACCTGTAGGAGTAAAAGTATGACGGTAAAACAGTCAGTGTGATTTATTTGTATGTGCAAAAACACTGCTGTATGATGTTACCGATCTGTTACAATTATATCCCTAGTTCGTTAATACGTGCAAAAAAAGAAAAACAAAAATTGGCAGTTTGGAGAAAGTATTATTTTATTTTTATGTTTTATAATAACTTAAAATAAAGCAAATTAAACAACATTTCTGAGGGATTGAGTGACTACCTATGTACATTTCCACATATATAAATGTTTCATTAAATAGATTTTTTTTATAATCAATCAAAGTGTGATTATATCAAAATATTAACACTGGAGTTGCTCTCTCTCATCATAAACAAGTTGTCAACAAGAAAATATAAGTTTAGATTTATCTCGATTTTATCGCCATCTAGTGGACAAAGCAAGCGTCAACACTTTTCAATTCAGCGCGTCCTCGGTTTGTCAGTGTTTAATATCATATAAGACAGTTAAAGTAGGTTGTTGTACAAAAATTTAGTTTTATATGAAAACTGTATATTAGGAATAGCAGTAAAGGTATACACAAAATATATATTAGGAAATGGCTATGAATACTCAATGCATTCTGTTCAGATAAAGCAATAAATGCAAATAATTAAATTTACAAGAATTTGAAATAAAAATATATGACAAAGGTAAAATTGTCTTGGCTGTCTTGGGATACGGTCTCCACATTTTGGCAAATCCACAAACTGTGGCAGTACACACACTTCATCCTATAGAAATAGTAGATCACATACTATTTCCAATACAAGCAAAAACACAGCCGGCCTATACATTGACAGCTTTAAATTGTACCTATTTATAAAACTCTGTCGTTTTAACACCTTAAAACTGAGTTAAAAACATTTAGGAAAAATAAGTGTGAGGATTTTTTTAAAGGTAACCATTCATTATGTCACTTATTCAACTTTACAGGGGCAAAGCCATGCTATAAACAGCAAAAGCATATAGAAATGTTTGTGGCAAATTTTGTGTTAGAATAACGGTAAGCTCTTGGCGGTTTGTTCCAGTTCCATATAGGTTGTAACAGTGCATTGAGTTAAGGGCTTTTTTGTTCAGCTATAGGACTTGTTGTCTGTAAGCGTGTGTTGTCTCAGAGTTCTGTCATTAATAGGGCTCTCAGAAGTTTTTCTCTGTCCATCCGCAGGTCTTCAGAGCTTCACCGACACACATATACAGACAGATGGATGAAAAAAAGAACAATAATAAAAAATCAAGACGCATATCAATAGAAGAAAAAGAAAACGAACAATAGATTGAAAGACCACAGAAAAACAGACAGACAAATAGATAATCTGTTAGTGGGTGGAAGTCAAAAAGACACAAAAACAGATATAGCCATGGGGAAATAATACAAGACCATTGCCAGTTTTTCTGAATTTAAATTTTCTATTTCTAGTGGTTGAGTTAAATGATTTGTGTTTTATTCTGCAAACTTCTACCAACATTTCATCCAAACTTCCAATAAATATAGTTTCTATTTGCATTTATTTGCAGAAAAGGATTTTATGTGATAACCTAGATTTTTACAGTTTTCAGCCACATGCTGTTGGATAACTTGATGTCACACCTGAGGCTTAGGTTTTTTGAGATTGATCAGACTTTGCACTGAAATGGTCACAATACAACTAGAACTTCAGATTAAAGCAAAATATATTATGGTCTCCTACATTTTTCAGTGGCTGTATACAACAGGATCTAAAGATAATTCAAGGCTGCCAAGCAAGATTTGTCTGTCACTATAATTAATATTATAATATATTATTAAGGAGGAACATTAAATACAATACAAATATATACCCATTAATTATAAAATTTAAGCTAAATGAAATATCTTAATACATACATTACATTTGCTTTTATAAAGAGTCTAAATGTTGTGATGTGTTTTACCTCTGTGCTCGTGTAGTGTAAGGTAGCAGGTGAGGTACAGGACTGGAATAGAACAGGGGAGAGCTAGAACGCACTAACTCTGGAGCATCCTTCGGCTATGGAGAGAAAACACAGAAACAATACATAGTATAGACCTACTACACATATGTGAAATGATCACTGACACAGATCTATTTTAAGAAGAGTTTTGAGATCAGAAGTAGTGTAAGAAGGATGTTACCGTTGGATATATTGGTGGTTGAACCTGTTTGTCTAGGGAGCTGTTTGACATTGATTTTCCCATACTGCATTGAGAGGAGATGGCTGCAAGTGCTTCTGGGAGGTCATCTTCATCACTATGGTTACTGTGACAAGCGACATCAGAGTATATTTAAGCAATTTAATATATAAAGTCCTCCAAAAAAATTACTTTTGTTGTGTAACTTACAAGCTGAACTGTCGGACAAGGCGTTTGCGTCGGTCCACTCTGGGCTTCTCTATATTCAGACTGCTTGATCCTGAATCCTGTGAGGAGCTAGGATACCTGATATCAGAGTCCAACATTTGTTAACACAACATACTTTGCTTAAAATCATGTGAACCAACCCAGAGTTGTACCTGCCCCACTGACCTGTCAGTTTGGTCTCCACTTGAAGAGTTTCCCTTTGAGTTTCCACTATCACTTTGGGTGGTGCGCTATGGGGAACAGAGCACAGCCTATGAATCACCTTAATATTTTGTGCTGTATCATCATAATAATCATCATGAGAATACATTTTAATTTACATAAGCATTCACATATTTTCAGCTGAAACCAGCTTTAGGTGTTTGATTGGTTAAATAGGATGAAAGGTTTGTCCACATATTTATAAATGAACTTTGCATGAGCATTTGGAAATACATTGTCATTTTTCATGCAGTGTGTAAGTGACATGATTTACTTTCGAGATGTTGCTCTTGAGACGTTCTTGTAAAACCGCAGGAGAGGAAGGAAGACTTTTCTCTGAAAGAGGTTTTTCTTCTGCCTATGTGCGAGGAGTTTTTAGAAATCAATTTTTAGTTTTTTAAGGGACCATAATGTGTGTTCTGAAAACTGACCATGTCTATGTTGATATGAAGAGCTGGCCATGATGTAGGGTCTGCTTCCAGCTGGTGCTGACTGTGCAAAGCTCGATCCAATTCATCTGGAGACACAACCCAAGCTTCTGATAAAACAACACAGAGGCATACATATAAAATTAAGCAATGGCTATTTTAGCTATTTAGGCATATAGGCATGTCATTGTTCAAGAGATGTCATTAATATGACCGGTATGCAACACTTCAGTAAAACGTTTCTCATAATTAATATTTTTGTCTTCTTAATGTGAATGCCTAAATGTCTGAAATTATCTAATTAGACAAAAATGCAATTGTGCAAACATACATGTTTTTCATGGAAAAACATACATTTTATTTAATAAAAATATTTTTGAAATGGATGACTTTGAATATTGAAGCAAAAACAACAAGAGCACAGAATGTCATTTAAAAGCATTACAGGTTTAGACCTTTAGGAGCTGCATAAATAAAATGACAAGACAACATTTTCTGCAAATTCTACTCACAGCCCTGAGCATGATAACTTATTCCCATAATTTTTAGGAGTAAAACTTTACTCTAAAATGTAGAAAAAAAATTAAATGCATAAGTGAATAAATGTCCCAGAATGTTCAAAATTTTAATAAGTGGACAATTTATTTACGGTTTAATTAAATTGCAATGTACTTTCAAAGTACTTTACACATAAAACTCTGTTTAAATATTTACCTTTTTATTAGCGTTATGTGACCTTTTGACCCTACTTTGAAAGAAAAATGCGATAAGGAAAGCAAAAGACGGTAAGACCAGGCCTGCAAACTCTGTGGTTTGAAACCAATTCTAATTGAAACTAATTAACATATTTATACATTTTTAATGCACGTATCCAACAATTTCAACACTAATATAGTAAAAATGTTATATAACTGAAAGCCCGTATTTTGGAGGGACACTGGTTTCACGTCGTTAGTTGTCATGTTGATGTTTTTTTTAATCTGGCAACCCTAGGGCTTCACCTTTACTTTTTCACAATGGCACCAAAACCCTCAGTAAGGGTAAGTTAATATTTTTCAATGGTGTCAGTTAAATCATCGAAGTAAAATAAATAAACACCCGAAATACATCTGTCTGTGTGGAAAGAACGTATACATTATAGATGTTTCCTTTCTTGCCTGGAATTAGTGAAATAAATCCACTCTTAGAAAATATTCCAGTAATATGACCAGCACCTGCAGATATGATTCAAGTGAATTCAGACACAACTCACTCGGTTTGGCTTTTGTGATGCATAGCCCTTCCTGTTTCTCGTATCCATGGTGATGAAAGCAGAGATGCATTTTTCCAGACAGTGAAGCTTCGTTTTCCTCAATGCTGAACCTCCGCGTGTCTGCACTGCTCAAAGGAAAACTACAAACCACATAAACACATACAAAAAGCAGGGGTGCATTATTTTAAACGCTTAAAACAAAACAAGAAACTCAGTAGAAACCTTCACACATTACAAAACAACAAAGCATAGATCATATTTATTAAACGGATAGTTCACCCCAAAATAAAAATACCGTGATCATTAAGACACCTTCCAGTTTTTCGAAATCTGTAAAATATATCTTTGTTCTAAAGATCTTTGGACAAATGCTTGTATTCAAACATATATATATATATATATTTCTCTTTTAAACACAAAATAAGATATTTTGAAGAATGTAGGCCATGAATATTCTGTTACTACTACTGTACTTTTCTTACTATACGTAACAGAAAACAATATTTGGTTACAAGCATGCAGCCAAATATATATCTCTGTGGAGATCCAAACAAAGAAATGTGAACAAATTTGCAACAACAACATAGTAATTAATCACACCATTTTTGGGTGAACTATACCATTAAATTCTATATAATCACAGCACAATTAACCAATGTGCAGTTTCTAGTGAGTGATTCAAAGGCAACGTCATATGCTATGCATATTCATGGTAAAAGAACATGCTGAAACATGCAGAGATGTTACTAATACAATAAGTGCATGCTTATGAAAGTAATTTTAATAAATGGACCAAAGGTAATTGTTTATGCAAATGATGTTACTACCGAGAAATGGAACACGTTTTCTGAGTGCTACTGTTAATACAAAAATGAGAAACAAATGTCAAGGGTTTGCAGTCAATAAAACTGAGCCGATTAGTGTAAACACATTTATTAATGCAGGTCTTATTGCAGCAGTCCATAATCATTAAAATCTCCCCCCGCCATCCTCTGCATGATTAAACGGGTGACCAAACACAAGGTTCTGATACATATATGCCATGATTATAACTACATACAGAACATATAGAAGTGTTTTTGTCAAGGGTAGATGGACAGTAAGTGTTTAAGGAAGGCATTTGTTTGTAAACAATAAGCTGTTTGTCTTGGCATATCATCATATAACTGATTCAACCTTAAAGCAAACTTCGAGGAGTAGGCGTTGCACATATCTACCACAGGCCAGACAATTCAATAAACTAAAATGATGAAAAAGGCATTATCATAGAACAGTAGTGCTCAGGATTGCTTCTGAAGATCTTAAACACAAACACATCAGCAACTCTAGTGCTTGATAAACTAGATCAGATGTTTCGAGTTGAAATTAAACTTCAGCAGCACGATTGAGCAACCCTGCTTTGGTTTACAAAGACAACAGCAGCAGTTACATATTCTAACATCATCGTTAAGTAACATAATTGACAAGTTCTAGATTTTCTCATAAGGCACGGTTTTATTCAATTGTCGAATGATGCAAAACATTAAAAGCTATAAACATTTGATTTCAGACTCTCAAGTCAAGATGCAATAGTCCTAATACGTTTTTTTCTCCCATCTGAAAATGTCTTTTATTGGATGTGAAGTCACATGATAGATGGATGGATGATCGCAAGCAATGCTGTTTCACTCCTGTAGGTGAGATGGGTTTGAGATGCTGTGTATGGATCATGATGCCATTAAACGGCTGTGCTCAGTGATCTCTTTAAGTCTTATTGGCATGCTCAGAGCTCAGTCATAACTTTATCTCTGTGCACCACAGACACGCTCCTGACAGTGTTATCAATTAGACTCCTCCCATCAAACCCAACGCTGCTCACTGGGGGTCTGTCCACATAGGAGGGTCTAAATCAGACACACATGCACATGCAGGTGAAACACAAATGAGATCGGACACATGCACACTGACATCAGCAATGCATTTGCAAGTCATTTTAACATTTATAAAGAATCATGCAAAACTCATTTTATTTTTGTAATAAAGGTTTTTTCCCAAATAAATTATGCCAGGCCTTATTCTTTTTTGCTATTCTGGCACAGGTTATATGAAATGTTTACCTGTGTGGTGGTGGAATATGTCCCATTTCCATTGGCTGTATATATAGAGGAGGGGTCAAACTAGATGAATGTGTTCTTTGCCAAGGTTCCTGTGCAATTGGAATGTTGTGCTTATACTAGAGAAAAACAGAAAAAAATCTTATTCATCTTAACAAACATGTTTAAACACACCCAGAGTTCCCCCAAAACAAAGTCCTTAAAAATGACTCCCCCCACATATGATAATGATCTTTCACAAATGCTTTTCTAAATATAATAATATTTTATAGTATAAGAATATTGATCACGTACCGGTTGGATGCTTGGGCTGGCCTGGGCACTACAAAACAGAAATACACTTTCATTACACAAGCTCCAAAACGAATAAATTAACAACAAGCTTTTAAATCAATGTGGGGCTTTACCTTAGATGTGGATGTTTTGCTGGAGTGATGGCTGTGGAAAACAAACAACTCATGACAGCTCTTGAACTAATGCAGCATTTAAAACATGTGGGGTCAGGTTCAGGATTGAGACTATGCATTAGACATAAATGAAAAATATGACACATAAACCTACCCTTGCTCACTGAATGGGCCCGTGATGGGTATCTTTTACTTGGTCTTCTCTCAAATGTGCTTGCCCTCCGGACTTTACCGCTATGTGTGGCCTGATATTCAGTCCTTCCACTATGAACACAACCAAATAAAACTTGAATTTTTAATTTGCTAGCATTGTAAAGCATGCATGTGTGACAGTGATGGAAAATTTTTACACATATCTGTAATTCAGTTATCTCCATTTAACCTCTCACTTGGAAAGCTCAATGTGAACTTTGGATTGTTAGCTGTGCCTATCTACTTCAGCAATACTTTGTTAAGGAACTTTCTTTCACTCAAAAACTTGATGATACATATATTTTGTCCACCACCTGGTTGTTTATACCTGAATCTGAACCGTGAACCAAGGCGTGTGAAGTCACTTCGATTGTTTTTGCTCTGGGTTGGCTGTCGGAGCCGGAAGAAGGCATGGCTTTCGACTGCACACTTCCATAAATGCTTACATTCCCGAGAACTTGACAGCTGAAACACGAACGTATGCTCCTGCTCTCGGCCCTGCAGACACAAATAAACATGGACAAGAATAACATTTCGAAGCACTTAATAGTATAGAGCAAAGACTTCTTAAACCTGATTATTTGTCTCTAGTTAACGAAATATGATTTTAAACGTGTCTGATTCACTGGCAGGTGTTTTTAAGCCGTGTATATGTGCAGATGTGAAGTGTTTTACCTAGTGAAAAAGCTCAGAATTACATATTTCAGTAGTGTATCAACGGTAACAGAAGAATGTCTACATGCCCCTACAGTATCAGCACAACCAGATGAGTGAGTGCAAGTCTGTACATGTAAAACCCACCTGCTCATCATCTTCCACCACTACTAGAGTCAGTCTGTTCTTCTTAAAGTCGAGACGGGTAATTTTTGGCCTATTTTGTAAACATTAACATAGATGTGACGAGTAGAGGTTAAATTGGCAAAAATGACAGAAAGCTGCATCGGAAATCAAAGCGTCATTCTCACCAAAAGAAGAGACCAATTTTGCTGGATCCCTCAAATACTAAAATTCCAGTTGGTGTGAGGCCTAGGGCGTATTCTCCTCCATCCCGTCCCTGCAGAACACACGAGTAAGAACACAGCTTTACCTCATCTCGCTAATATATTTTATCAGGTGTTACTAAACAGTTATTCTATAAATACCTACTGGAGCATTTTAAGAGCTGTAATTATCATAAATACCTCTTATGGGGATAGCTTTTGTTATGAACAAAATGTAAAGAATAAAAAGATTTGAATAGATGAAGCTATCTCTAACACCATTGCATGTGTAAAACAATGACCCACTAGTCAAGTAGAGAGTAAAATTCACCTTTACAAAGTGCATGTCCACTCCATACATCTCTAGCCACTTGCACTTATTCAGAAAATTCAGCTCGGCTTGAGAAGGGCTCATTCCCCTGTACAGAGAAGCATTTATGAACACCGTTAGCTTTAAACCATAATGAACACCATAGTCCATAACTAGTCATCATAACCCATCATAACCCCCCCTTTACCACAATAGCCAGTTAATTCCTGGCTGGGCTACAGCATCCCCCTGCTTGCTAGCCTGCCAGCATCTGCCATATGTCTCACCGAGTACATCCAAAATGCTGCGGCTTGTTTTGTTTTCAACCTCCGGAAATCCTGACACATTATACCTCTGAGCTGTGGTTAAAACCGAAATGCTGGCTGCCAGTATCTGCTAAACTTCAAGACATTGTTTCTGGCTTATTCTGCTGACAATGGCCCAGTCCCTAACTTAAATCTCTAAGAATCTTGATTTGTAAATCTAAATGTTGTGTTTCTTGCTCATCCCTGAAAGTATACAATACCAAATAGCTGTGATGTCAGCCCACACTTGAGCCACATGTAAACAAAGCATCAGAATTCAACAACTCCTATAGTGAACCATAATGCTGACAGAAACCACTTGTGTATAAACAAGCAAACAAAAATGAAGAATTAATCCACACGCACTCAAGCAATACCAGACTTCCTAATGTATATTTTGAGCTGATATATTTTTTTCAAATACGGAACAAAAACTCCCTTAAGATGATGTAAGCTTCACAGATGTTGTAAGATTAGATGTGACAGAGTGGCCGAATTGATCTGCAGACCGATCTGTGGCGCTTGCAAACCACGGTAACACACTGACTTTGACATATTATTGTGTTCTATTAGTAGAGACCATAGAGATACACGTTTTTCGGAGACATGACCCTTCCTAATACAATGAATTGAGACTGAACCACAAACGACACTCTATGAACACCTAACAAATCTGATTCACGTTGAATTTAACTGTGTCCTGGTCCAGCCAACAGCAAACCACAGCTTATTTTTTTATTTATGTAGCATCTTGCTCTGCCCACCGTAAAGTATAACCGGTCCAACATCTATACTATATGTGATTAGTCGAGACTTCCCTTGCATAACACTTCCGCTTCTCCCAGTTACAACTTGTCCAATGATTATACACAGTGAGCAAAGCGTCATACTGCTGACAAAAGAGAACATTTGGGTGGGGATAGGACATATATCAGCGCCTGAGGTGGGCTTACCTGCACTCAACCCATTTGCGATAAATGTCTGCCTCCATAAACTCTGTCTGTTTGGGTGAGAAACGAAACTCTGAAACCAGTATTACTGAGTGTTCTGACGGGTCACAATCACCAAGTTCACCTATAGACAAAATATGAAAAAAACACAGTGCAAACAATTTTTTTTTTAAATGTGTAAAAGTCTGTCACAAAAATAAGCAAAACTTACTCTGTAAGCAATAGGCTCCAAGCTCCACAGACACATCATACGGACATTTTAACCTGCTCAGAAACATGGAAAAAATTAATGATCCACAAAGCAGCTTGTAAATGTGTTTGCAGCATTCTAATAACCGCACATTAAAACAATACAACCGTGGTCAACATCCTCTTTCTGTAATGTGAGATGACAAGACCACATGTTTATATAAGAGAGTGTGGCCCCTGTGAAGGAAAGTGTGTCGGAGCATATCTGTACTCTTAATTTAGAAGCTGTGTGTTGGTTCTCATCAGAGTTTCTTTTATTAAAAAGGAGCAGAGCAGCCCCCAGGAGAGCAGCCCCAGATTATACACACTGAAACTGAGCTTTTATCGGACCCTGCAAGAAAACCCCGCCGCTCTGTGTGCGTAAGACAGAGGGTCAAAGGTGTGATAGAGGGCCATAAGGAGGATATGAAGGGAGCTCTCTTTGTTTTCTGTCTGTTTGTTTGTATGTGTCTGATGGTAGGGTATCATTTCTTACTTGCCGGACAGTATGTCTTGTCTTAGCTGCAGTACAAAGAGATACCTGTAAAAAGCAGTAAGACAGACAAGTCAAATATGATTTCAAATTGAATGAATTCAAAGAGAAGATGTGCAGTTAATGGGTTGCATGATTAAATGCATTGCTAAGGATAAAACTCACCCTTGACCGTTAAAATTACATATTTATTTTTTGTCTTTTTTTGCCATAAAATAGCTGGAATGTAACTTTAGACATCGGCTTCATTAAGTTTATGCACATACATGCATATGCAAATTATCCCCACCTCCACGTGGCAGTTTCAGACAATGCTAAAACTGAAAGTGAAACTGAGTGTTTATTTATGCCCTTAACTGCTAATCCACAGGATCAAATGGTTACAGGTTTATAAACCAACTGTCTTTTGTAAACTTGAGTTTTATAGGGGAAATATGCATATGGTTTGTCTTAAAGCAGATAAAAAAAAAACATATAAACAACTTGATTTTCACCGCCGGGGTCCTTAAGTAAGTAAACAGAGCAAATTGTCTTGAGGAAGCTCTTTAAATTTAATTTGGGTTTACCTCAAATCTGACATGTTTCTCAGGGGACATTTATGTAAGACTCACTCTTGTGTGTTGAAACAGCTAGACGGAGCGCAACAAACCGGAGTTGGATCATTTTTACCTCAACAGATCGTCTTTAAACACAAGAAGATATTACAAAACAGCCATGGTGTCCATCTGCGTATGTGCAGCTTTACTAGTGGCGCTCTTAAAGGGAATGAATTAATAGCCCAGCAAGAGAATTGTTGTGCAAATGATCAGACGCAATGTGTTGACAGAGGACTTAAGCGATGCAGCTAAAAATAGTAAAATACACTGTTCAATTGAGTGTGAATTCAGATGAGTTTTTTAAGCTGCCACAACTCTGACCATTAATGTCTTTCATATAGTTTGGATCAACATCAAGGATAAACATTAAACACATCATAAATTACTGCAATTTTCTACTTTACCTTGTAAACTCTTCATGAAGGTTATTGGGCTCTGAAGAATAGAACTTAACCCTGAAAAACAATCTGTACGGAGGTCCATCTAGGACAGAGAGAAAGTGTAAGAGGCATAAGGGAATGAAGCACACACCCAATGTCAAAAGAGCTGTAAGAGAATTGCCACAATGGAATTGGTCCACAAACTTTCAAGCAAAAAAGGCAAGAAAGTAATCATCCTTGAGAGCTATGAAACATTGTTGTCATAGAGACAGGCATAAGTCAGCTAATGTTGATTCAGTGTGACTCAACGGCATTTAAGAGGATTGTAAAGCTAACTGAAAGGTACTAGTCATTACAATATAGGAAATATATAGCATCTATAGCCTATTTTATGAACAACTTGAGTGTGTAAAGTAGCTTTTAACAGATGGTCAGCTATACTTCAGAAGTCAAATTATATTTACACTCACAATGAGAAATCTACAATGGAACGCATTTTATTGCGGTGTTTTGAACGACCTCCTGGTTCTCTTTTTCTCAACCAACTCTCTTTGGTTCGCTGCTAGGGGTGTGTCTTGTGGGATCAGCTCTTTTCACGCCCATAGAGTATACATTTATAAACACTTGTCACCAGTCACTACGGCAACAGAATATGAGCCAAGGTCATGAGCCATCTGCGACCAGCCAACTAAACAACTCTACAATGTTGTGCATGTGTTTGTGTGTCTCATAAGTACTTACGTCTAATCTGTTTCTTTATGGGCTTGGCTGCGTCCAGCCAGTGCTGAAAACCCAAAATATGAATGCAGGGAAAAGTGGAGGTCGCCATGGAAGGGAGGAAGAAACAAAGAGCATGACGAGAGTTTGATATTAGACTGAGTGCCAATGAAATGAAAATCACATTGTTCTGATAGATGTTGAGTGGCTGTTTCAAACTGACAATCTTCATTTCTCATTTCTGTTCTTAGAGCAGCAGCTTATAGGAAAGCAGGTCACTGCCACCCACACACACACACACGCACGCACGCACACACACGCTCATTTAGTGCCACTCACCGAAACCTGCTCTGGGTCCATGAACTGCAGACCAAAGTAATCAGCCTCCACTAGATCCAAATGATACATAATCTGATCAAACAGATCTTGTCCCCTGGAATGTTTCTGAAACGCACACATTTAAAGAACCGATAAATCACGACTGCAGAAAGCTTGGGGCTTCACACTGATCTTGTCACAGTTTAAGGGGACACCTGTAGAGCAGCTGCAGAACACCTGCAGGGCTTGATGGCCCCGATTAGACACAGTGACATACATGCGACATTTATTTCCGTATGCACTCACCCAGTTATTTTCTTGCAAAATTACAGTATTGCATGAGACACTGAAGAAAAGATTTTTATATGTATATTTAGATGTTTGTAGATAAGGAAGACCTCATCCGCACACTGGGGATACAGTTATTTTCAATCTGTTTGTACTAAAACCAGAAACTTGTAAATTAATGAGAATGAGATATAAGGTATCAGCATGGTGTTTGACACAAGAGCAATTGGTACGAACCCCACAATAAGTTCTTGAGAATCCCTGAATTTGTATCTACAGGGTTAAGGGTTTGAAAGAAAAATCCTATCATCATGTATTTCAATCATGCAATTCATCATGTATGATTTTCTTTCTTCTGAAGGACACAAAAGAAGGTATTCTGAAAATATTTGATCACTAAATAACATTTGGTACCCACTGTCTATGAACATAAAACCACAGACATTTCTGAAAATATCTTGCCTGTGTTTCAAAATAAAAAGAGTCATTTACAGGTTTTGAATGACCTCAGGGTAAATACAGAACAACATTTTTATTTTTGACTGAACTACGCAAAAATGGCACAGATATCTTATTAATAGAGATACAAGGTTAACATACAATAGGGACACAAGTTACACTTCATAAATTAGACCTATAAGATAGTAGTTTACCAAATTAACATCTAAAAATATAATAAAAAACTTAATATTATATAGTATATATATATATACACACACACATTTATTGTTTATATCAAAATATTCTGAAAAAAAGATTAAAAATATATATACAATTTAAAACCATAAAAGCTCATTTGATGTTTGCTAAAATAAAAGTATACCTGATTCGATAGTTTTTTAATTTCCCTAAAACATTTGATAAGCTATGGAAATCAGGTCCAACTGCCTCGGCTCATGATACAATGACCCCGGGGACCGGAAAAATTAACAGACCCACCTCTTGGCTTTCACCGTTTAGTCTGAATGACTTGACAACTTGACATTTATAAAAACTCCACAAAGCAAACACACTAAAACCCTTGAGACACACATATACGGTGCACACAAACCAAGGCAGGAGTAAAAATAGCTTCAAGGGTCAGAGCAGAGTGGCTGGATTTGGGACACACCCTGAGGGGTGGGGGTGGCTATTATTTTTTTTATGATACTAGCTGCTGTTCAAACTGACCTACAGTACAACCCTAAGCATACAAAAGCCAGCTCACTTTTTAAAACATTTGATAAATAGAATATTATACCGACTGGGAAAATCCTTCACCAAAAAATCTTAATTGAGATGAAACTCTGGTAAAAACAATGAGTGGTCAAAATTTGGAATGTATAAATTGCTATGATAAAGCACTGACTCTTTTCAATTGACATGTTAAGACTCGTATGACACTGTCATTGCTCAGCTATGAATTGCGTGTTTATCATCAGCAAAAACGTGTTTGGAAATACAGCCTACAACAACATGACCTTCAAGTGCTTATTTTGTCAAAGTGCAAAAAGTTTAGCTTAAAATGTTCAATTTTGTTTCAAAACAAGTAGACAGTTGTTTAGCAAACATCAAAATGAGCTTTCATGGTTTCAAATTGTATGTATATTTTTCAAAACATTTTGAAATAAACAATAAATATAGATATTCATGTGATAAACTACTCTCAAATAGGACTTCTGTATGAAGTGTATCTCGTTTAACAAGATCTCAAAGCTTTGCTCAGAAACCAAAAACAAAATGTTCAATTTTGTGTAAAGTCAAACACAACTTTTTGCACAATAAATACCAACAATTCTATAAGAACACAAAAGAAGGTATTCAAAGGCATCTGATCACCAAACAACAATTGGTACCCACTGACTCCCCATCTATGAACACAAACCAGACATTTTTCAAAATATCTTCAAAATAAAGAATCATTTACAGGTTTAAAGGTAAATACATGACAACATTTTTAAAAATAGTTTCAAAAATAGCAGAGATCTTTTTACTAGAGACACAAGGTTACACTTTATACATTAGTCCTCTATAACAGTAGTTAACCAAATTAACATCTTAAAATAAATTCCTAACAATTCTATTTCTATACAAGGGAAAAACACAAGAACACGTTTCAGGGCATGAATTGCAACAGGAGCAAAGGTCAAGCGACTGGTTCATTGACCTCCGTTGAAGAATAGTGAAACTATTCCCCAAAAGAACATTCTCTCTTCTCTGGTTTCCTTTTCTGTGACAGGTGGGATGTAAACATGAGGAGGAGAGAAAGAACACCATCTGTCCACCTCGGAACCACCGGGACAGGGAACTCCACCACACCACAGTGACAGTCACGAACCCAAACTTTCCCACTCGCAATTCCCTCCCAAAACATGAAAGCACTCACCGGTAACTCCACGCTGACGTCTGACCCGTCCAGCAGCAGGACCCTGCAGGTGATGGCGTCTTTGCTGTTGCCCGCAGCTGGGATGTGGACCACGGCTCCCCCGGTGACCACAGTCGGGGCATGGATCACCTGCTGCTGGTGCGCCTGAAGCACCGCGTTCGCGCCCCTGCCGGTCCCGTCCAGCTCATCCGACGCCCGAAAGCGTCTCTTCGACCGGCGGCTGAACGTCCTGCGCAGAAACCCCATCATCTTTCCCAACCGCGCTTAACACGACCAGGGAAAACGGCACCGATACCGGACTGCTACCCGCGACGCTCGGAAGGCATCCAGCTGTTCCCGGGGGTTCCGTCACGATGAGCCGCGGCGCCCGGTCGGGAGCTCCCGGTCTCGACCCGGAGGACCAGCGGCGGAAAACACGCACACACCTGCCGCCCGCAGTGCCGGAATACACCGTTTCACGGGTTAATCCGCACCGCAGTGGAGAGTCACAAAGCAATTGATAGAAGTTTCAACTCGTTCTCTGGCCCGAGCGTTCCCGCTTCCGTTGCGTTTTTAACCGAAACTGGTGCACCTCTCAGGTTAATCAACCAGAGGAACTGGCCGAGCAACCTGTTCTGCGCAAGCGTTAAATCTCGACAACACTCAAACTTTTTTCCTCGTCGGGTCACCGAGCGCAAAGCAGCGCAACCTGCTGGTAATCTCGGGTCAGGTTAGTCTTCATGAGTTACCCTGACAGCTCATGAAGCAACCCCAGAAGCAGCACATGAATAAGACAAGAGCCAACGTGAGAAGAATTACACATTTTATTATTTATTATAACAGAGGGGAATTTAGTTATCCTAGAGGTTTTGTTTCATCCACGAGCTTTGTGTCAAAGTGCTTTATGCTCTTCCTTGATCCGCACAGCCTCACATCTTCATCCAGTGTCTTTGTTTTTTCCATCAGTCTCTATTGACAGTCTGATCACAGTCAAACTTCTTCACGTTTCAAACATATACGCCCGTCTGTCTCCTTATCAGCTCTTTGGAGTTTGGCTTTGCTTAAATCTCTCTCTGTACACCCTCAGGATGGCTTCACATACGAAGCTGAACTGGCACTGAAACACAAACACATGCCCAGGTTAGAATCACAGATCCAATACAGATTCGATAAAGATCAAATGTGTCATTCCAATGATGTGAGTGCAGAACTTTCTTACAGCTTGTTCTTATTTCGGAGTACGCCGATGGGTATGTGGAAATAATCACTAGATATGATTTCTTACAGTTTAACAAACTGAAAATGTATAATCTGGTGTGAGTTAGCAACATTTCTTTAGTCTTGATTACGAAAATTGCCGACATCAAGACTAAGAGCGGAAAATTGTCATCACTTATTTACGCTCTTCTCATTTCAAACCTGTACGACTTTCGGTCTTCCGTAGGACACAAAAAGAAGATATTTTGAAGAACGACAGTACCAGGCACCCATCCACTTGAATTGTAATTTATGACATCATTTTTATTAAATTTTTAAGGTGAACTATCAATTTAATTTTATTTGCGAGGTCCTTCAATAAAATGATGTGCACTTGTTTCTGTGATTACCGATGCTTGAACCAGCATGGCCCTCTGCTCCCTCAGCAAGGTAATGATCTCAAGGGGATACACAGGCTTTTCGTTCTCCATCAGTGTCATGGCTGTCTCCATGGTGATCAACACACCTGTCCTCCCAATCCCAGCACTGCGAAATAACATTTGGTAAGACAACGCCTGATAGAATCTGTTTGTGTGTGTGTTTTTAAGTTCCATCACCTGCAGTGCACCATAAGAGGCCCAGAGTGCCCTCTCATACTTCTCACTGATTGGACAAAATCCAGGAAGTCTGAGGAATCCTCAGGTACCCCGTGATCTGGCCAGGCAACGTACTGTAAATGAGTGATGGAGCGCTGTTCTCCTGACTGTCAATAAGAGGGGAGGGCAAGCAAGGGAGGGAGAGAGAGTGCTCGGATGAGTTTGCATTAACGACAAGCCTAAGCATGCCTGTGTTTCACCTGAACCATAAGCACCGTTACAAAATGTTTTATTCACATACAACTGAAGTGATGTTTTAGACCTAGATCCCAGTTTTCATTTCTGTAATGGTTTCCATTTTTAAGATTGCAACATGTTAGTATTTTGTTGGTATTCAAAATGAGGCAAAATGTACATATATAAAAAAGTTTGCACCAAGTATGTTTTGTGCTTTATTATATAAACAGCTTTAACAAAAATTCCTTATACTAAAATGCACAAATCTTCTTTAGTGAGATCTTAAAAGCATCATCTCTGCTCTAGAATGACGAAATACTCTGCCGTTTGTAATGTATTCCCCCTCTGTTCTATCGTGGGTGCAGGAGGAAGAAGTGATCTTTACGTTCTTCATCTTGAATAAATGAGTCACAGTCTGAAGGCCAAAGTGGAAAAAATAATTCACTTATTGTGACAAATCGGGCACAGGCATAATTTGCTCACAGGCAGTGGGTTATGAACGCTCACACGTTTCTTCGAATATACCCCAGATCTGATCTTTTACCCAACTGTCTCTGCATTTCTTTATTTCTCTATCCGAGATACACATACACCCCCTATACGGATGATGAATGTGTGATGTAACCTCCGTCTGCTGTCCGTGCTGAGATTAACTCCCACCAACAGAGACAACAGATGGGTCTCCCTTTTCCAGCAATGATAGTTTGTTTATGTTAATGTCATTGAGTGAAAGCGTGAGCATGCCCATGTATGCATCTTTGCACTTGACCACAGTTACATGTGAACCATTTAAAGTTGGCAGTCACAAACATGCTCACACGACTGGCATTGACAAAGTGCATTAAGCCAATTTTTTTTCCAACTGAACAAACCATAAAAGTTTAAATGAAGCTTCTGCACATGTAAAGGGAGATATTTATGGATTGAATATTTGGATTTTAAACAGATTCTTGAGTTTAGACATGGCATATGATAGCTTAATAAAATTTGTGAAGCTCTAATAATGGATGTTTATGTATGATTTAATGCTTGACATTAACATTTTACAACACAGGAAGTTTCCCAGACTTTCGAACTGTTAGACGCACTATTACCTGTGTGTTCGTGAGCGTTAACTCTCTTGTTACGTATGCTAGGTTGCACTCTTCCGAGTGACAGCACACCTGAAGGTACCCATAATCCCTCACTTCAGGAGGATGCGGCCAGTACTGGTGGCACTTTGTCTGTGGAAATGGAATTTGGATTATTGAGCAAAGCAAAGAACAATTGTGCACCTTCCTTCCATCCCTCACACACTGAGACACACACACACAGTTTATTAAATCATCCCTTTGGAAAAGAATGCAGAGCAAACCGTAACCAAGCAACAGTCAAGCCGAGCCGAAGAATACGGCAGTCACAATAATCCGTCCTTGGGGATCGGAGGTGTGTGATGGGTGTCTGATGGGTATTGTCTGATTAGGTAATGGCCATGTTCATCAGCTTTATAACCCACTTTATATATGTTTCTATGAAGTAAGTTCCGGTTATGACTCATAAGTATGTGTGTGCGTAATGCTCTGGTTTTATTCATACCGCATAAGTTACTATGTTTCATGTTTGTGTTGTCAGATGTGTTACCCGTCCTCGCTCTGTCAATGTGGTCAGCATGACTATAACATTGATGTGTTGCTCCCACACGCTCCTCCAGAAGTGGGTACAGGTATTTGGCAGTGGACCCTGAGCTGCTATGTATGGCAACACGCAACCCGCTGGTTCAGTCTGACACAGACAAAAACAATAAATCTTTAATATGCCACCTCGTGCTAACATCATTTCTATCATTCTTAGAGGCACTCAAGGTATACAACTTGACCTTGGCATGGTTAATCTCATACTCTTGCGGAAACCTCTTTACTTACTTTACTTTATTTTGACTTAGACAAGTTCTCTACATTACAGTGTTAGTGGAAAATGTACCTCTTTAATCCTTACCGGTCTGAATTTGACAAATAAAATAAAAATATGAAATATAGATAATAAAATGTGGATTGATCTAGAGCTATACCTTTACATGACTGGCATTGATGTAATCTCCCCCGTCCTCTTGTAGCACCACCCTCGTGCTGTCATCTAAACGGAACAAAATGAAAAATCAAAGATTGAGGAAGTGAGGATTTAATGGATTATCTGAAAACGTCTCCTCTGACCAGTTTTAAAGAGATTTACGATTTTCTAAACCCTATACAGATATTAATAAAAGGATATGTGTGACCTAAGCCCTAATCTTTTTTTTTTCACTGCAGTACTTTTGTTCAGCAATCCTATTAACCCTATCCAGTAACCACCCTCTAGTGGCAAAACATAACTCTGCACCCAACAAATCATGCTCATTCACATAGGTGTTAAGAACATGCATTTCTCTTTTCGTTTCTTAAAAAGAAAAGCGAAAACCATGCAACCCTGAAAAGGAAAATGAGTGAAAAACAACCTTTAAAACTTTATAAATGACCAAGTACGATCATCTCAATAATTGAATGTAATATAAAGATTTTTATTTTGAAGAGAATATGATGCAACTTACATGGTAATACATCTTTGTACCGATTTTTGTCCATGTTCTCGGACAGCTTTGCACAAGAAAACAACATTCCAGATTTCTTCCTGTCCAATTTCTGTGAGCAGCAAAACACACACACAAACACATGCTTGGATTACAGTGCACAGTAAAACATGCCAAAAACACTCTAACATGCCCACACCTCAAACTGTAAAAGCAGTGTGCCTGTGACCAAACCCTTCTCCAAACGATTCATAGATTCTTCCAATGTCTCTCCAGGAGGCCTACTAGACATTGGGGAAATTTCACCGGGAAGCGTCAGACCATCACCTAACTGTAAGGTAGGCTCAACTCGCAAAGATACACCTGTAAACATATAGCCCATTTTATTATTATGAGGCATTAAGCCACTCTTTAAAAAAAATAATAAAAGACATTATGCAAAAATGTAATGTATTATTTTCAAAACTAAAATCAATCAATGGATGATTTCAACAAGGGGAATGTCAGAGTATTCCAACAATATATTTTTTTAAAAGCATAGAAAGAATACTGCTTATTGTACATTATTCTCATATTTTCTTGTGCTTATACTAATAGTTTGTGATTTTGTAAATTGTGAATGATCACAATAATCAAGAAATATTAATCAAAGCTTAAATGTTGTGTAGTCGGCACATTTATAAAATCTCACCTTTACGCCGCACAAGCAAGGCAAGTTCTTGGCTGTGCGATTCACGGCTGGCTTTGATGAACATGACCACCTGTTGATGCGTGTGTTCGGAGATGTCCCGCCCATTTATCAACAACACTTGATCTCCCTCCATCAGTGGAGGTATACAGCGACCGGCCTAAAACAACCAGTATTTATACAAATGCTAAATAGGGCACTCGTTCCTATTCCCTAACAGTGAGTCTTATTAGCTTACCGGCGATGCAGGGTTAACATGAGAGATGGTAAGGGGCATCTTCTGATCCACACCTCCCTAAAGATCAAACAACATGATTAAAACACTGAACAAATAACAAAGATAGGACCGGTATGATGTATAAACTCACTTTAACATTGAAGCCAAACTTCCTATCTTGGTCTGGAATGATTCTCACAAGAAGTAGATCTCCATCATTTGGTTTGGTCTGAAGTACACAAAACACGAATGAACACGAACACACACAAACACACACGAACACACACGAACACACACGAACACACACACACACACACACACACACACACACACACACACACACACACACACACACACACACACACACACACACACACACACACACACACACACACACACACACACACACACACACACACACCACTTTAAAATGAGCAGAAAGGAGTACAAAAAGTGACCAAAAGTATACTTCACAAGTATACTTAATTTCACATAAATGGTCAACCTGTACCATCACTCACATTATCCCAATGCTGCAAGTCATTTTCTTCTGTGTTGACATCATCGCTATGGGACCAGCTACCACTCATCCTCCCATCCTCCAGATTTTTCCTTTGGTATAATCACATTAAATAAATTACTATCAGTGTGTTAAAAATACTCATACTTTTTTGTTTTGTGAATGTAGAGTTAAGTGCCTGTAAGTATAGAACACGTCTTCACTCTCAGTCACATAGCTCATTTCATTGGTAAGGTTGTCCACAGATGAGGGGCGGGGTTTGCGAACGTCATGACGTAGCCGTGGACATCTCCTTAAATAAAAGAGATATTTATCAGAAATTTTCCTAAAACTCTTCGTATCATCTAGTTATTTGGAAATTTATGTTACAGATCAACAAACTAAGCCTTTTTACCAGTTGGGTGTGTTGGGTGGTGAGCGGGAGGGTAAGCTCTTGGTCTCCAGGTGTTCAGTTGAGATAGACCTCACTGCAGGGTTTACCAACTTCTCACCAAGCAGTTTACGATACAGGTAGGCTGAGCTTTTATAAACATACACACATTTGAAGCACATGTAAATCCTGTTTGTTTTGTTTTTGTCAATGTTGTCTTATACGTTAAAGTTAAAGTACCTAAGTTTTGAAGGCGATGGAGTGGGTTTCCTATTAAAGAATGTATGATGGTCCACACAGGACCTCCAGAGGTTCTTACATGCACGTGAACTTGGCATGGATATAGAGACCACATGTTGTCCCAGCTCTCCCTGAGAACACATAAAAATACACAAAGGAGGAAAAACACAACATAAAACAATACACAGGCCGCATAAAAAGTCTTAAAAACTTCAATATGATTCAACATCGTTCAATATGATTAATCTTGTGTCTCTTACGTGTTTTCGACGCAGGTGGACGGAAAAGCGTTTCCTTTTAAAAGACATTTTGATGATGTTAATCCTGAAAAAGATAACTCAGAATTATGCTTCTTATCAAACATAATATATACCAGAGTAAAATGAATGGTTCTAGTTTCCAGGCCTCATTATTATACTAATTACTGTAATTACTGTAACACTACAATGTTTATAGTGAATAAATGGAAGTGTGTTGTTAGTTTCCATTATAAAGATAATAACAGCAAAGAACCAGCCATAGAAAACTGAGTCACGGCACTGTCATGTGTCACTTCTAATAAATTTAAACATCAATTTTAACCAATGTTTAAAGAGTCCTATTTACAAAATAAAATAAAAAGACAACACATGACGTTTTATAATGCGTTTGATAAAAAATCTAAACTTACCAAGGATAGAAACTGGAGCAAATCAAATTGCAAAACAAGGCCACACCTCCTGATGTTATCCCCACCCAGAGGGCGGGGTTACTAATATCCTACAGACAGATTAATTAAGATAAAAATGTATTAATTATATTTTAAAGAAAAATCACAATTATTACACATTTATTTGTGATCGAAACGAATAGGCAAATGTAAGTAAAAACATTTAAATATTTCCTAAATATATGTACAATACATGTATATGTATGTGTTAATAAACACACAAATTCACATGCACAGTACACAAACACATACAATGTAACACAAACTTTTGTTCTGCATGCGTTTAATCTCTATTAATTATTAAACAGCACTTAAAATATAAAATTTTTGGATTCTAAAATGAAAAGCAACACGTTTAACACAAGCATGTTTATTCAATCCATATTTCACTAAATGTTACCTGAGCGTTATGTAACTCAACCCCATAGAGATCTAACGTCCGTGCTGTATTCAAATAACACAGTTCGGCTTCACTTTGACACAGACCTCTGAAACACATTTAGACTTTCACATATAATAATACTGTGCATGAGTGCATAAACCAACAATGTGTAATTTTCTACACACTTGTGCTGTGGATGCAGCGACTCCACTTTAAGGATAAACTCATGATCTTGATCTGGTATAAAATGGGTCTGAATCAGGTATCCAGGAGGACTTTCAGCGATGTAGTCTCCAAGTTCAGCTATCAATTAAACACAAGAGATGAAATGGTAATAGAAATTGCAATTATGTTATATTGCATTCATTAATTGCTGTTTCGACCGTGCCTTCAGGGTATTCTTTCTGAATACCCATGCTTGCTACTAATACAAACACATTCTCTGCTGTGTTAAAGACGTTTCTTTGGTGAGGATGTCAGTCATACAGAGAACAAAAAAATTTTTCATTAACTTACACTGCACAGCGTAAGATGCTAGTACCACTGCAGAGCTTAAAGGACACTTTAATCTGCAAAACACAATAAATATATGACTTTCTCCATTTATTATACAGTAACTTACACTACTATTAGCAAAACTAAATCAAGTACAAAAGAATGCTCACCTCCCCTCACAAATATCCTTTTTAATTTGCAAAAAGTAAAAGTGCCTGCAAGACAATTAAAGTATATATTTAAAAAAACAAAAAACAAACTTTCCATTTCCACATATATAAGTAGAAGTACCTGGTTTGCTCATGCTGGAGGGAGTTGGGGTCAGAGATGAAGAACCGTACTCTAAATATTAAAAACAATGGATCTTGACCTGACGAAATAACAAATCAAAACAAATAATTTGGCCAATAGATTTGCATCGATTAGATAAGAACTTGATTAATTGCTTAATTCTCTGATACAGGAAGGAACACAATTTCGGATTCATTCAATATTTGTCCATAAAGTCTTAAAGCCGATGAGCAATAAAGTGTGAGCAGCGATTTCCAGTCATCTCTGCCTTGTGATGCTGCTTATGTCTGATGACTCAAGCAAGTAGATTAATTAAATCAGCCACGTCTAATTCTCATGAGGAAAACGACATATGTTTTCTGATGTGCTTTTAATGGAAAAGGTGTTCTCTGCTCTGTTATGACAATCACATATTACACACTCATCAAATCTGTTCACTAAACATTACACTAGAGAATATTATTCACATCTACAGCCGATGGGCAGGCCAGTGTAAAATCTGCCTCCACATCTGTGCAACACCCTGCTGATTTCCACTGAATTAATCTTCCACATCTTTCATCTGTTGCATTTGCATTTTAATTGTTCTTTTATTTCTTGACAAAAGGGAAATGTAAATACTCTTAATTTTGTAATACGAATCCAATAGTCTTGTCTGTCATTGCCTTTTTTCAAATATTAAAATCTTCCCCATTATATTAAAAAGTATAGTAGACCTAAACTCATATAAACATTATGAGTATCCACAAACAAATACACCAAATCTTAAACCAATTTAACAATTTTTCAAACTTTTCAACTTTTTCTCTTACCCTTCAGCTGTTTCTTACAGGGTTTGTTAGGGTCTAGCCATCTCTGAAATGTCAAGTATTGATGATTAACATTATAATTTATCATGTTTGACTTACAAACTATACACTTATAAACAAAAACTTACTGGAGAGCTGGAAGTGTCCTCACTGATCTGCAGGCTAAAGTACTGCTTCTCAACTATCTTAAGGTGGTCACACGCCAATTCGAACAGATGAAGTCCAGCATCATTTCTCTGAAACACAAAAACATATTTTACAAATTCAACATCCTTTAAAAGTTTATATGTGTTTCATAGTAATAGTTTAGCCAAAAGGAAAAGGTGTCATCATTTGCTCGCCTACAAGTTATTCCAAACCTGTATGACTTTCTTTCTCCACAGAAAGCAAAAAAATATGTTGAAGAATGATGGTACCTGGCCATTCACAAATGAAAGGGTGCCACTATTGTTCAGCTATCAACATTCTTCAAAAAAACAAAAACGTCATAAACTTTTATTTTAACAGGAGGATTAGTAACTTTTAATTTTTAGGTGAATCATCACTTTAAAACCGCACCATTTAAAAATCTCTCTTCGCATATTGCACCAAGCTCACTACAATACATTTTTAACCATTGCAGCCAGCCACTCAGACCCACTGCCCTCATTTCCGTCTTGTTGTACAAAATGTTTTTTTTTTGTTGATTACCTCGTGACTCCTCCAATTCTCCCGGACAAATGTTTGCCTATGTATGTGCGTGTGTGCATGTGGGTGCTTAGTTGGATGAATGTCCTTTAGAGTATCATACCGAGGTTGCAGCAGTGCAGTATGGAACATGAGAAGAGCAGCACAAGTATAACATCCATCTCCACCCTCTCCCTGCCAATAAAGCCAAGTAGACGCAAGCACACACATGCAAATTCCTCATCTCTAAGGCTTCTTTCATTCAATGTAGAAACGGAAATCAGCAAATGGTATTATAAGCCATTGATATCTGGGTCATAATACGTAGAGTATCTTTATATTTGGTTTTGCAGTAGCGATCAACAGTTCTTTTACAGTACAAATATGCCTATCGAATCTAAAATGAGATTATTATAGAACGCAATATGAGTTGAATCGCAGTGTATTTATTAGGTTAAATAATAACTATTAGGAAAATGTTGCTAACTGGCAACTCCTGTTAGGTTACCAACATTCTTCAAAATATCTTATGTTTGTGTTTTGCAAGCAAGAAGTTGAAATATCACTTTAATATTTGTTGATTTCGTTTTGTAATAGTAATTTTTCATAAACTTTGCATGTGCAATTTTTGATAAACCTTCTCAAAGAAAAGCATGAATTCAAACATCACTTTTGGTTGCTGCTGAAGTTTGATTACAGTGTGAAAAGTATTGTGTGTTTTTCTTCTTCGTACGTTTTACTGTAATTTTTAGTCTTTGCATAAACATTGCAGTGAGTTTATATCAGAACAATGTCTCAATTTCACACTAGCGTGAGGTTAACAATCACGACACATTTAGAATTTGTCAGCCACATTTTGCACATCCTACAATTACACACAAACATATACTTACACTGACAGTAAAATTTTGGGTTGTGCCATCAGGGAACAGCACTACACACTGAAGTCCGGAGTGTGGCATGTGTGTGTGTTTGGACAGATCAGCCCATCCGAGAGAGGTGATCCTATTCCCAAGTACGCACCATGTGGATGTCATCTCAGAACACTCTCACACATTCACACACCTGCCAAAACACAGAGCCAAGCAGGTTAACACAAATGCTTACTCCCCATGTGCACACAAATAGTGACTGTGACAGAGATGCTGACTTCCTGTATTTAAATTACATGACGCACACAAATGCTGCACATACTGTCCCTGGTGTTATGAAACGAATGTATAAGGCATGTTCTTCTCATGTGTTAAAACATGTTATTCGCTGCATTTTATGATGAGAATAAAGCAAATCATTTTAACATTGTTGTCATGATTACGTATCCTGAACAGGAACGATGTTCCACCCCTACTGATGGGTTGATATATAAACAGGTCAACACAGATACTCACCTAATGACACCCTTGCCAAAATGCATAAAGAGGTAATCACACAAACACACACCCACACAAAGCAGAACTTGAGAAAATTATAACAGATGATGGTTTGTGATGCCTGTCCATGCAAATCTTAATGATGGCTGATAATATGTGGTTGCAAAGGTGTTTTGGACAATTTTAATCATGCTGGAATGCAGTTGCTAGCGTGTTAAAGGTGGTTGTTTTTTCAAACGAAGTCAAAAGATCGCAAGACTGTATGAGAAATTGGTCAATAGTTAGAGACTGGGTCACTCCCTTAGTCTTGGTTTACAGGATCGACCAGGTCTGTTCTAACTTAAGAAACTTACGTTAGAACTCTGTTACTTTAAAGGAACAGCTCACCTAAAAAATATATGCTTTCTGTGATCATTTATTCACCACCATGTAATCGCAAATCTGTTGGTTTTTAATTCGGTGGAACATAAAAGATATTTTAAGAAATTTTTTAATCATTTTATTCCCTATATTGCTGATCAAAGACAATGTTGATTAGTTATCAATCTTCTTTAAAATGCCTTTGCTTGTACTTTGTAGAAGAAAACCAAACCAGTCTGGAATGACATAAGCCGCTTTGTAAGCAATGACGGAATCTTCATTTATTCATAAAATATCCTTTGGTGATGGGTGATATATGAAAAATCAGTCTGGATATCATGCCTTATTTCTTCTTATATACACTTTTAAATATTCAGTCACACTCTTTAAGCCCAAACATGGTCTTGCATTGTTTTCCACTCTCTGCTTTCACACAACACAGTACAGGAATGTGAAATATTTTACTATCTAAGTTCATACAGCAACCAGTAACCATGGAGACACAAACACAATTTTAGACAGCATTCGGCGTGCAAGCGTGTGTGTGACAGTGATATCTTTATTAACCAGACGTAAATGTCCTGAATAATGTTACCTGACACCACTTTTAATACATCCCCTGTTGCAACACAGCAACATGAAACCACTTCACAGATTAATTTTACTACAACTTCCCTCCCTGGTCATCTCTGCTGCAAGGGCCGGTGCTCTCTGAGACAATAGAAAACACAATGACCTAATACAGTGACACACCAACTTTTTCTTAACAGTTTTCACAATGCAAAATACTCAATGTTTTCCCTTCTTCCTACAAAAACCCATTTTAAAGACCTGCTTTCAGCATTCACAGCATTGTTGATCATTAGAAGTTAATATTTACCAAACAAGTCAGATACAAAGTATAAACAACATAAGACAAACAGTTCCATAACTGACGTGTGTGATACATTTGTAACAAGTTCTCGAGTCATGTTTACAATGTAACATTGCTGCTGGGTGTGACGACACTGACTCAAGTTCAAGCGGATCCGCTCGGTTCATGTGAACGGAACCAAATGGATCCGGACTGAGTTATGAAACGTTGGTCCCACGACACATCCACACAAACAAACAGATCGACATGGAGGCCAAAACAAACTTTCAAGTTCTTTCTCAATCCCAGCTGTTCACAAAGATTGTTCTGAAGCCCAAATTACAGCACACGTCACTTTGTATTTGACACAGATGAGCCCGCATTTGCGTGGATGATTGACAGAGTTCCCAAAGAGAGGAGTTACCTGCTGGGGTGATCGCAGCTCATCTGTTGTAACTTATGTTCCTCTCGACAGGAGAAAAGTTTCCCATGTTGAAGCGATCGTGGTCGCAGGTGTTGTTAAACTTCCGGAGTTTTTTCTTTGGGTTCCTTCTGGACGGAGATCTCGGCGTCACTGCCCTGCACGATCGTACAGAAGGAGAGGAAATCGGGAGCTTGACAAATGTATTAATTGTAGCTTTAAACCGCACAAAATTCGTACTCGTGACTGTCACCCGCATAGAGATACTTCCGAGTTTACACGAGCCTTGATTTTAGGCGTGTTTCGTGAGCGTGGACTTTAAGGAATTCCAGCGAGCGCGCGCAATCTCAGGTGCGTGTGCCCGACACTTCAGGGCGCTGTCTCCCGTGACTCAATACAGCACACCTGTATTCGATATAACACTTTTATTTGGTATTAAGTTGATTATGGGTCAGAAACGTTTGCGTCATGGGGTTATCTTTCTTATTTGGGAATGGAAGGTTGGCTTTAACTTTCAGCAAACCCAATATAAACTTTTCTATAAACTTCTCCCCTTCATAAATGGTGTGTTGTCACTCACCTCTGTGTATAAACACATTAATTTATGTGAAAATATATAATATTTGTTGATACATTTTGGATGTGGAGTTCGAATTAAAGTTCACCCAAAAATAAAATTGTCAGAAATTACTCACCCTCTTGTCGGAATGCAAAAGAGGATATTTTGAAGAATGTTGGTCACTGGCACTCATCCACTTGGATTTGTTTTATGCTCATACAGTGTAAGTGAATTGGTGCCACTGCTGGTCTGGCCAACATTCAGTAACATATCCTGTTTTGTGTTCTTAAGAAGTCTTTAGATTTTGTTGTTTTATTTAAAAGTAAAACCTGACACGGCTGATTCATTTACATTTAGGCATTTAGCAGACGCTTTTATCCAAAGCGGCTTACAATAGTCGAGGAGACAATGAAGCGGTTCTTTAACCAAATTACAGAAAAATATGAACTTGGAGAGAATGGACTGCAAAGGTTCCTCATATAAAATGTCAACATTTATTTAAAGATATATCCTGTCCTAAACACTAACTTTGTACTGTAAACAGTGTGATACAAAAGTATCTTCAACTATTTATGCACTTTTTACCTTAAATGTTCTATTCTTTGTATTTGTAGGCCAGTGTTTCATCTTTCTGTAGCTCATCTTTCAGTGTTGAATGTGAAGGCCAATCTTTTTGAGTCTGTTATCAACTATCAGATGTTTCTAGCTTCTTAACTGTTATAAGGTGAATATGGGTTCACAGTGTTCCCTCGCCTGATTTAACATGCAGTATCAATGTCTTCATGTGTATGCCAGTGTGTTTACATATGCATATTTAGCTGTGGTGACAGGCTGGCATCTGTGTTATGTAACCTGTAACGTTGGCTGATTATGAGGGTTAACATGCCAACATGGCAACAAGAGAGCCTTTAATTTATTAAAGATTGGACAGGTTGGTGTGGATTTTTTCTTATGCATCAGAAGGAAGGGTATTGGCAGAATCATCCAAAAAGATTTATGAATCCTTCATCCCTCGATGGCAGCCTATAAAGCCTCTTTTAAGCGAGGAAGCTGTTACAGCAAGCAATACCCATTACCGTTTTTCCAATGCTTGGACACTTATGTTTTCTATGGGAAAGCATACGTATTTGAACTTGGGGACAGGTTGCCCACACATAAAACTTTCTAAAGTTTCTTTTATGATTTTTTTTACATATTCAGAAACCTTAAAAAGGCTAATGGGGAACTTTCCTTCAAGAATCTGAAAAATAAAATATACTAAAAATAATACAAAAAAATATAAATATATAAACATGTATGTCAAATAAAAATATTACATAATAAATAACAAAAATAAATATTAAATACTGTTTTGTTTTTACCATATATTGAAAATGATCACAGAAAAAGTGTAAAAACTATGCCTGTTATCATTTATAAGAATTTAACTATAATGTTTCTCACCCTGAATCAAGTAATAAAGACTTTGTTTTTAAAAAAATGTCTACGCTTATGAAAAGGAAGTACTCTAGAACTATTTTATTATATCATGTAAAGTAACATTATGAATAAGTATTACATTAATGTAATAGTACTTATTTAGCCCACTCAGTTTATTAAAGCATCTTTTAAATAGTATATTCAATTAAATAGTATAACCTCTTTCTAAGATTATAAGACCCTTTAGGTCAGTATGAGATATTTGAATCAGATGCTGTATCAAAACCCCTTGATATACTTGCAGAATAAAAAGAGTGACATTTCAATTCCCCCTATATGTTTGAAGACAAATCGGCCTATAATAAGAAATGTAATCATTTAAAGAGACAAATATATATGATTACAAACGTGCATAGTTTTAAAGTGAGAGTGAGAGCTAACGCGGAGCTATCTAGTAATGTGAGAATAACGGGATCCGTGACGTCAGTGCTTTCGGAGTCACCACGTGTTCTGCAAAAATAGCCGGTCACAGTCCTTCTTCATGAAGAGGCGCTCAACCAGAACCGACCGGTACCACACCAGCATACACACAGAGTAACAGCCGGAACACACTGGCGAGAAAATGGTAAAGAAGGCTAAAGGTCCAGTTACATACGCAAAAATGAAGGGAATAGTTTCGTATTTTACAGGTAAGAGTCACTTTTTCAAACTTTAACAAGTTTACCAGAGTCTCAAAATACTGATTCTATACTATTTGCTCTATGATACTAATTAATCATATGATATTGTAATATATCATTTTTAAGTAATACATAAAAATATTACATTAATACTAATTAAGAGTTAACATTTAAAGCAACAGTAGACTGTACATGAAATTTAAAGCTATGAATCAGACAAATTTCATGTAATGTTTTACTTTTCAGCTTTAATCAAGGACAAGAATTTTGGAGCCAACCCTTCAATGTACAGACAGTACGTTCATCTGAGTCATCATTTTCCATTGCCATAGGCTCTGAGCAAATCTGTGTCTGCTTGCATGTATTGCTTGCCTACCATTTCCAATGTAATTATATATAATGCAGAGCTGAATATCATCTCTTTCTGTAAAAATGATTAAAGATTTGTGCACTGCACCGTTGCTTAAGATTAAACACCAGTTCTTAAAGCCATGACATTCTCATCAAATTCTTATTCCAGTGTTACACATATAATAGCTGGCTTGGTCGAAGATTTTTACACACTTTCTTTCATTTCAGGATGGATTTCTTGCGACCAGAGAGTCTATCTGAGGATGGAGCAGCAGCTGTAAGTAGCTCCAACTGGTTTACTCTTGCATGCGCTTGGTCTACTGTACAGATCATTTTGAGCTCCCCAGTCCATTCTGAAAGATAAGGTCATGTCAGCTGCATGATTGAGTTGCTGTACTAGTTGACCCCAAGCAGGCTATAGATGTAACAGTAAAGAGAACAAGGGATCAGATATCACTGGAGTAAGTTGCTGACTCTCTGACACAGGTCTGTTTCAGTGAACCACCAGAGGAGCCACAGTCTCGGTGAGTGGACTTATCATGTCATATCACTATGCATGGACTTAAACTTTTATGATTACATGTAGATGTGTTTTACTGTTTCTCTAGGGTATCTGCGGCTGATTTTGATTATTTGAAGGTCATTGGCACAGGAAGCTTTGGCAAGGTAGACTTTATGAAACTCTCATCGCCTGGTATTTGCTACACACTGTAACTTGTTTGAACTCTGATTATTGGTCTTTACCCAGGTGTTCTTGGCCAAACACAGGGAGAATGGTACACACTATGCAGTCAAAGTCCTACAGAAACACATGATCTTATCAAGGAAAGAGGTATGGACAGGTTTTTGGTGCTGTCCTGAATTCATTGTGTTTGCATGTACTCACCATGTTGTTATTCACAGGAAACACATGTCATGTGCGAGCACAGAGTGTTGTTAAAGACTCTAAACCATCCATTCCTGGTGAAGCTCCACTACAGTTTTCAAACTAAGGACAGACTGTACTTGGTGCTGGACTATGCATGTGGTGGAGAGGTGGGAATTTTTGCTTATGAAGATTAATACTATAAGTCAGTGTAAAGCTTTCAAAGTTATTAAAAGATAAAAAAATGTTATTTGCTCATTTCTTTTATTTTATTTTTTGCAGCTCTTTTACCATTTGCAGAGGGAATGGGTGTTTGGTGAACACAGGGCCAAGTTTTATGCTGCTGAGATGGCCAGTGCTTTAGGTCACTTACACTCATTGAATATTATCTACAGGTACAAACACTGAGATGTCCATTCATACATACTTAGTAACAATAAACCAAACTTCCACCAGATTTGCCATAATCCATCTCTCCCACTTGCTTGCAGGGACCTGAAACCAGAAAACATATTGCTGGATTCTGCAGGTCATGTGGTATTGACCGACTTTGGCTTGTGCAAGGAGGGTGTGGCTGGACGTGATACCACTAAAACCTTTTGTGGAACGCCAGAATACTTGGCACCAGAGGTTCTTCAGCAGAAAGAGTATGACAGGACCGTAGACTGGTGGGGGCTGGGGGCCGTTCTGCATGAAATGCTCTATGGCCTGGTGAGTTAGCTTAGGAAAAGTTGCTTACTGAACTGATTCTATTTAAATAATATAGTCAGTATAAAAAGAATTATTGAAAGGTAGTATATGTCTCACAGTTTTCTTTCTTTTTTAAGCCACCTTTCTACAGTAAAGATCGTCTTGAGATGCTTAAAAACATTATTTATCAGCCTTTGGAACTAAAACCTGGAGTGTCAAGTGGAGCCAGAGATCTGCTGAAAAGACTACTAAACAGGGACAGGACCAAGAGATTAGGAGCCAAACGTGATCTGGTAACTAAACATGCCCATTCACACATGTAAATAAATGGATGTCCTGTATCACAATGTAATTTTGTTCATTTTCAGGCTGAGCTGCAGTCACACTCATTTTTCTCCTCCATTCAATGGGATGAGCTTGTTGCAAAGAAAATCACACCTCCTTTTATTCCTTCACAGGTGGGTTTTGTCTTTCATTTAATTGTGGGGATAAACTGTTATGATATACATAATGATTCATATGTTGTTTTTCAGTCTGGCCCCGGTGACCTCACAAACATTGACCCAAGGTTTACGAATCTTCCTGTTCCACAGTCATTAGGTGCATGTGAGGAATACGGAACAACCTTTCCTGACTTCACCTACATCAATGAAAACATTTCGTCACTGTCAGCGCAGGCTCGTGGGCACTGAGATTGACTTCTGTCAGACCAATAGATACTTTGTCAGCCTGTGAACATGTTTTTACATGAAAAATGGAACCAATAATGTTTTACATAGACAAACATATTATGTATAAGTAAGTGTTCACTGGACCAACAAATTTGCACATGACTGCAAAATTTATACCAACACTGGCTGTTTTTCCTAACATTCAAGTAATGTACTTGAAACTTCAATCTTTTATGGACCTATTTAAATAAACAAATATGTTTGTAATGAGATTAGTTTTTTCAAAATACCATTATAAGACTGAACTTGTAAGATACAGCATTATTGTATCAAATTGTTTTAAAATGTGGCTTTCACAAACATGTGAATAAGTTCATGGAAGGAATGTTTAAACATGTGAATAAGTTAATGGAAGGAAGGTTTGAAACATGTAGGTTAATGTGCCATCAATAAAAGTGTGTAAAAGCATGTCTGGAATATGATGAATAAATAATCGTTCACACTTGGACGTTCGTGATAGTCACTATATTGCCAAAAATATTCGCCCACCTGCATTGACTCTTAAGTGACATCCTATTCCTAATCCATAGGGTTCAATATGATCTCAGCCCACCCTTTGCAGCTATAACAGCTTTAACTCTTCTGGGAAGACAGTCCATAAGGTTTAGGAGTGTATATGGGAATTTTTGACCATTCTTCCAGAAGAACATTTGTGAGGTCAAACACTGATGTTGGGGGAGAAGGCCTGGCTCTCAGTCTACGCTCTCATTCATCACATTTTCTATCGGCCAATAAAGTTCATCCACACCAGGCTCTGTTATCCATGTTTTCACGGACCTTACTATGTAGACTGATGTCACGTTGAAAAAGGAACGGGTCAGCTCCAAACTGTTCCCACAAAGTACGAAGCACGGAATTGTCCAAAATATCTTGGTATGCTAAACCATTCAGAGTGACAGTGACAGATTTTGATTATTCGGATGTGTGAGCGAATACTTTTGGCAATGTGGTGTAAATAGAATTAAAAAGTACCAGAGCCACAACTCACACTTGTGCTCACAAGTGCTGACTTCATGTCGTAATCGAGACCTCTAAAGCATGGCATCTGCGTCACAATTTCATACCACAGATGTCATCCACAGACAGCTGAAACAAATCCAAAGAGACTGCGTGATAGTTTCCAAACTTAATAAACTTATTTATTACTTCGTGAGGACTGAATTGTGCAACTTGACGACAACAAATTCTACTTTAGAGTGACACTTTTAAGCTTACATCACCACCGTGTGGCGTCTCTATGACGTCGCGCTGTTCTTGCAACATTGTTACCGTCAAGCCCGTCGGAACATTGCATTTAAACACGTGATTTTGAGCTTATGCACAAAGCCAGAGATGCTCTCCAACCATCTTTGACCTCTCTATATGTCCTGTATGTGTGATGTATGTGCGGGTGACATCCGAACACGTGACAGTTGCAGGAAATCCCACGCGATCGTCCCTCCGACGCCTGAACACGAATAATAAACGATTTATAATGCAACACATCAAACGATGACGTAAACCACAGTACGTGCGACATTAAATCGCCGAATAGATGCGATACAAAGCATCTGATTTTATTCACGCAAACACATCAACACCCACTAATGTCTCGTCTTCTTCCTAATAAACACACGCAATACATTGCGATGAAGTTTATAAGGGCCGTAGAAGTTGCAGACACATAAAGCCGCGCATGCGCAGACCGAGCGTCATCCAGCTCGAAATAAGAGTTACGGGAGAAAAGAGGTGAGTTGCACGTTTAGCAATAAATATAACCCGAATGTCGTCATCACCGGCGCAAAAAACGACATGAACGCAAAGCGCGTTTCTTGTTTAACAATTTCCAAGCGACACTTGTATTTTTAACGGCGTGCAAAACACGCAGGGATGAATTCAAGTGACAAGTTTGTGCAGAAGAAATTAAAAGCGTTCCGTCCGTCAAGGGCCGCGCATCCGAGGTCGCGTGCGCATGCATGGCCGGATGACAACTTGTGCAAAGTATCCGCGCTCGTGTTTTTCTTCGCGATATTCGGCTGAAAGTATTGATCCGGTTTATTGTAGGCTGCCCTGCTAATGGTACTGCTAGCCGTCGGGCTAACGACATTCCGTGACAAGGGGAAAGTAAAGAGTTTGTTGAGGGGGGGCAAAACATTGCGTTTTATTAGAACAAGTTGCGCACCCCGCCCTCCTCTGTCGCTTTACGGTCCCGGTGACGTTTAAAACACGGGCGAACTGTTATAATTTACATACTTTAAACGCGTCGGCGGCCCTTTGCTATCCTCCGCCATTTTGTGTGTCGGTCGAATGCTAATAATGGGCGCTCGCTCAATGCACTTTATTTATGCTCACATAAATCCACGCAAACGCGTTATTTAAGCCGATTGGCTATTCTGTTGTGTGTAGGGTGTGTTATTCTTGTATAGTTTGTTTACATTTGTCTGTGTGATAAACCACAGGCCGTGTATGTTATTACAGTATTACCCGCATTTACAAACGGTAATATCTTTAAATCACGATTTTCTATTCGGGAAACACATTCATGTTATATGTATGCATTTAGACCTATGGACAAAACGGTCGTTGTGCGTTTAAAGCGCAGATTTAATAAGATTCTTTAAAAACAAGGAAAAGCTGAACTTGTTCGTTTAACTTTACTTTTCTCCGCTTTTCGTTGGGAATAACCTTTAAAGTAGTTATTTTCCTACAGGATGAGTTTACATACGTGACTGGTATAGAATTATCGACGTCGTAAAGAAGAATAAACACATAATTTTGACGTCGTGTAAGTGCTTGGTGCAGTATGTGGACGGCGAGCAGCAGTCGCCCCGCCCCCCTGCGGAACTTTAGGGAACTGCAAGCGACGCGCCGGGATTTCGTAAATCCGAGTTGCGGTTGTGTCATCAGCCGGAGTCCTAACGTGGATCTCGGGGACAGGCACGGGATATTATAAACAACAGTTTATATTTCATTTTATATAGTTGAGAAAAGTTCATTTTATCGTCTTAAAAATAAAAAAAAATGTTTGAAAACTGCCCGTGTCATCTCTCATCCGCTGCCGTTTCAAACCAACTCGTACTTACGACTCGGAATGTGTAGTTCAACCCTCAATGCAGTGAATGGCACTTCAGGATTGTTACTCCTGCAGATGTGTTTATTGGCTGTCTTCCATTTCACATCATTGATGTAATCATAAACAATATGTTTGACATTTGTATTGTGTTTTAAAGTAAGATGGCAAACACATCTAGCAGTGATGGCCCTGCCACCGGAGCAGATTTCGACATGATGAGTGCCCTTGACTGGAAGGATGGCATAGCCACACTGCCCGGGAGTGACATTCGGGTAAACAGCATTATGTAACCTTTAAATCGTCCGAAAAATATAAAAACGCAGCGGTCTAGCCAAGAAAATTATATATGTATACACATAAATGGTTTATCGGTATATTATTGGTATATTATCGAGCCACTTTTATTGGTTCACAGTTTCGAATGACTGAATTTGACACCCTGGAGATTGTCACAGAGGCGGAGCCTAAAGAAAAAGAGGCGGAGCATTTGAACCCACAGCCCCACACTACAACCACCAACAACAAGCATTCCCCTGAACGTAACAAACTTTCAAGTCAAACAGCGGTGCCCCAGTCAACTAAAGATCATAAGACAAATACGGCCGGTAAGAATAGCATTGATGTATACTAAATCCGTCAACCATAAATGATCAATTTAAGACATTTACCCTTAAGTTCATTTTTTATTTAAATGAGGTTTTCAATCCAATTTCAGCTGATTCAAACAAGCACACAGGCAATAATGCAAGGAGCCCCACCACTGAGACCAACCCCATCAGCTTAGTGCCAAGCGCCGGAGTCACTCTTACAACTGAAATGGCAAACTGTAGGTCTTGTGGTCATTCTGGTTCCCAGGAGTCTTTTATCCAGGGAAAATATTGCAGTGCTTCTTGTGTGCAGCCCACCAGTGGCAGGTACATGTGCTTTCTGACACATTGCTTCTTGCAAGCTGTGCATGTTAGTTGTGTATTTCAAGGCTCTGAACATGTCTGTGTGCAGGTCAACCCCAGCCGAGGCAGTCGAAGGAGAGCGTTTGGGTAAACGCGTGAGGAAGAAGAAGAAGATGTTCATGGATTCTGGAGATGAAGAGGAGGACAATATAGAAGAAGAGGAGGTTTTACACATACATCAATTCTCAAGGATGTACAACAGTGAGAAGTAAGATGCACTCTATTGAGCTTTTGTCTGGTATTACAGGAGAAGGTTAAATCATCGAAGGGAAGACGAGCTGCTAAAGTTGCTAGACAAGGTTGGTAACGTCCGTATGACTTGCATATGCACAGAAACATTGTCAGCCTAATATATACCAAGTTGATGAAATATTCAATTCTATTTATCACCACTAACAATGTCTGTAGTCATACATTATAATTTGGATGCTTTTTTGTGAAATGTCTATGTGATGTTGTTTCTATAGTAACAGCTCCACTTGTTAAAAAGAAAACTTGGAATTGGGCACCTTATCTCGAGGAGGAAAGAGCAATTGCTGCTCCCTTAAAACTATTTAAGGAGGTAAGAAATGTAATTTAACACATGTCATATAAATGTTTTCATATTAGAATGATTAGAATGATTGTGATGCATGTTTTCATATATTATAGCACCAGTCATTTCCCCAGAGCAGGAACGGATTTAAAGTTGGAATGAAGCTGGAAGGATTGGACCCATGTCACCCTGCTCTCTTCTGTGTTTTGACTGTTGCAGAGGTAAGCCAGGCTTAACTGTTAAGTGAGGTAACGGTGATACTTTAGTAATGCAGATCTAAATATAGTCTAATAACACATCATCAGATGTATATATATTTAGGTTTTTTGACATAGTGGTTTATCCCAGGTTCAAGGTTATAGAATTCGGCTTCACTTTGATGGTTACCCAGAATGCTATGATTACTGGGTGAATGCTGACTCATGGGATGTGAAGCCACCAGGCTGGTGTGAGAAAATGGGACTGAAGCTTTTACTGCCCAAAGGTATGAAAAAGACAAAAACAACTTTTGATGAAGCTTTATTGAAATCTGAAACAAGTTATTTCATATAAATTAAGTCCACAAAATTGTACTTGATAATGAATGAAATAAAAATATAACTTTAAGTGTTCATGTGATCCCAGTTGCAAAAATGCAAAGAAATGGTTATATATTTGTTTACAGGCTGCAAAGATGGTGAATTTAACTGGACCACATATGTTAAAAACTGTAGGGGTCAACTGGCACCCAAGCATCTCTTCAAAAGTCTTAATAGTGTAAGTCACATTATATACATGTACTGTGTGTAATTGTTAAATTAGGAAATAGTGGAGAAATTCTGTCATTCCTATACCCTTTTGACATTTTAAGCCTGTATGACATTCTTCCGCAGAACACAAAATATTTTGAAGAATGTTGGCAAGAGTTGGCACCCATTCACTTGTATTGGTTTTGTGTCCATACACGTGAATGGGTGCCACTAATTTTCTATGGCCAACTCTCTACAAAATACTGTCTTAAGTGTTCAGGAAATTCAGGTTTGAACTGACAAAAGAGTAATTAAATTATGACAAAGTTTTTATTATTGGGTAAACAATCATTTTAAATATGTCTCCATATTATGGTGTTGTAGTTAACCATTGTATGATCTGTCATATTTAGTCAGTCACGCCAACAGGATTCCGTGCAGGGATGAAACTGGAAGCAGTGGACAGGAAGAACCCGTCACTTATCTGTGTAGCGACCATTTCTGCTGCCGTTGACAACCGGCTACTTATCCACTTTGACAACTGGGATGATACATACGATTACTGGTAAGAGAGGGAGCAAAACTGTCTGCCTGTGTTTTTGAATATCTTACTCTTTTTGAGAGTGTGTTCTGTTTTTGTCAGGTGTGACGCCAGCAGTCCATACATCCACCCTGTGGGGTACTGTGAGGAGGCGGGGCTAACACTCACCACTCCTGCAGGTGAGATTCGGATCTGGTTTAATGTCCATCATTGTTTGGGTTTGTGAGTTTGTTCAGATAACTTTTCTACTTTTATTTCCTAGCAAGAGGAAATAAGGATTACAGTAATGTTTAAAATGTGTTTATGTATTAGAGTATAAGCAACCAAAGAGTTTCTCCTGGGAAAAGTACCTAGAAGAAACTGGAACCCAGGCCGCACCAGCCAGAGCCTTTAAACAGGTGAGGTTTCCAACTAAACCAAATTATGTTTTTTGGTCTAGTTTTATTGAAAATGAAAAAAGATACATTTAAGAAGGAGGTTCTCCCATGATTATTTCTGTTTGTCTTTTAAACTTCCACTTATCTCTTTCCCTGTAGAGACATCCTCATGGTTATCAGACGGGGATGAAGTTGGAGGCTGTGGACAAACGGAATTCCATGCTAATCCGTGTTTCTACCATCTCTGACATAGATGACCATAGAGTCAAGGTTTACATAAATATTTCTAAATAATATGTCTAAACATTATATAAAACGTTGCCATGTGTTTTATAACTCTGTGTCATAATACAGATTCATTTTGATGGCTGGAATGAGGAGTATGATTATTGGCTTGATGCCGATAGTCCAGAACTGCACCCAGTTGGCTGGTGTCAGAAGACTGGGCATCCTCTACAACATCCTAATAGTAATAACTCTTTTACTCAAATATACATATAGACAAAAAATTATGTTTTGATCTAATTGTTACTCTATTTATTATTTAAGTTTAGCTGTAGATTCACCTAACAGTTTTATGCCACAATTGTCTATTAGAGAGATCATTAAGGAAAAATGAATGTTGTAAAAGAAAATTCTTGTAACCTCGGTTTTTATCAAACTTATACTGATAAAGTTTCTCTACTATGTAATCTATCAGGTCCAAGGGATTCTCCACTCCCTCCAGGACAAGGCTGCCCCACCCCCGGGTGTAATGGGGTTGGACACATTAGAGGACCTCGCTATGGGACACACTACACGTAAGTTTGATAAGAAACACAATCAAAGATTTATTCTGAGAATTGAAGTCCAATTCTTTATTTTTCTTCCTCTATTTAGAACGGTGAGTTGTCCTTACTCTGATCTGAATCTAAATAAGGATGGGCTGGTGCCAGACAGATTGAGTGGGGAGAAACCACTGACACTCAGCGGACCCCCACGTCACCGCCGTGCTGAAACACTTTCTCAGACCATCACACCGACACCAACGCCCATTGCCAGCACCCCTGAACCCCCTGATACCACCACCACTGATGTATGCCCACAGACCCGGTAAGTGCAGGAGCAGAACGTGTTTGAGTCCGCAGGTCTTATCAGTCTCTAACATACACACAAACTTTATAGTTCTTTCTCTGTCTTTTGTGTACTTTAGGACTGTTGCTGCCCCAAAATGTGTTAAACCAGCTGAAGTGAAGCAGGAAGGTGATGGAAAAGGTGAAGATTGATAAAACGTTTGGCCTTTATAGATGTGTGTTATTTTGGCACCTTTAATTCACTTATGTGTATATGTTTCTTTATAGATTCCTTGCAGCAGTTCCTGCATGAGTCTGTTTTTTGCGGATGGGAGGTGCCAAGATTTCAGCTGTGCTGGGAGAAACATGGCAAACTGCTGCCCGAAGCCTTAGGCCTCTCTGCCAAAAGAGTGGCCAAGTGGAACACAGATGAGGTAGAAACACATGGATTTGAAACCCAAGGGATGGATGTACTTAAATGCACTAAAAAAGCAATAAAAAGGCTGAATGCACAGTTTTTGGTAAAAGCATCTGCCAAATGCATGATTGTAAAGTATTTATGGGGTCTGTCTTTGCCAGGTTGCAAGTTTTGTGAGAGGGTTACCTGGATGCAGAGAGCATGCTGCTACCTTCAGAAAGGAGGTAAAACCAATTTTTTGGGAAATTTTGAAGTCACCTGCTTTTGTATTTTGTGAAATCGGCTAATAAAAGGTTTAAATCTCTTTAATGTAGACCTAAAAACAATTTATGTATTTAAATAAAAGATTTTAACGTTACTGAATTATTTCTTTTTTTTTTCTAACTTCACAGCAAATTGATGGTGAGGCATTCCTTCTCCTAACTCAATCAGACATTGTTAAGATACTGAGCATCAAGCTCGGCCCTGCTCTCAAAATCTACAATTGTATCCTGATGCTGAAGAGTGCAGATGAGGAGTAGGCATGCCCCCTATTGAACTGGACATCTCAAAGCAACTTCTGCTGCTTAATGAAACATAACTGAAGGTTGCACTTGCCCCATCCTTATACGCAGTCCTTAATGTTCTCAAAGTGCATAAAGGCAAATGATAAGTCATTGATCACTTTTGTTGATTGACGTACAAATCAGTCAATTGAACGAGGTGAGCTAGACCTCCAGGATCATCAGAAAAATCAGATTTTTAAGTCTGATTTTATTTCTTGTCTTATGGTAACTGTGTAGCCCCACCAAACTATATTAAGCGGTCTGCTTTATATTAGAATAAAGGAGAGGAGTTTACACCACACTGAGGCACCTTAAAATTTTCAAAACATGTTTAAACTGGAATCTTTCATTGTAAATATTTATGATTTTATGGCTCCTAAAACGAGTGATTGTGTTTGCTGCTGAAGGCATGAACAAAAGCCACAGTAGTGGATCTTTTACTTGAAAAATGTAAATGTGATTTTTTAAAGAATTGCAAAAAGACCTTTGTTCGTGATTGAACACACACTGACACTGCCCGGAATATGTGGATCAGTCTGTGTGAGACCACTAGATGGCAGTGGGATTGTGTGTGTTTGTGTTTAGGACTCTAAATGATTGTGTGAGAGAAAGACTTGAGTGTGTGTTTTGCAAGCATGTGTGTGTTTGTTTGTGTGTGTATAAACGTGTGCTTGCTTCTAATGTCAGGCAATTCCTGCTCTGGTCAAATCTGGAATTGAATGTATAGTGCATTTTTGAATTGATAAAATTGTACAGCGAACTGGTCAGTGTGCTTACACTGCAGCACACTGTAAATAGCATTAAGAATATAAATGTGTGTATGTGTGACTCTATGTATTTTAAGCCAATGAGACCCTGACAATGCCTTTCCGGAAATACATTTGCATTTTTTTGTGTTGTGACCTATGCAGATATCTTCTGTATACAGCTCTTACATGCTACAACTGACTTTACATCATCTAACTAAACTTCAGAAGCCATGCTAGAACTACACATCTCTCATTTATTGCTTTGGATCTGTAGTACATCTTAAAGCTATACACCATACATTAAAAAAAGAGTATACTAAAGATGAAGAAAATGAATCTGGTACTTAAACGCAGTTTAACAAAACTAACAACGTTAAGTAGAAATATATCAGTCTGCAGATAAGCTTTATTTCAGATGACTTTGGCTTTTCTGCAGCCTATGGGTTATTGTTAAAGTTTGGAATGCAATGGTTGGTTAATGTCAGGGATAGTTTAGGTTTGTGTTCAGTTTTCATTGCTTGTGAATGGCTGTGTGTTTGTAGATTAAATGTGGTCTAATGTGTGTTGAATTGTGTCTTCCTTGGGGGACAAAAATCCAGTCCTGTGTAAATGAATGTATAGATGGAATGAGGAGGATAATAAAAAATGCTTTCAAACAAATCTGTTCCCTTAATCCTAATTCAAACAAAGCTCAAAAGCATCATTCTATGTATCATTTTTCTTTTTCCAAGTAAATGCTTGATCGATATTACAAAGTCAATTTGTCATGATCTTGTCCTTCTTGTGGTTATTTGCCTTTTAAGAAGGACAGGATTATGACATCCCCATGTCTTGTGTTTGCGTTTCCATTGTTTCTTTGTGCCCTTTCCTCTCCTGTCTTGAGTCTTAGACCTCCCCTTGTTCCCTATTCATTATCTTGTTGAAAGTTCACGTCCTCCGCCTGTTTCCCTCGTTACCTGCTTTAGTTTCTTCCCTTTTTATAGCCCTAATGTTTTCTGTCCTGTGCTGGATTGTTTGTATACCTTTTTCCTGGCTGTGCTGTACACAAGTTAAGTTTTTCAAGTTAAGGTAGAGTTGTTCTGGTTTGCTCCCTCGAGGGATTTACTGTTGTTATGTTAAATAAAAGAGTTTTTCTAAAGAGTGGTCTCCACTCGGGTTCTGTCCTCACAATAAATGGCAATTTTTAATCTGCACAGTGCAGCAAGTAGGTTTGTGTTTTATACATATGTAGATTTCTATGTAGTTTCTATAACATTGGTTAGGGGAGCAAGTGAGACCATAGTCTGATGCAATGACAGATATTTATAGGAATAGTTCACCCAAAATAACTCTGTCATAAATTAATCACAACATTTTTTGGTTAAACACTGAGAAAGGTATTTGGAAGAATGCTTGTAACCTAACAGTTATTGGACCCCAATATGACCAAAGTATGAAAAGTACACACTATGAAAAATGAATAATACACTATGTGTCAATCAGGTCCAATAACTGTTTGGTTACAAGCATTCTTTCAAATATCTTTCTCCGTCTTCATCAGAACAAATATATATTATATATACCATATATAAATTTGGAATAACTCAAGTGTGAGTAAATGATCATGAAATTGTTACTTTGGCGGGAACTGTCCTTTTAAATCTCCTCATTGCTATTGAGTCCAAACATTTTGACTACACATTACCGCACTTCTCGAAACATCTTTTTTATTTATGACTATAAACATCTGAGTGGGTTAAATATGAAAATAGGTCTGATTCCATAGTCTGTCTCAGAATAGCATACTCTTCCCACCGTGGGACCCAATGGGCCTGTGTTAATGTTCCCATGACCCTGGAGCTACTCTCTCTCTCTCTCTCTCTCTCTCTCTCTCTCTCTCTCTCTCTCTCTCCCTCACTCGTCACTGTTAGGTTTAAAGTTAAAAGCCCCTCCCCTCACGCTCGAGTGAGACAGATAAGCACGTGCAGCAGCATATTCGTTGACAAGATGGGCTTGCATCACTGATGTTAAAACAGTCATGTAGCATCACTGGTGAATAAGCGACTGAGGTGAGTCATTTAAGAGATACTACAATAGCATGACTGTGAATGATATAATTTAATCTTCTAAACTTGGGGTGTGCTACTAACTTGTAGTCGTTATCATTTACATCTTTTTAATTAAACTATGTTTTACCCTTATCGGCTGCTGGTGACATCAAATATTTTGTTTTCACTAAACTTGTGAGATAAACGTGTTTGTAAAATTGCACTGGGTAAGGATAATCCTGGGATTGTCAAGGATTAGTTGTCTTCGAGACAAAGAAGTGCTTCTGGAAAACAACTGTTTGGATAACTGTAATAATGCATGTTTTTTTATATGCAAAAACACAAAAACACAATTATTGTTTTGTTTTCCGAAATGCCAAGGAAATGCCACATGTTTATTGCATTGAAAAAAAATATGTTTAAGATAAATAAGCATACAATATACATAAAATAAAAAATTATAATAATAACTAATTATATTAATTTGGCACTTCACATACACCCCAAATATAACGTGGAATACTTAAAATAGAAAATCACAATCATTCCTCTAAAGTTATTTCCCATAATGTAAAGCTTGATTATATTACAAGTCTTAAAGACATAAACAATATAATCTAAGATATTATTTAGGGGGTCAGATATGGAATGAATATAATTTGTGTGCTGATAAATAGGCAATTTAAGGATTATATAATTTTGCTATATTTTATGACTCATTTTTGCGCACTCATAGTGACTTCCAGATCTTACATAAACTGCTGTCCCTCTTTTATACTAATTGATATCTTATATTTTGATTTCTTGTTTTAAGGCAATCTTGTATATAATAAAGTCTTTGAGGTACATACTGCACATCTTCTTTTTCCCAGGAGAATGTCTGAGATAAATCCTCCTACAGAAAAAGTCTCTATTACAGTCCCAGAGCCAGAGACTCCACCCTTAAAGAAAGTGACGGGTCCTGTGATTGGTGGACTGCGACTGCGATCTGCATCAGGGGCTTGTCTGCTCTTCGCCGGTGTTTTGCTTATAGTGGGAATCGGCATTGCTGTGGGGGGGTATTGGGACAGTCAGCCCCGAAGACAACCATCCCATCATGTGTCAGCTGGACGCGCCTCTTCTGAGAAACTTAAGCTCATTGGTCCTGTCATCATGGGGGTGGGGCTTTTTATATTCATTTGTGCCAATACTATTCTCTATGAGAATCGTGACCAAGAACTACGTCAAGAACCAGAACCACAAATACACCAGCACATCCTACCACTACTACCACAAATTCAAAGGCAGAACAATAGGCATCCCAAATGTTTTTTGGAAATGGTATCAGACACCAACACACATACTCTAGACATGTCTGAGCTCAACATCCATTGTCTGGATGAAGGAGCAGACCTTCCCATTCTTAAGTTCTCTTCTCTGTCCTCATGTACCTCCAGTCAGGTGAACTTAGAGATGCAATCTTCATTTATAGATCAGAGACACATGGAAACAATAACTTTACCTGTCATTAAACTCAATGACTGCCTGATTGGATCCTTAGACCCAGAGGCTCCACCCCTTCCTGAACGGACATACCGGTACAAGATGGAACCACAATACGTCAAAAGGTTTGAAGCAACACAGTGACCAAGTGGTTGGAGAGCCAGACTTGTTGTCGGTTTAATGTTACAGCAAAATACTGACTGACTGAGTGTGTGCATTACGACTGGCAGTGAGTTGGGTATGGGTCACCGTATCTTACAAAAGGTCACTTTTAGATCTTTTCTTTCTCAAAAGAATTCCATTAATTTATCTCCAATGATGATTACAAAAGCAAAGCTAATCAGATCAGTAGATTTACAAAGTGATTGTTTCCCCCAAAGTAAAAGTTGTGTAATTAATTACTTGCCCTCTTTTCAACCCTTATGGCTTTCTTTCTTCCACAGTCCACAAAGGAAGATATTATAAAGAATGTATCATACATTTGTTGTTAAAGTTAATTGCAGATGTTTTGACTTTGTTTGGTCAAACCCACTCAATGCACCTTGGTCATTGTGTTTGTAGTGCAGGTCTTTATAGTTCACAGAAATGTCAGAGCAAAAATGAAAGGCGGCCACCCTTGAGAGTATGCACATAAATAGACACCTGGTCACACAAATAGAATCTCTCAGTTTTGTTTGTTCTTATTGTTCCACAATCAGGGTGATTCATGTGTTATTTAGTTTGGAAGAAAAGGTCTAACACATAACAGATGCCAACCACATACAGACTATACATCCAGAATTTGTGCTTGTTAATCCCAGCTGTAGGACACAAAACCAGTACAGCTGTCTAGTGTCCGACAGGGTTTAGGAACATGGATTAATAATCTCTGCAATGACATCAGTAAAAATCCATGAGGTTAAACTTCAATTGTGTTAGGTCTTAAATGCTCTATATGCAGAGTTTAGGGTGGAAATCAGCTCTTGATAGTTGCTTTTTAAGGACATTTGGATTGTGTCTTTTTGTTGTCAAATGAGCTGATCAGGTTTGTAGCCATATTGATTAAGAATTTTAATATAGCTTCAAGAGCTCCGCCGTAAAAATGATTAAATCTGATTGTGGTTCGGATCACGTTATCAGACTTTCACTACATGGTTATAGTGTCCAGTATAATTGCTAATATCTATTAACTAATAAATTAATATTTCTATAAGTCAAATTCATCTTAATTGTATTTATTTTGTCTTTTGGGTCAACAAATCTCATTTAAAATATGATGATTTATAATCAATAATCAATTTTTTTCTCTTGATACAATAATGTGTAGTTTTAAATCCTGATTATCATGGTGTTATCATTGTCAATACATGTACATTGTGACACCTCTTAACTGGTAGAAATATTGAAGAGCACAAATTCTAAGTTCTATTATTAAATAATTCAGCATTCACTAATTTTCATTAGTAAAAGTGCAAACCACCAAAGTTACATCTACTGTGATCCCAAGTTTTTCAGCTTAGTTATTCAAGTTGTTCAACTTATTCAACTTATTAGGACCTGAGAAATCATATAACAGCCTTTAAACATCAGCATATAAACTGTGCTTAAACATTAAATAGGATAAAATAGATGATTGCAACTGTATTGTACATACATTCAGCCAGTTTATCATAGCTGTGGTAACTGAACAGAAGTTTTGGACAATGTGCAACATAAATGTATCCTTAGAATAAAAACCTCTCAGATCAGATGGGATTGATCAAAGTTTATTTGCAATGAACGTAATTTAATGTATTGGCATTACCTATCATTAAAAGGTATCAATGGTTGATGAAATCAGATTATTCATTGTTATATCCTGTCAGTTAAAGCATTTGCTAATGTTATAAATACAGCCTCATTGTAAAATATCACCCTTAAAGTAAAACTATAAGACTCTAATTATTATAGACTTGTCTATCCTTTTGTCTATACAAACTGTGATGCTGTCCTGATCAATCAATATAATATGTTCAACATTTCACTTCCTGTTTACAACAAAATTAACTATCACCATAAAACTGCAAACAAATAAAAAGAAAGAAAATGAACACCCTTATAAATCTAATATGTAATTTTATAAATTCAAGCTTATATAAAAATCTAATGTTCAAGCAGTTTGATATAGCAGATATTGGTTCATGTGGGTATAGCTTCCACCATCTTCAATCTGCAAAAGAAAATATTAGTCGGCATTAGTTTAGAGACTTAAGCAATTCTTTATTATAGCAATTGTCATTTGTTTAACATAATCATCGAATGCTGGTTTATAATATAAGTATTTTAGTCATTTTATTTGCATGAATATAACTCACTAAGCCCATGCCGATGAGTATGTCAGTGTTGGCATGAGGGAGCTGTGGTTTGGGCATGGGGGAGTATGAGGAGAGGCGTCTGTCCCATTCTGTGGGCCCAAAATCTTGCATTCCCTCCATGAATACACGCTTTAGTTCTCTGACACTGGCATGGTGCCTGAGGACCAACTCCTGAGTCACATCTGAATCCTGCAGAGCAGCATGTTTTAAAAGTATTACGGTTATATAGTATCACAAACGGAGGCTCAAAAACTGGCTATATATATTGATATGTAAATATATAAAAATATTATTTCACACACATCAAATACCTCCAGCATAAGAATGCTGTGCCGAACATATATGCTCTCTCCTTCAATTCTCTTTGTCCATCTTCGTGACTATGAAAAACAAGATTATAGATTTGTATGCTCTGGATAGGTGTTACTTTAGTGTTGAAGTACAGCGAACCTACAATATCGAGTTTATTTAAAATGAGAAACATGACAACAAAAATAGAAAGGCATAAAAATCTCACCTTTCTCATAAGCAAAGAATCTTCCAACTGAAAGAAAAAGAATAACTGTGAGAATTTCTATTTAATATTTAACACTTCAATCTTTTAAGTTGCTCATAAGTGTGTGCATGCATTTGTAACCTCAGACTCCAGTGTGATGTCAAGTGAATCTATGGTTTTGTCCCGATAGATTGTTTTTGTGACGGACACAGGTTGTATAGTCGGAGTTGAAGTCAGTGGTTGTTCAGCTGGGATCAGTGAGTGGGATTTGGGGGCAACCATAGGGGAAAGAACAGGAATCAGTGTGGCAACTAAAGAAGACAAAAATATTCTGAAAGTCATTCAAAGAAACAAGTATTTAATCAAATATATATAAGTAAATATGTGTCTGATATATGAAATATTGTTGGGTGTGTGCATACCAGAATCTTTAGATGAAACACCCATAAGAGCAAACCAGTCATCCTCCCTTTCTCTTTGCTTCCAAACAGGCCTTTTCTCTGGCCCACCTGATATTTTGAGCATGTCTTCTACTCGTTTCTGCCTTCTTCGTTCTTCCTCTCTTCTCATCTCTGCCGCGTTTATCCTCTCTTCTTCTCTTCTCCTTTCTTCCTCTTTTCTCCTCAGTTCCTCCCCTTTCTTGTCCAGTTTAATAACATCTGCCACAACTTTAAAGAGAAAAGAAAATTACCAAAAGTGATAGAAGATAATTTACAAACAAATAAACAAAAAGATTTACCCAAAAGTAACATCCATTTCAAAATACTACACATACCTGTTTGTTTCGGTGAAACGTCAAAAACAACGAACCAATCGTCTTCCACTTCTCTCTGTGACTGTGCTACTGTTTGCACGATAACAGCTGGATGTGATCTTCTGACTTCCAACTCTTGTTTGCGTATCTCTTGTTGTCTTACTCTGCTCTCCATATCTTCTCTCATTCTCCTGTCCTGCTGTCTTGCTCTTCTGTCCTCCTCTTCTCTCATCCTATGCTTCTCAAAGTCATCTGAAATCACAAATCAAACATTTCATATTATAACGGATGTAAATATGCTGCAAATGTGTTGTGAATACAGCAGGGAATTTAGGAGTAAAATGCTGTTTTCACCTGAAGGTACAACTCTTTTCTCGAATGGTGTAGGGTCGAGGAGCTCAAACCAATCATCTTCCACATCTCGTACTCCAACAGGAAATATGTGTGGCACAATTTTGAAACTCTCTCTGTGCTCCTCAAAGACTACTTGTCTTACTTTAGTGATTATATTCCTCTCAACTCTATGGTCTTTGGTGGGCTCATGGGCCAGAACAACTCTGCTTTTGACATCTAAAAGAGACACAATATTATACATAAGTCCTCCTTGGTTTGTGACGTCAGCTGTGTTTATGTAACTTGGCCACAAATGATGGCAGTGTTCCTTCTTTTAATACACCTTCTTTTAATTATAAAATAGCATCAGATGTGTTTTGCATCATAGTGCTGTACCTGGTGAAGAAATCCTCTTCTCATAAGGCACAGGGTCAAACATCTGAAACCAGTCATCATCAATCTCTCTTGGCACCACTGGAAACTCTTGTGGCATCTGTACAACCATCATCATCTTCTTCTCTGTTATTGGTGTTTGACCAGCGATCACGGTCATAACCTCAGTCCTCTCCTCTCGTCTCATTCTGTTCTCTCTGCTCTCCTCAAACACCTCAAGTATTGCAGGCACTGAAACCATCACAATACAAGATGTATGCTTGATTTGTGTTTGATTTGTGTATTTACCGTATGTGTTCCTGTGTGTACCTGATGTTTTAGGAGAAACATCGAACATAATGAACCAGTCATCATCTCTCTCTCTTTGCTCTTGTGAGGGTCTATGCTCCAGAAGTACTGGCTCTGGCCTTTTTTCTTGCATTCTCATCTCATGTCTTTTATTTTGTTCCTCATCTCTTCTTCTCTCAATAGCTCTCTTTTCCTCATCATGAGGAGACAGAGAAACAAAGCGAGATCCTGGAATAACAGATAATAAATTGATCAATTCTGACCCGAGAACCAGTCATAAGTTACACGGCAACACACGATGCAGTGTGGGTCAAAATTATTGTTTTTTTCTTTTCTGCCAAAAACGAGAAGGATATTAAGTAAAGTTGTATTTTGTGAATATAAGGTAACTTTTCACCAAACATCTATCCATAACTTTTTCTGTCTTGAAAACTTTTTTCGATCTTGAATTCTGTACCCAATTTTAATTTTTAGATTAACTAACAATTAAAATTTGTTTTGTAATCATTTTTTCATGGATGTGTATTTACTCTACCTGGTAATATACTCCTCTGCTCATGAGGTACTCGGTCAAAAAGCTGAAACCAATCATCATCAATTTCTCTGGGCACCACTGGAAATGTTAAGGGTAGAACAGAACTCTTCTGCTCTGTTCTCAGTTTTTGTCCAGCGCTCTCGGTCATCACTTCAGTCACTATGTCTTCTTTGCTTTCCTCATACAGCTTAGCAGTTGTTCCTCTCAGATAAGGATAAACCAGAGGCACTGATACAGGCACAATGAAAAATGTGTGGTTTAATTTGTTTTTATTTGTGAATTCTATACCCAATTTTTATTTTAGATTAACTAACACTTTAAATTTGTTTTGTAATTATGTTTTATGGATTTGTATTTACTCTACCTGGTAATATACTCCTCTGCTCATGGGGTACTCTGTCAAAAAGCTGAAACCAATCATCATCAATTTCTCTGGGCACCACTGGAAATGTTAAGGGTAGAACAGCACTCTTCTGCTCTGTTCTCAGTTTTTGTCCAGCGCTCTCGGTAATCACTTCAGTCACTATGTCTTCTTTGCTTTCCTCATACGGCTTAGCAGTTGTTCCTTTCAGATGTGGATAAACCAAAGGCACTACTACAGGCACAATGAAAAATGTGTGGTTTAATTTGATTTTATGTGGAAATTCTGTATCAAATTTTTATTTTTAGAAAAACTAACACTTTAAATTTGTTTTGTAATTAAGTTTTTATGGATGTGAATGTATTCTACCTGGTAAAATACTCCTCTGCTCATGGGGTACTCGGTCAAAAAGCTGAAACCAATCATCATCAATTTCTCTGGGCACCACTGGAAATGTTAAGGGTAGAACAGAACTCTTCTGCTCTGTTCTCAGTTTTTGTCCAGCGCTCTCGGTCATCACTTCAGTCACTATGTCTTCTTTGCTTTCCTCATACGGCTTAGCAGTTGTTCCTTTCAGATGTGGATAAACCAAAGGCACTACTACAGGCACAATGAAAAATGTTTGGTTTAATTTGATTTTATGTGGAAATTCTGTATCAAATTTTTATTTTTAGATAAACTAACACTTTAAATTTGTTTTGTAATTAAGTTTTTATGGATGTGAATGTATTCTACCTGGTAATATACTCCTCTGCTCATGGGGTACTCGGTCAAAAAGCTGAAACCAATCATCATCAATTTCTCTGGGCACCACTGGAAATGTTAAGGGTAGAACAGCACTCTTCTGCTCTGTTCTCTGTTTTTGTCCAGCGCTCTCGGTCATCACTTCAGTCACTATGTCTTCTTTGCTTTCCTCATACAGCTTAGCAGTTGTTCCTTTCAGATGTGGATAAACCAAAGGCACTGATACAGGCACAATGAAAAATGTTTGGTTTAATTTGATTTTATGTGGAAATTATGGAGCTTGTGTCTGGGTTTGCATGTACCTGCTTCTTTAGGAGGAACATCTAAAACAAAAGCCCAATCATCTTCCACCTCTCTCAGGATTTGTATTGCTCTTTGCTCAAACGTAACCTGTTGAGGTCTCTTCTCCTCCACTGTCATCAGCATCTGCTGTGTGTACTCAACCTTCTTTGTTGTTACTGTACTCTGCTCATACGGATCAATGATGGTGCTTTGCAATTGTGGATAAACCAAGGGCACTGAAATATAATTGATTATGCAATTTATAATGCTATAATGCTATTTTCTATGTTTTATTACATAAAATATGTGTAGGTAACGTCCATACATTACATATTTATATTTTTTACCCATATATGATGTATATGTTGATTGAAATTAAGATAAACAGTTAAATATTTTTAGTTAGTTTGTTCTGGTTAAGTATTCCATGAAGAGAGAGATGAGAGTTTCCATGAAGAGTTTCCATGTAAATGTATTAACTCATTTATATACAGTATATTTAGACAATATTAAGATGTATTTTTTATTTAAATAATTCTTAATTACATTATACATAGAACAATACCGAACAATACATTGTCAATATAGAATTTATTTTATTTAATAATATATATGTTGCACTATATTAAATAATTGGACTAAATTTTCAAGTATATTGCTATTTATTTTTGTTTTATATTGGGTGGAAATTATTTGCTTGTCTCTACTCGACGGTAAACAAAATATTAATACAATTTGGGAGATGTAAAGATGTTTAGTATTTTCTACCTGTAGAAGAAGTTGAGAACTGCATTGTCTGTGAAGGCATCTCCAAAAGAATATACCAATCATCATTTCTCTCCATTAGTTTTAATAAATCTATCTGCAACTCTTCTTCGGCTGATAGAAGAAAATGTGATGCACAACATTTTTCACTTTAAATTACTTTAGTAGTATGAAGTATGATTTTTTATTTACCAATATACATTTTAGTGACAAGTGCAAACCTGACCAGAAAAAATACCTGTTGGAGCAGCAGTAAGCAATGCTGGGTTGCGATCTAGCAGAATGTACCAATCAGCAGTTTCAGCTTGTTGAATCCTCTCCCTTTCAGCTTCCTGTAGTCTTTGGGCCAAACTTTCTATTTCCAGTAATCCAACTCTCAGCATTTCAACATCTTGTAGTTTCTGTTCAATAGCCTCCACCTCCCGTAGTCTCTGTTCCATGATCTCCAACCTTTCTGATGTGTCTCCAGAACCCCTAAGGAGTACACCCTCCTCAGTCACCACCACTGTCTTTTTCTCTATGTCTTCTTGTGATTCCACAAAAGAGTTGACTTCCTGTGTCCATTGCTTTGTGATTATGACTTTTTGTATTCTTTCCCCATTCACCTGTAGGATTTCTTCTGTTAGTGACTCCTTCATAGCCCCCATTATTTGCTCTTTTATTTCAGGATGCTCTTTCTCCATAATGTCTCTTGCGAGTTCCTCTATGACCTTTAGCTCCATGGGTCCTTCTTGTGCCACATTTACAGTATATGAGCGTTTTATTACCAGCTCATCTGTAATCATCTCCTCTGATTCGCTCTCTTTCACAATCTGCACCTCTCTTTGTTCTTCTGTCTCCCAGGGCTTTTGGACACCTGGTTCTGAAGCTGCAAAAAAACAAATGCCAATCACAACTCCATCCTTCTAAGCTTGTCTAAAATGGATGAAAACTTAAATATTACTTATTTATCCAGATATGGGGCTTTTCTTCTGGAATGTTATGGGAAATTTTGGACCGGCCTGCTATTTTTGATTTTGTGTAAACAATCATGTTAGATAAGCAGAGGCAGAGCTTGACTATGGTATGTGGGCACAAGTGAGGAAATGGTCCAGAAATGTAACAAAGTAAATAAAGTTTCTGTAGCTGAAATAGCAACGCATTTTTCTTCATCTGTTTAGCTGGTCAGGGGGATGTGGTACCCAGAGCACTCAATGACATGTTTAATGTGTTAGTAACAGCGATGAACTTGAAAGTATTAAAAAACTCACATAGACTGGACTCCAGGAGGACAAACCAATCATCAGTCTGCTGCTTTGACTCCCAGAGATCTTTGCTTTCCAGCATTATATTATCTGTGTAAATTGTTCATAAGAAAAAAACATTTAAAGGGCCAGTCCACCCCAACATGAAAACTGTAACAATTAAACTATTGACATTTCAAACTTGTGTTGCTTTGTTTATTGTGAAGAACACAAAAGAAGATATTTAAAAAAAAATTTAAAAAAAAAAGGACTTGCATTGGTTTTGTCTCAAAACAATCTAAATTAATCTGGACCAATGTTTTTGGTTACCAACATTTTTCAAAATAGGTTTTGTGTTTTGCAGAAGAAAGAAAGTCACAATTTTCATTTTCCTGGTTCTCTAATAAGCCTTTTAACTCAATTTGTTTTAGTAATGTTCTTTTATTTTACTGCATGCATTTAAAGTCAATTTTGAGGGTTACATAATTTACATTTGCCAAAGGACGAATACCTGATGCAGAAACATCCCATTTATCTGAATCATGAACCAAGAACCAGTCGTCCATCTCTGTTCGTGCTGGTTGCTTTAGAACCTTAAGGATTTCTTCATTTTCTGAAAAATAGAATGAATTTCAATCAATCTGAACATTCAATAGAAAAAAGGACTCTTTACTAAATCTACAGTCATCTACAAAATGTTAAATGCTCTCAAATATGTTGATATAAATAAAAACATGTGCAAAAAAATACTGCACATGTAAGTACACGGTTAACAGATACACAAACCTTTTCTCTTGGTTGAAAGGCGTAAAAATTGTGGAGGAGCTCGAGCGATGTTGGCACTGGCCTCTACACATTCAGACAGAGTGCGTCCTTTGAAACGAAACTTCGATCCAATGGTCAGAAACCTTCTTGTTTTTGTGTCATGAAGTCTGCTTCTAAAAACACATTCAAGATATGGTCTTAAGATCTTAAACATACTATAGAACACTTTAACTCTATTAAGTCTGATAATGAATGTGGCTATTATTGCATGGATCGCCCTCTGCAGGTCTCATGGTAAAAGTAAAACAAGCTACATGCACAATTACACCAACCTAAAGAAGCCATGGTTCTCCACTGCACATTTCCACAGTTGTTTGCAGGCTTTGTAGCTGGGAAGTGTAAAACAGATATCTCCATCTGACTCATCCTGTGAAATTGGGACAATGTCACAACAGCGTATTAGGGAAAAAAATTGTTTTAAAGAAGGATGAATACCTCAGAGGGACGCATCTTGAGAAGAAAGGTATTGCGTTTATGGGAGATCTTGAGAACTCTGGGCCAGAAGAAACTGTTTATTTTGATCTCATCCTCATACACCATCAGCCCTTCCGAATACAGACCCAGCATTACATCTGCACCACTTCCATCCTATAAACACATTAAATAGAGGTATGCATTTCTCATTATATACATCCTCCACTTTATCAAACACAATTGTTAGGGTTTAAATGGTGGCATACTTTAGCCGGATGCAGGTCCACTCCATACATAGGAAGTGTCTTAGCATGCTCAAGGAAAAGGATATCGGCCTGTGCGGGACTCATAGATCTGTGTTAAGTAAAAATGTATGTGAGTCAATATTTCTAGGCATGTATGTGTGTGTGTGTTTGGTGATGTTTCAGACACCTGTGTGTTGCATGCAGTTCCATCACTTTCTTCTCCAGGTCTTCACTCTGGTTGGGTGCGAGAACAATTTCACTGACATAATTATTCTTGTGGACATTTGGGTCATAATCTCCTAGTGTCGACTGAACTGTGTAAGAACCCAACAGAGCCAACATGTCTGATGGACAGGGCAGTCGACCATTCATGATATCCTTCCTTAGCTGAAGACACAGATGATATCTGAAGGATTAAACACAAAAAAGTCAGTTCAGTTTACATAAAGCAAGTATAAGTTTATGTGTTTATCAATATAGGTATATCAATATCAAAAAGCAAAAAAAAAACAGCTGCAAAAAGTTGTGTGTCTGCATTTTACCTAGTGATGTCCTCAGCCAGAACTGATGGATCAGGAGGGTAAAACTTAAAATTTAAAAATAATTCTGCTACTGGACCTGAAACCAAAACCCACAATAGTGAAATTTATAATGTACAGATATGCACAAAGCACCCATATGGGGATGTCACATACCTTTCACCTGTTTTCCAAGGATTTTTGAACAGTCCAGCCATACCTGTAACAAAAAAACGTAATAATTCTTCACTATTTAATATTGACAAAGTTAGATAGAAAATGACTAAAAAAGACTAGAATGTTTACCCTGGTATTAGTAGAATCCCACATGGACAGACCATAAAAATCCCTTTCCAACAGGTCAAGGTCTTCACATACTTTACTGAAGAGATTCTGTCCCAATGCATCTCTCTATAAACAGTTTAAAAATAAATGTGATTTCTTGGTAATTAAATGAATAGGTTTTCAAAAATCTTAAATACCTCCAGCTCCCATATTAAGTAGGTGTCATCCAGAAAATTCACTCGGCACTGCATCATGTCTGCTGATGGAGTTTAACCTGTCCAGTTATGTCAGGGAATCAACTTCAAGAGCTATACAGTTCCTTTATTTAGATGTCCGAACGCATTTTCAAAGAGCAGATTCCTACGGTTGAGTGGTAATTCAGTTATATGTGTCTGTATGCGGTGTCATGAACTGTCCCGCCTGTTCTGTTGTGTGATATGAGTGTGCGTGTTTTTGAAAGATATGCCTCACACACCAATATGCAGATGCACGTCCCTGCTCTACTCATCACATGACAGGAATGAATTTATAAATATTTCATTTATGATGAATAGACATAAGGAAGGATCAAGGGAATACTTATAGATATATTGATCAGATAGATCAGCTTTTATAAATGTGTAGCCGCTCTTTTCAAGCTGAAATAAACATGCTAGCTGATAAGAATTGGTGAACATGTAAAATATCTGTAAAGTGACTTTTAGCGACCTTTTTGAAATGTATATTTTTCTAAGATTTTCTTTACGAATTATAGTCAGCCAGTTTATACATGCTGTAAACATTTATATTTAAAATAAACTCTTATCAGTAATAGTAATACCCATTTCCTAGTAAAATAAGAAATCTAAAGGAACTGCTAACAAAAAAAGCAAGCAAATATGAAATTAAATATTAAGAGTTATCAATCTATCTGTGAGGTGTTCATTGGCCTTCACTTGCAAGCTCCCAACTGTTTGTGACAAGGGTGGAGAATAATCAAAAGTTCCCATGACGTTAACACTGAGGTCAGAGGCACAAATGGGGATGTGCAGAACAAGACCAAAAAATCCTATATTTTGTGTACTAAATAGTACACAAACCAAACTAAAAAGTACATTTAATAATTTCTCTTTTGTTTTTAATTTTTTTTTAAATATTTTAGTGAAGTAACTATGACAATAAAGTCTTTGCTGATGTGCAAAGAAAATGCTTTTTCAAAGCTGTCATAAAAAAGCAACATTTGGCAAAACCTCAAAACTCTTTTGCCTAGTATTGTCATGTCTTTACAATTACAATTACTATTTTGAGGGATATCTAAACCCTTTATAATCATAATCATTCAACAAATTTTATAAGCATTGATATTTAACATCATCTAGCAAAGTTATTTATGAGAAGCAGGACTATTATACTGTCCCTTATATGTTATCTCTCTTAGTTCAGGGGAAGGCATGAGGAACTAGACAGATAAGACTGTAACTGTCACACACAAAATGTCACAAATTAAACAAACAGACATTTATACTTGTTGCTAGAAAGCGGAAAATTAACTAGGATCTAATGATAATATACACATGGAATTTTGGCCTTACATCAAGTTAGATCTATCAACTTGTTTTATGGTTAAAGAGGTGTACATTTTTTAGTGTTTTTTACTGGAATGTTGCAATACTTCAAAATGTTCTTAAAATTTTTCTCTGACATGCACTTTCGCAATCATTTGGACGTTTATCTTGACTAACCTAGAGAAGTAATCAACAACCTTTCTGTTATTAACCAATGTGGGAGTGCTTGTTTGTTTGAGAACTTTACACAATCCAAACATGATCCAACCAAAGAAAGAAAAACACACAAATTCAGTGTTATCCATCAGACTTCTATCAATTTATTGCAAAAGCAAACAAATATGGCACAAAATGAAATGGAAAAACAGTTATAAAAAATTAGTCTACTTTATTTATAAAACCGGCAAATATTGGCTGCAACTATTTGATTATGATATTGATGATCATTTTAATATCATTGGATATTCTTGTATCACATGACAATTCCAATGCAAATATATTCTTTGGAAACTATATTGATTATTATATTACACATGTAGTGTTCTGATAGTAAGAGGACTAAACAGTCATTTCACTTAGATCAATAAAACTGAATTGAAAATGTAAACAATGAGCCAAAAATAAATAACAACATAATTTCTTCAGCTAAACAAGCTTAAAAGGGAGAGATCATCCAATAATCAAAGTTTGTGATTTTGTGATTCACTCACCTCTCGACATTTCAAATCTATATGACTTTCTTTGTTCTGCAGAACACAAAAGAATATATACAGAAGAATGTTGGTTACTGGCACCCATTCACTTGCATTGGTGTGGTGTTTATAGAATAGAAGTAAATGAGTGCCACTACTGTTTGTTTCTTCAAAACATCTTCTTTTGTGTGCAGAAAAAAGTTATGCAGGTTTGACATGACAAAAGGACGATTGAATGATAACAAGTAATTGTTTTGGGTGTGCTATAAATTTAACTGGTTTAAGACAAAACCCATGTATACTTATTGTTTATGTATGGTCACCTTAGAAGGCAAAATAGTCATTGATGTGCTGTGGAGACCAGGACCAAAAATAGGAAACAGCTTTCCATTGAATTTATCAGTATAGGTACATAGGTGCTTGTTGTTACCTGTATCCCAAAATGACACTTCTCCCTTATCCATATTGAGCTTTATCCTGATGGTTTCAGGCCTTCTTTCTAAATTGATAACAGTACGTGGAGAGGTCAGAGCATTATAGACCCCTTTACTTAGTCCTATGGTCCAGACCCCTGCTGTCGTGGTCACTGTGAATTTTCTCTTCCTTATTACTGACTCTCTGCATACTCCCAAGATCCATTTGGGGTTGTCAGCCACATTGACCTCCCAGCGATGGCGTCCTGAGGAAAAACCCTCGGAGCCCAGGACAAAAACACAGGGGTCAAACCTCTCCGGGTTGTCTGGGAAAGACTGTCTCTCTAAACTTTCCTTCACACTGGAAAAATCAGGAGACATGGAGAGCCACGGAGAAACTGTGTTGGGGTCCAGAATTACAGGTACTGCAGACAAAACAATAAAAAAATGCTATTATTTCTTTTTTTTCCACAAATGTATTTCTACTTTTTACATAATGTGAATTGTGCACATACAACATTGGACATGAGACAGCATGCTCTCCCAGACTTTATAACCCAGACCACCAACATGTAAAGCCATGTTGATGAGAACTCCTGAGGCCTTCTGTGGTTCCTCACCAGTCCACTGTGCTCTGTGACAAATATTAAAAGAAACATATTAAGATTTCGTCACCAGCTCATTTGATGTATATTGAGATAAACAATAAACATTAAATAGAGTTATTAAAATAGTACATACCGTCTTTTAAGCATCTGAAAGTTCTATGGGGTGGAAAATATAAAAAGTGAACTTACAAAAGGAATCAAAGACATATTTATAAGCACACATGTGTAGTAAACACTTTAGGATCGACCATTACCTGCAAAAATGTTAAATCCTCTGCTCCCATCTCCCTCTTCACTGACTGAATCAGCTCTCCAAGATTCAAAATATCACGGCTGATGCTTTCAATCTTTTCCTTCAAGATCTTTTTCTTCTCTGCTTCCTCCGTCTTCAAAGATGCTATTCTTGATTCCTCCTCGTTCTTAAGAATCTGATGGAGCCTCTCAAACTCCTCTTTTATTTGATTCTCTGCCGCCTGTGTTTGTGTCTAATACCAAACGAAAGGGTTAAGGGAAGAACAAAACTTTACCTCTAACATTCTATAATTACAAATTAAAATGATGCCGTTGCCAATGTTTGACCCTAAATTAGTCGAGAACTTACCTCAATATAGGTTGTTGTTTCTTTATATTTATTCTTCATTCTTTTGAAAGATCCCTGCTTGCTTTCCAGTATTTTGATTTTCAAGCCAAGCTCTTCCTACAAAAAAAGGACTGCATGTTATATAATCGCATTACGCAATGAAAGGTGAATAAAACATCTTTTTACAAACAGTAAAAAACAATAACCTATCTCTACCAGAACCAGACTGTTAAGTATCACAGATTAACATCAAAGTTAAACTCTTCCTATAGTGAGACATTGTTAAATCTCTCATTGTTCAACACACCAATCCAATGGTTAATCAAATCTAATTAATCAAAGGTAATTAAAGTAAAACATGCACATAAAGTAGAGTGTGAGTGTCAGATTGGCAGCTCAAATCTCATCACAGTGATGATAAAGTGGATTAAGGAGCACCTTGCAGAATGGAACTCCTTTATCCACAGGACACAGGTCGTGACCCGAGTGAAGGGTCACGCAGTCCACGCACACGGGCTCCTCGTCTTTAATGCAGAAGAGTTGAAAGGGTCGCTGGTGAAGCCCACAGAGAAGTTCATCCAGACCTGTTCCCCTCCAGCTTCTTTCTTTCTTATAGGACGCGCAGGTGTTCTTCAAAGCCCGGTTGTAGATCGGCGTTTCCCCGTCGCAGCATTTTCGACACAGCGGGCAAAGATGCTTCGCTTGGGTTTTCCAGCTGTACTCCAGGCACTCCTTACAAAAGCTGTGGCTACAGGAGAGCAACACGGGCTCTTTAAAGATGTCTTTACACACCGGACATGTTAAATCCGACTCCAGGAGAGAAGGTCGGTCCGTGATGTCTTCGTCATCGTATTCTGCCATGATATCGTTTTGCTTTCGTTTTGCTCGTCTTGGCTTAAATGACGTTGCTTGCTCGTTTGACGTGTTTAACAGTCGATTTAAAATAGACTTAAAACAAAATGTTGTAAATAAAGAGTTTGTGTGGTTTGTAATGGTCGAGGTGTTAAGCGTCTGTCCTCTCTCTCTCTTTCACTTCCGTAAAGAACAGAAGGGGAGGGACGGACTTTGAGTTCTACTGAATCGAAAATAACTTTGATAAAGTTGATGATTGTTGCAAAATATTCCGTCCCATATCGACACCATGGGTGGAGATATTATTTTGAAACATGAACAGGTCCATAAAACAAATGTTTCCATAATGGACAGACAAACTTTCTTTAGTATTCAGATTATGTTTATATTATATAGATTGAAAAGTAATGCACACTCTGTTCTATGAGTCTTATTATTGACCTTCCACATCCTTAACAATGTATATAGTTTTATTTTCTAAATTATAAAATAGTCATTTTTTAAGACATAAATATATTAATCAGATATTAAAGTTTATTAAATAATTATCTAACTCATGTAACAAATAATAAACTAAAAAACTTTATTTTTAATTAGTAATTTGTGTTTTGATGTAAGAGTGGGTTTACTTTCTTGTGTTCTGTTTGTTTATTTGATCTTTTCTATTATCATTTATTTGTTTGTTACACGAGTGTATAAATGTTGAATACTGTTTGTATATCTGTTTATAATTTACTAAAACTCTGATAGTTGGGTCTGACATCCGAGAAATATCAGTTTATGCACAGATTTTCTATTAATAAAAGGAAATAAACATGAAAGTGACAAATAAACATGGTTTAAGAGATAAATAAAAGGAAATAAACATGGAAGTGACAAATAAACATGGTTTAAAGGAGAAATAAAAGGAAATAAACATGGAATTGACAAATAAACATGGTTTAAGAGATAAATAAAAGGAAATAAACATGGAAGTGAGAAATAAACACGGTTTAAGGGATAAATAAAAGGAAATAAACATGGAAGTGACAAATAAACATGGAAGTGACAAATAAACATGGTTTAAGGGATAAATAAAAGGAAATAAACATGGAAGTGACAATAAACATGGTTTAAGGGATAAATAAAAGGAAATAAACATAGAAGTGAGAAATAAACATGGTTTAAGGGATAAATAAAAGGAAATAAACATGGAAGTGACAAATAAACACGGTTTAAGGGATAAATAAAAGGAAATAAACATAGAAGTGAGAAATAAACATGGTTTAAGGGATAAATAAAAGGAAATAAACATGGAAGTGACAATAAACATGGTTTAAGGATAAATAAAAGGAAATAAACATGGAAGTGACAAATAAACATGGTTTAAAGGAGAAATAAAAGGAAATAAACATGGAATTGACAAATAAACATGGTTTAAGAGATAAATAAAAGGAAATAAACATGGAAGTGAGAAATAAACATTGTTTAAGGGATAAATAAAAGGAAATAAACATGGAAGTGACAAATAAACATGGTTTAAAGGAGAAATAAAAGGAAATAAACATGGAAGTTACAAATAAATATGGTTTAAGGATAAATAAAAGGAAATAAACATGGAAGTGACAAATAAACATGGTTTAAAGGATAAATAAAAGGAAATAAACATGGAAGTGACAAATAAACATGGTTTAATAGATAAATAAAAGGACATAAACATGGAAGTGACAAATAAACATGGTTTAAGGGATAAATAAAAGGAAATAAACATGGAAGTGATAAATAAACATGGTTTAAATGAGAAATAAAAGGAAATAAACATGGAAGTGACAAATAAATATGGTTTAAGGATAAATAAAAGGAAATAAACATGGAAGTGACAAATAAACATGGTTTAAAGGAGAAATAAAAGGAAATAAACATGGAATTGACAAATAAACATGGTTTAAGGGATAAATAAAAGGAAATAAACATGGAAGTGACAAATAAACATGGTTTAATAGATAAATAAAAGGATAAACATGGTTTAATAGATAAATAAAAGGACATAAACATGGAAGTGACAAATAAACATGGTTTAAGGGATAAATAAAAGGAAATAAAAATGGAAGTGATAAATAAACACGGTTTAAGGGATAAATAAAAGGAAATAAACATGGAAGTGATAAATAAACACAGTTTAAAGGAGAAATAAAAGGAAATAAACATGGAAGTGATAAATAAACACGGTTTAAGGGATAAATAAAAGGAAATAAACATAGAAGTGAGAAATAAATATGGTTTAAGGGATAAATAAAAGGAAATAAACATGGAAGTGAGAAATAATTATGGTTTAAGGGATAAATAAAAGGAAATAAACATGGAAGTGACAAATAAACATAGTTTAAGAGATAAATAAAAGGACATAAACATGGAAGTGACAAATAAACATGGTTTAATAGATAAATAAAAGGACATAAACATGGAAGTGACAAATAAACATGGTTTAAGGGATAAATAAAAGGAAATAAACATGGAAGTGATAAATAAACACGGTTTAAGGGATAAATAAAAGGAAATAAACATGGAAGTGATAAATAAACACAGTTTAAAGGAGAAATAAAAGGAAATAAACATGGAAGTGATAAATAAACACGGTTTAAGGGATAAATAAAAGGAAATAAACATGGAAGTGAGAAATAAATATGGTTTAAGGGATAAATAAAAGGAAATAAACATGGAAGTGAGAAATAATTATGGTTTAAGGCATAAATAAAAGGAAATAAACATGGAAGGGAGATAATAAACGTTCCAGAATTTTTTTGAATGTAAATTCACGAACCAGAAACAACACTACCCAACAACTGGACAAAGAAAATATACATAGCTAAAATGGTTACAATATCTTCATTCGTATGTGGGCAACTGAATTGTTACCAGTAAACTAAACTAATTGTGTATTTTGGCAAACACATTGTTGATTGTTTTGAAACAACATTACAAGTAAACAACAATTTTGGGAGACAGCAATCAAGTTTTTGTGTATTAACATGTACAAACTAGAATCAAAAGTATCCAACCCATGGCTGAGGAATAGCCCTTTATAGAACATAAATAATAACTATATTTTATTATTTTTATGTGTTTGTTTTTGAGCAAAGCGTAGCATTATGGATGTGACAATCCTGCAAATAACCCTCACTTGACAATGAAAAACCACAAAATAAAACATTTAATATCTGTGCAATTAGTTATCAGTAGTAAAATGGGTCAGTTGTGGTCTGATGGTTGAACGTTGTGGGTTCTAATCCCAGGGCCAGCAGACAATAACAGATGTATCCCTGAGCAAGACATCTTACCCCTGTTTGCCCTGCATTGATAATTGGCCACACAATAATACTTATAAGTCGTTATGGATAAAAGCGTCCGCCAAATGAATAAATGTAAATGTAAATGTATTTTGCTAAATTGCTCTCTCTCTTCTGATTTGCAATTGCTGTGGCCATCCTCGAACCCCAGACACATTCAATGAGATCTGTATTTCTTGTATGAGTAAAAAGATGAATAAAAAAGACCCAAAACCATCCTCATAGACACACAGTTCCCCATGTGAGACAGTAATACCAGGGAACACCAGCAGAGAGACCCATCAGAATGCTTCCAGGCTTTGTGTTGTGGACAACCATTGGAAGCATCTGCAGATCTACTGAACAAACAGCAACAGCATCAATCAGACGAGACCTCATGGTGAAAGACTTCTTGTATTCGGATAGGATTTAAAACACGAAGGATGCATGCATTGTTAGCATTTGCATATGGATAAGTGTTGGTCAAATAAACCCATCCCACGAGAGCGGCTGAAGCTGAAGGCCTTTCTCCATCTCCATCATCATCATCATCATCATCATCATCATTGGTGGTCCAGCCATAGCTTTGAGCGAACCTAGGCGTCGCACAACGCGTTTTTATCGATAAACAACAGGATGTGATTCACTACTGCGCTATTTCTTTATACATAATGGAGACCATAACGTTGGAGTTGGTGAGTAAACAAACGGAGACCCTTTTTTCCCATTGGTCTGTGGATAGACATGGCTAACCGCTGTTAGCTTGTTCGGCTAACTCCATTGCTGGTTTAATAGTTTAGTTTGTTATGCGCAAATAGATTCTTAAATGCCACATTTGAGACTTTCATTCTTATAAAAGAGTATACATGTACTGGGAAATGTATTTACACTTAAATATGTAGGTAAAATATGCAGCTAACTGTTGAGCAAACCGTTAGCTGAGCTGTATGTTGTTGTTATGGTAATGCCAGTGTCAGCTAAATTCGAGCTAAATGGCTGTAAATATTTAAATAAAGAAGCTTGTAAGGACTGAAAATGTATAATTTGGCTGTTCAGTGGTTTCACATTGTTTGTGGTGTTTCTGCCAATGTTGGCTTTTCATATACTTGGTTCTGTTCGATTTCATACGTTTTGACAGCTCATCTACATGCTGTGGTTTGTTTGCATCTTTTTTCTGAATACTGACTTATAAAAACCAAAGCACAATGAGTGAATCCTATTTGATATATGTTGAATTCTTTTCAGGTCTCCCAAATGTGAGCAAGTGCAGCTGTGGACTGCTCCAGTACATCTTTTCATGTTTTGCCCAGTGTGGATGAGGATGAGGATGAGTTCTCCCATCCCAACTCTTCTGCTTCCTGTCCTGGTGCTTTTGATGCCTGCCGCCCGGGCAGGCGATTGTAAGGGGCAAAGGCTGATTCTGAGAGGTGTCCCGGGATACGTCACGGATGGCCCAGGGAACTACTCTGTCAATGGGAACTGCGAGTGGCTCATAAAGGGTTGGTGTCGAAATCTGCAAGTTGTGATGACTTGAATGGAGTAATTAGCATACAGTAGGAATGTCTAATACCTTTGGAGTTTGTTTGGAACTAAACTTTGTTTTTTAGGACTTAGTGATTCAGGATCTCCTATTAAATGATATTTCTATAGTCATTATAAGCCTAAATATTGAATATTGTCTGAGTAATTATTAGAAAGAAGGCTCATACAAAATATATTCTTCAAAACCTGGATTTAACTCTTCTGTTGTATACAAAGAAATATCTGAGATGGACTGGAGGTAAATGTAACCTTCTGTGTGTCATCCAGCTCCCAGCAGAAACCATCGCATTGTGCTCAATTTTACTTTTATGGATACGGAGTGCACCTATGACTATCTGTTTGTCTACGATGGAGATTCCTACCAGAGCCCTTTGCTGGCAAGTTTAAGTGGCAAAACCTTACCACAACCAATTGAGGCCAAGTCTGGGAAGGTATGTCAACAAATATAAACAGACTACATGAATTGTGTCTTTGTATTTTACATGTCATGCCTCACTTTTGCTCTTTATATAGCTCTAAAATGTTATTCAGTTGTAAAATTGTGAAGGAATTTTAATAATAGGTAGTTTCAGTTTATGTTATCATGTGTTGATTTTTATAAGACTGTAAGGCAGAACTTATTACAACAAAGGTAGACTCATGGGTTATTATTTACTGTGTGTCTCTCTTTTCTCACATTCCCTCAGTTTGCTAATTATGTTTACTTCATCTTCTTTCTTCACTTTCAATTTACAAGATGCTGCTCCACCTCTTTAGCGATGCCAACTATAACCTGCTGGGCTTCAATGCCACCTACACGTTTTCAGTTTGTCCTGGAGACTGCGGTGGTCATGGGCGTTGTGAAATAGCCTCTGCCCGCTGTCAATGCCATCAGGGCTGGGGAGGTGTGGATTGCAACACCCCTCTATGCTCTCAGATGTGCACCCAACATGACCATGGTCGATGTGATGAAGTAAGATTGTTTCTAGGTCAAGTAATACAAATAATAAATGTGTATTGCTGTTAAACTTGGGGTCAGTTATGGTCTGGTGGTTAGAAAGTTGGACTTGTAAGCAGAAGGTTACAGGGTTTGAATCCCAGTGCCAGCAGACAATGACTGAAGTGCCCTTTATCAAGGCACCTTACCCCCATTTGCTCTGCAGGGATAATTGTCCCTTGCATAATTATTGTAAGTTGCTTTGGATAATAGCTTCTGCCAAATGAATAAATGTAAATGACTAAATGTAAATTGGTCACCTTATTTCTCCCTCTTTCAATAACAGAGGGGAGAGCGTTGTATCTGCAGCCCAGGCTTTGTGGGACAGAACTGTCAGTTGGGTCTTCGTGACAATAGCGGGGCAGGGCAGTGGTGGGAGGTGAGCCAAGGTGATGCCCAAGCTGCCTCTCGCACAGCTTCTGCTGGGGTGTACCTTCCTTCCACCGGTGCTATGTACATGTTTGGAGGTAAACATTATAAAAGGATTTTCCTCCATCTAAATAACTAGAGATGTGGGTTGCACACTTTGAATTTGTTTTCACTTTGTTTAGGGTTTGATCTGAATAAAGCACTTGGAGATCTTGTTACGTACAATTTTTCGACCAATTTTTGGGAACAGATATCACATTCCTATAGTCCAGTGAGCTACTTTTTCTCATTCAAGTTTTTATGTAGTTGTAATCATACTTTGATTTTATTGATGATTATTCTTTCTGTATCAGGCTGCTCGTCATTCCCATACTGCAGTGGAATGGCATGGCAACATGGTAATCTATGGAGGTGAGCTATCTGACCACTCATTGGCTAGTGATGTCTGGCTCTATCGTGCACATAAAGATGTCTGGCAGCAGTTAAGCCAATCAAATGCTCCTGGGGCTCCCAGGCTGGCCAATCATGCCGCAGCAATAGTTGACAATTATATGTATATATTTGGGGGTGAGTAAACATCATCTGTTGGACAAAATGATGATTAGATATCAACACCTTGACACAATCTATCTAGTCATGCTCACTGTGCACTATCCTATTTATTTGTTCTTTCAGGACGGACAGAAGAGGACATGTTCTCATCAGCTCTGTATCGCTTTCGATTGTGGGATGAAGTGTGGGAGACTATTCAACCTACTGGTGGAAAACCACCCGCCACCGCAGGGCACAGCATGGTCTATCATGCTTCTTCCAAAACCCTGCTGGTGTATGGGGGACAGAGACCTACTTCTGCGAGGTATAACAGAACATCCAAGTTTAAGATGCACATATAGACTAAAAGCTAAATTTTGAACTTATGAGATGCACTGTTCTTGAACTATACTATAACCTTTCAAGATCAAAGGAAATGTCTTAGATGGCTTGTGTGTGTTTTACATATGTGATGAAGTTTGAGTACATGCCTTTTTCTTTAAGAAGTCTTCTATTGTTTCTACCAGGTCCAGCGTGCGTGTGAACTCGACTGATGCATTCCATGTGGAGAAGCGATTCTGGACTTCCTTCCGCTCCCGTTTTCTTACCAGTGGCCCGAGGGAAAGAGCATTCCACTCCGCCACCATCATCGGAAACTACATGGTGGTTTACGGTAAATGTTGATCACTTTTGTGTGAGAGCACCACACAAGTGTCAGTGGTTTTGTGATAGGGATGTAATGATTTTTAAACGTTTATTCATGTGAATGCAAATAAATTGTTAAGTGTAACATGAGGAGAGATTGAGATGTTATAAATTCTGTCTGTCTCTTAGGAGGAAATGTACATATTCATTACACAGAAGAGAAGTGCTATGACGATGAGATCTTTTTCTATCATCTGGGCTGCCATCAGTGGGTTTCTGTTGGAGAGAACCTTAGTCACCGTAAGTGTATTGATAAATATTAAGATTGGTATCCAGAAGGATTTATGACATAAACATAAGTAGATTTTATGCTTCAGAGCTTTATTTAACTGCCTAAATTTCTATCAGTATATAACTGAAGTAAATCAAGCAGTTTCTGTATTGCCATTATTGGTTTGTACAATTGTAGATTTTATTGTCAAAGTTAAGACAAAGTTGATTTCCTCTGTGCTCACGTAGGAGGTGCATCGGTAAGGGGCCGATATTCCCACGTTGCTGCTGTCATGGATGGCCGTGTCCTGCTTGTTGCTGGGGGTTACAGTGGAGTTGCGCGTAGTGACGTTGTTGCATATAAAGTTCCACTGTTTGTAAGCAGCGACCCAGGAGACCGGGTATATACTATAAATTGTGCTGTTTTTTTATATTAGTATTTCTGGATACTTGTGCTGGGAAATGTAAATATATGTGTGTTTCTGTGCTTTTTTTTCTGTCTGTCAGGACACAGTATGTGCTGAAGCTCCAGATGAAAGGTTGTGCCTCAAAAACCCGGAGTGCAGTTGGTGTGAGGGCCGTTGCCGGGAGTACCAGCCCACTAATCCGGTAAGACTTTCATAAAAATTTTCGAAAATTTTTCCACATGTGAATTTCAGTCCTTTATTTGATCAGATTCTAAAATCTTTCTGCTTCTGTATTTGAACAGTGTGGCAGCACCGGATGTCTTGGTCTCGCTCGTTTTCTTTCTGACTGCCAGTCGTGCCTGGTATTCAGTGGGGTGCTGCCGCGAGTTTCTGGAGAGTTCGGATGGTGTGTGCAGAATGAATCTTGCTTGCCCGTTTCAGGTAAAAAGAGAAGAGAGAACAAAAGCACACTACATGAAACTTTCTGTAACTTTTACAAAGATGTGGATGTGCTTCCACACATCTCTCAGTAAATGTTTATCCTAGACACTCTATACAGTCTGTGAAATAATCTTTTACTGAGGGCTGTGTATTTGTAGATCCTTTGGCAGTAATTTTATGACCTATGTGTAAGAGTAAATATTGTACATTTAACCCCTGGCAGAGCGCGGTGCATGCCGCGTGGACCAGATCTCTGGCGCGTACGGCTGGTGGGGGGAGCGAACGCGTTTCCTCACCTCCCTCCCCTACTGTCGCACCGAGAACTATGTCCCGGGACTGCACCTGCTCACCTTCCAGCATCCACGCAATCAATCACAACCTGACAAGGTATGACAGGTTCTTCCCTAACCTCTGACCTTTCAATGTTCTGACACAGCTCTTAGAGTTGCTTTCTTCTCTTGGTGTATATCTGAGCCTCAGTTTTTTCAACTATCTGTACTTTCTCTTGTCGGATGCCTTTTATATTACTTTCACTTTTAATAGTCATTTCTGTTCTACTTCTCACTTTTATTAATTTACTATCCAACTCATTATCTATATTTGGTTTTCAATTCATCTGTCTTTTGTGTATATATCACACTTAAATTAAGTTCTCTGTATAGGTGTCCATCTTGCGCAGTACCTCCATCACCCTTAATCCCTCCACGGACATGGATGTTACACTACAGTTCCGGGGTTTTATTCATCCATTATGGGGTGCCCCAACTCCCGCAGCAGCTTCCCAGGAAACTGTTTCTATCTGGGCCAGAATTCAGAAGCTCCACTTCACAGCTCAAATGGCTGCTGGACCAAATTCTCTTCAACTGGTAAGAAACCACTAAAATTAATAAATTAGAAAAATCTATATGTAACAATTTATTTTTTGTAGACTGATGTGCTGGGACGGTGGTCGGCTCAGGAGGAGAAGGACATTCGTATGCTATCTCGGCCAGATGGTTCTCGTCTGTTCCAGAATCTGACACGAGGAAACTGGTATCTAATTCAAGCAGAGGGCTACTTGAATAACTCCGCATCAGGACAGACAAGTGAGATGACTCTTACCTGGAACCGAACAGCTCTACCTGGTGGCAGCGTAAGTGTATATTACTAAACAGCGATATGATGACTAATTTAGTCCTTCTTTTGTCGTTTAAGTTTTTTCCTCCATTTCTAATATTCTTTAGGAGATTTCCTTCCTCTTCCTTGAACCGTTCCGCTCCAGTTCATGTTCAGAATACCGCTCTTGCTCAGCGTGTCTGTCCGATCAGTCATGCGGCTGGTGTCCCACCATGAACCTGTGCTTTCTGCGCTCTGAGGTCAACCAGCAGCCCTGCATTGACTCCCAGGGAGATGAGCGCCACCTGTTGCTCAATCCTCAGCACTGCACGCTGTGTGAGGAGTACAGAGACTGTGCTGCCTGCACTCAGGTACCACATCCAAATCAATTTCGTATCAAGGACTGTTTTGAATTAAGACTATTTTGATCCATAGCAGCATGCAGCCAGACATGTGATCGCACACCTTGGTTTGCTGGAAGGCTACAGTGATTTCTAGCAGAGATTTCTGTGTGTTTATCTGCAGGACCCCTACTGTGAATGGCAGATCAACTCTAGCAAGAAGGGAGATTATTTGTGCAGTCGTCGCGGGAGACTGGAAGGCTCTATCCGGGAACCCATAGGGTGTCCTAAAGTTTGCAACCAGTGAGTCTGGAGTGATAAACTTGCTTATGAAGTGTTTGTTTGGTTTATGCAATATCTGATGACGGTGAAGAACATCCAGTGGGGTATTGACTAGACCTGTTTTCATCATCCTTTCTCTCTAAAACAGGAGGATGACATGTGGAGAATGTTTGTCTAACTCTAGTCAGTGTGCGTGGTGTGAATCTACTCAGACGTGTTTCTACTTTGCTGCGTATCTTACAAAGTTGCCTTATGGCGAGTGTAGGGATTGGTATGACAGGTAAAATTAATGTAATATATAGTGATCAGTTGTTGTAATTTATCACTTTATCTACAATCTACAATATTTAGAGTAATCATCTTCTCCCTCTCTCTCTCTCTCTCTCTCTCTCTCTCTCTCTCTCTCTCTCTCTCTCTCTCTCTCTCTCTCTCTCTCTCTCTCTCTCTCTCTCTCTCTCTCTCTCTCTCTCTCTCTCTCTCTCTCTCTCTCTCTCTCTCTCTCTCTCTCTCTCTCTCTCTCTCTCTCTCTCTCTCTCTCTCTCTCTCTCTCTCTATATCTATCTCTCTCTCTATCTCTCTATCTATCTCTCTATCAGTGTTCACTCTGTTACTCAGTGTAAGCAGTGCTCTTCTCTTACAACTTGCTCTGAGTGTTTACAGACATTTCAATGCGGCTGGTGCGGAGACTACAACAACCCCACCATTGGCAGGTAGGAAAGAAAAAGATGCATTACAGATTTACAGTGTGACCAGTTGCTACTGGTCTAGTTAAAACCTCTGATCTTACCTGTTTTGTTCCTCTCAGGTGTTTGAGGGGTGACTGGGGTGGGATGGATGACCCCTCTGCAATTAACTGCAGTATGGCTGTGGCTGAAGTGAAAGCCAACAAGTGAGAATAAAGTCCAAATTTAAGAATTTTTATTCTAGACTCAAACTAAGAATGTGTTACACTCATTTCATCTTCCGCCTTTTTCTTTGTCATCAGCCCTGAGCCACAGACTCTATCACCCCCACGGCTGATGGAGCTTGAGATGGAGATGGAGTTAGAACTTGAACTGATCGAAGGGATTGAAGGAGATGGAGATGCCGTTTGGTCTTACCCATCGTGTCCTGATGTGGAGGAGTGTCGTTTGGGCTTGCATACCTGCCACCCATCTGCCACCTGCGTTAACACCCCGTCTTCCTATGAGTGTCATTGTGAGAGAGGTTTCACAGGAGATGGAGTGCACCATTGCAATCAGACGTGAGCTATCTACTTTATCACAGTATTTCCGTGGATTTTGTATTCTCAACTTTTTGTTATTAATGATTATGTATCGTGCCATTTAGATGCTATAATGAGTGTCGTCAAGGGCGGTGCAGCGGAAGTCCACTTTTCGAATGTGAGTGTTCCCTGGGTTGGACCTCGGACCCTGCCACTCTGGTGCTGAGTGGAGTGGAGTGTGATGTTGACTGCGGATGTAATTTCCACAGCACATGTATTACAGCTCCAGGGATTTGTGATCAGTGCCAAGGTAAATACCCTCTCACCTGATATATTAAGCTGGGTAATCTAGATTTATAGACTTGAAAAAGAAGCTGTTTTGTGTTTGTATGTGTATTTCATTTAAGAATGCAGTTTAGTTTCAAAGTCAATGAAATATATTAAGAAAGACTCAAATACCTAATAATCTTCTTATTCAGATTGGACAACAGGCCCGCACTGTGAACATTGTAGGCCGGGTAGTTTTGGATCTGCTTTGGCAGGCGGTGATGGTTGCATTCCTTGCAAGTGTAATGGCCATGGTGACCCTCTCCAAGGTTACTGCCATAACCAAACGGGCCAGTGCTACTGCACCCATCACACTCAAGGCCCAAACTGTGAATCCTGCCTGCCTGGCTACTATGGAGACCCTCGGTACGCCATACTCTTAATTCTTTACCATATAATCACAAGTTGTTCCAAATCTTTAAAAGTTTCTTTATTATGATGAATAAAGAGAATGATTTTTGGCGGAACACTTCTTTCACCCCATTCCTTTGTAGAAAAAATTACTATCCAATCTTTTGAGGTTCTGTTTACAAAAAGTTAGATAGTTTAAAGAATGTAGGACAGAAAAATGTTATGACAGAAATTTCATTTTTGGGTTACCTGTCACTTTAAAGGTCTTCTATTTTAAAAAGATTATATTGATTCCATTCATGGTTGTTAGTTTTGTTCTTTTAACAACACAATAAAAAAAAATTTCTCATAGGAACAATGGCACTTGCTTCAGACAGTGTCAAGGTCGATCTGTTCTACTCTCTTCCTCTTCATCTGCACCCTTGCCTCTATCCTCCTCTCTGGGTTGGCATGGAGCAACTGGCGGCCATGGTGGGCTCTCACATTGTCTGTGGGTCCTATCTGTGTCTCAGGATTTGGCACCTTGCATGCCAGGGCAGACTTGCCCACCAGTAGCCTTAACCTGGCACCCAGATTCACACACACAGTGCACAGTGAGTAAATAATTGTTAAAATCAAATAAAAAGAGTTACTAGTATTATTCTAGCTACTCTGAAAAACATTATAAATTGATTGTAAAATCTTTGACCAAAAATGTTTTGTTTTGTTCATTCAACAGAACTCTTACGTTTATGTGTTTGATGGCCTGCCACGGTTCCTCAGCAACGGTGTTGTGCACCCCGACCATAATCTTATTGGCGCATTCTGCGGCACAACAAGAATGCAGCCATTAACAGTTGAGGCTACATCAGGTACTTTACCAAACAATTTTATTTTATACAGGTTGTGGGACACAATCATCATGTTTCCTGTAACACATCTTTTTATAATTTCAATGGTTCATTCATTTGTTTCTTCCTCCAGGGGTTATATCGGTGTATTTTGAAGCAAATGTTACATCAGGACGTCCTCAAGGTTTTAATGCCTCATTTTGGGTGAAGCGATGTGGAAATGGAAGTTCTGGAGAGAGTGTGGTCACCTCATCTGAATGCCAGGCCGGAGCAAAATGTGTTAACGGGCTCTGTCAATGCCCACATGGTTTTGGGGGCCCACAATGTGACAGACCTGTCTGTCCAGGAAATTGTGGAGCAGAGGAAGGGCGAGGCACCTGCAACATGGTATGTGATAATTTAATTCATGTCTGTTATAGTATTCAGGTTCAAAAAGACATCTAACAGTGATTTAAGTACTTATACTCACATATTTGTTTATATGCAGACTCTTGGCCTGTGTGTGTGTACAGAAGGCTGGGCTGGATCTGACTGTTCTTCGATCTCAGAATCAGACAGCTTGATCTGGGAAACATTGCTTGACATTCAGCTTTCTGTTGTAAGGTTTTCAGCCAAGACTATAGAGGTCTATTTGTTTTTACTGTGTTCCTTCTTGCTAAAGTCTATTTTATTTTTCTTCCACAGAACAAGGCAAACAGGTTTCTTCAGAGGATGGGCCACTCCCTGGTATCTGCACCACAAGGCACTCTCTGGATGTATGGAGGCCTCTCACTCTCAGAGGGAATTTTGGGAAATGTATACAGGTATGTTTCTGTGTGTGTAATGTGCAACTCGTAATATATATATTTTTTAAAACTAGTTTTTGTTAATTTTTTCCCCTCTTATGACCGGTCCAGATATTCTGTAGCTGAGCGACGCTGGACTCAAATGTTGACCAGTTCATTGGAAGAGGGTTTACTGCCTCTGCCTCGGTACCATCATGCCTCTGCTTTAGTGCTCAGTCACGACCCATTTTCTTCCTCTCAGACATCTGGTCACAGTTTGATGTTTGTGGTGGGTGGGATCACAATGAAAGGTGTTGCAAATGACACATGGTGTCTTAACCTCAGTAGTCTGATGTGGAAACAGTATAAGGTATTTCTCTGAAATATACTTCCTCAGAGGTTATCATTGCTCTGTAACTATTGTCTGAAAATGATAAATAATTTTGACTTGTGTGCTTAGAGCTCTGCGCTTCCCCCTGTCGCGGGTCACACTCTAACAGTGAGAAAAGGCTCATCTGTTCTGTTGATCGGGGGCTATTCTCCGGAAAATGGATTTAACCATCATTTGCTGGAGTTTAGTCCTCAATCGGGCAACTGGACAATAGCCCCTCACACTGGCACACCTCCTACTGGTAAATAAAGACCCATACACATCCCAAGATGTTACAAAATGTTTGCTGTACATTTTTACATTTTCTTGCTCTGTTGTTTATGTCTTAAGGACTCTATGGCCACTCAGCAGTTTATCATGAACAAACAGATGCTGTGTATGTGTTTGGTGGTTACCGTTTTCACGTTGAAGCTGTAGAACCATCTGGAGAACTCTATAGTCTTTATTACCCAAACCTTACTTGGTCCTTGCTTGTGCCCTCTCAAGGAAACAAGGTAACAGCAAAATTAAAATTTTGTTTTAGCATTGACATCCCCAAATCATTGTAAGAACATATAAAACAGTAACCAATGTTGTTTTTCTCTCTCTTTAGCCTCTCTCTCGCTTCTTCCATGCGGCGGCCTTGCTAAAGGACACTATGGTAATTGTTGGAGGCAGGACTGGAGAGGAAGATTACAGCAATACAGTTTCCGTCTACCAGATCAACTGTAACACGTGGATACAACCAGGTTGAGGCTGCACATATCTAAATACAAATGTACACTATATACAGGCTGAACCTAAGCTCAGTTTTTAAAGATTATAATTGTTTTCTTATAACTACGATCCATTTCTGTAGTATCCTCTGTGGGTGAACCCGTCAACCGATCTGTTTCTTTGGCCATGACTGGGTGGAGTGGACGCCTATTCATGTCTGGAGGATTTAATGGAGTGACTCTGGGACGGCTTTTGACTCTTTCTCTTCCCTCTGACCCCTGTGTCCTGCTGCCCACACCCGAGGCCTGTAACAGCAGCACAGGCAGCTGTGTGTGGTGCAGGGGTACATGTGCTTCATCAGACACTGCAGAGAGGTATGATAGATAAGACAAGAATGGATAAGACCCTGGAGAGCTTCATTCACAACCTTCTCTCTTATGGTTGTTTAATGGGTTTCCTAGGTTGGGATGCACTATTGGTCAGTCCACATGCTCTCCTACTCCTCGTTCACCAGACCAATGTCGCAGACTCAAGACGTGCAGCGAGTGTTTGGCCCGCCACCCGAAAACGTTTTCTAGCGCTGTGCAGGTAAGACCTTTTAACCAAAGTACTCCTTTATGTAGAAAGAAGTTCATTGTTGACTTACAGCCATGTTACTTTTAAAACCATTCACAAGTTAAGGGTCATTATAATTGTATAATTTTTCCTATAGTTCTATTTTTTATTTAAATAAACGGGTGTATAATTAACTGTAAAACAATTTTATACTGACATATAACTGTTTTAATTACAATCATATTCAGATTATTTCCAATGCATAATTAAGATAATGTAGAAATTTGTCATTAAGAGCTCAGAAGACATGGGAAATCCTTCAATACTGTTTAAAAAGCTCAACACTGATAAGTGAAAGTGCCACACATTATTTTTTGGTTACAATATAATGTAAAAGTTACATTCATGTTTTACCATTGTTTTGATAAGTCTCCAAGTCTATAATATAAAAGAACATTAAACAAGAATAGTGTAAATACACTTCTTGGTTAAAATATTAGGACAAAGCCTTCTAAAAAGTATTTTTCAGCTGGGCAATTCAATTCCTATGACATCAAATCTTAATGCTGTGTCACAGTGACAAACTAGAGAATTGTGGGCTTTCTTGTGAAGATCTTCATCTATCCCAGTATTAAAGTGATCATGTAAAAAAGGGATGAATATTAGGACAATTTTGTTTAAGTCTGGCATAGAAGAACTTGACCCAAACCTGAACCCCACTAAAAACCTTTTGGGATAAATTGGAACTCTGACTGTAACCCAAGCCCTTTGCTCATACTGTCTCGTTAGCACATTACCATTCTGGGGTCTCTAGTTTATGTCCATGGTCTACCATCAAGCAGAAGGCTGTCCAGGAAGAGAGGAAGCGGTTTAGAATGATTCAGTTGATTAATGCCAATTGCGTGTAAAGTAATGTAAACAGGTATTTGTTAATATGGTGTTTATATAGTTATGCTTCAAAAAGTCAATTAGCAAAGCTAAAACCTAATTGAGTTTAAGTCAATTAAGTTACACTTAAGTTTAGTAGATTCTCATACTACTCAAGCTGCTTGTTGAAAGTCTCTGTTTTTTAAGCAGCCTGCTCTGCAATGTAAGTGGTGCACAAACTGTCCTGAGGGAGCTTGTATCAGCAGCTCAGTGAGTTGTACATCAGAGCATGACTGCAGGATAAACCAGAGAGAAATCTTTCTGTCGAGCAACTGCACCGAGACTAGCTGCGAGGCTTCTGACTGCCCCAAATGCACAGCCTCAGGGAAATGCATGTGGACTCGCCAGTTCAAACGCACAGGTAAGAACAAGCACATGCTGTGCCTTTGGTGTGTTTGCTGTGACACAAACTATAAGAAACTCAAATTTTGATAAAAGTGCAGTAAAACAGCTTGTTTGGTTTATATTGTAATTGTCAAGGTGAAACCAGACGAATCCTGAGTGTGAACCCAACATATGACTGGACATGTTTTAGCTACGCTTTGCTAAATGTTTCTCCCATGCAAGTGGAGTCCTCACCACCGATGCCTTGCCCTGAACCGTGTCATGAAATCAGAAGTTGCAGTCAGTGTTTGAGCTCTCGTGGCTCTGATGGAGGTTGGCAGCGTTGTGTGTGGAGCATGGCACTGCAGCAGGTACTATATAACTGAACAAGATCTGTTCATTTTTGATAGGTTCCTATAAATAACCTTGTTGCTCTTTCTGCTACCTAGTGCATGAGTCCTTCCTTTGTTCCGTTGCGCTGTGAGGCGGGTCAGTGTGGCCGTTTGCTCTCAGATGAAGATTCGTGTTCTCCTCAGTGCTCCCAGCTCACTCAGTGTGCCCAGTGCATTTCTAGGCCCCAGTGCGGCTGGTGCGCTGCCCGTGGCGGTAACGGAGCTGGACAATGTCTCCAGGGAGGACTGAATGGTATGTTTTACTCATGTTTCCTTGCATGTCACATGCTTGGAATTTCAGCCCAAACATAATGGTTTGCTACATATTATTGTTGTGTTTGCAGGTGTGAATGAAGCTCTGTGCCCACAGTGGAATAGTAGCTGGTCGTTCCTGCACTGCCCAGAAGAGGACGAATGTGCAAATGGCCACCATCACTGTAACATCACTCAGGACTGTCACGATCTGCCTGATGGCTACCATTGCACATGCAGACAGGGCTATGTACTCAGCAGGTATATTTCATGATATCAAGTGCACCTGTTTTATTCACCCTGTACCTAACATGTTTGTTAAATTGTTTTCCCTTTTCCAGTGTGTCAGGTCAGTGTGAGCCTGTATGTGCACAGGGCTGTGTTAACGGCACCTGTGTGTCCCCGGGGGTGTGTCAGTGTCACTTTGGGTTTGTTGGTGAGAACTGCTCATCTCAGTGCCGCTGTAACAAACACAGCAACTGTAAAAGTATCTCTCAGCTGGATAACTGTTTGGAGTGCAAGAATAACACAAAGGTACAAATATTATAATAGTCCCAGCGTAAAGTTGTTGAAGTACATTACATGAAGTATGTGCTTGCTTCGGAGTCTTTGATTTTTCATTATACTTTCTCAATCTCTTATTATAAGGGTCATCACTGTGAAAAGTGTAAGCCCTTGTTTGTTGGCTCAGCAATGGGAGGAGGAATGTGTCGTCCATGCCGTGAATTTTGCAGGGGAAACAGCGATATCTGTCTGTCCAAAGAGGAGCATCGGATGGCAATGGAAAATCCAAAAGACTATCCACTAGACCGTTACAGTGTAAGCATAATATCCGAATCTTATTTGTCTCTATGTATCTGAATTGAAATGCCTACTGCAAGGTTTGACTCCTATGAATATTTCTCAGATTGAACAGTGGGCTACAGAAGGCCCAACTGAGGACAACGCTGTGTGTGTTACCTGTCAGAACAACAGTGTGGGAGATAAATGTGAGAGCTGCCTGAGTGGATACTTCCTATTGCAAGGGAAGTGTGAAAAGTGAGTGAATCTGAGCTTTTAGATGTGAAGACACATTACTTAAATACATTTAAGGTCTTTCCATAATGTTTCTTTTTTTGTAGATGTCAGTGTAATGGCCATGCAGATACCTGTAATGAACATGATGGCACAGGCTGTCCCTGCCAGAACAACACTGAAACGTCATCCTGTCTGACCAACCCACAGAGCGACCGTAAGGACTGTTATAGACAACAGGTAAAGGCTAATTCTTTACGGTTTCGAGTGTTTTAATATTTTACTAATTCTATAATGTTTTGGTTAAATAAGGACATATTATGCAAAGAATTAACCATCATTTGTGAATTATGAGTAAAGTAAATAATAGGGGTTCATGGCTTTATACATGTTGAGCCATCACCGCGTTATTCATCTCAACCCGTATTTCTTTTCCCGTCTGCATTTCTCTTTCAGTGTGCAAAGTGCAAAGATTCATTTAATGGCAATCCAATAAATGGAAGACAATGTTACCGGCAGTTCAACGTGGACAGCGAATGCTGCTTTGACCCCACATCACAGGTCAACTGCTTCCACGAGCCCAACATCCGCAATCTGCTCCGGGGTCGCACTGTGTTCTTTTCAGCCCAGCCCAAGTTTACAAATGTTGATATTCGTGTCACCATTGACGTCACTTTTGGGGAAGTTGAAGTCTATGTGTCTAACTCTCATGACACTTTTATAGTGGAGGTTGACCGCCACTCTGGTTTCCATACCATTAAGATCGAGGACGAGGCAAACTCTGCAACCGCTGCACGGGGAGATAAGGAGCTACCTCTCGCTCCACCATCACCCATGAAGATGTATCCCAACTCCTCAGCACCATTAGTTGGCACCCCGCAGTCAGGCAGGTCACAGGGAACGGAGCGTGAGGTGCGGGAGGAACGAACCGAAGGTCTTATAACATACATCACTGTGTGGAAGCCGCAGACGGTGTTGGTTGTACGCAGCGTACGAGACCGTGTGGTCATTACGTTCCCACATGAAGTGCACTCGCTCAAGTCCAGCCGATTCTACATTGCGCTGCGAGGTGTGGGTACAGACACTCATAACGGAGAGTCTCAAGGCCTTCTCTTCCTACGACAGGACCAGGCCCACATCGACCTCTTCGTCTTCTTCTCTGTGTTCTTCTCCTGTTTTTTCCTTTTCCTGTCTGTCTGCGTGCTGCTCTGGAAGGTCAAACAGTTCCTAGATTTCCGCCGTGAGCAGCGACGCCACATTCAAGAGATGACCAAAATGGCCTCTCGCCCTTTCGCCAAACTTACCATCTATTTGGAACCTGAAGAGCCACAGCTAGTTTACCTACCTTCAGCTGGAGGTGGTAGTGCTGTATCCCTGGCACACATCAGGACGGGCAAACTCGGGGGTATGGTGATGGGACAGAGAGGACGATCCAGTGCTCTGCCCTACAAGCACGACCCTGGTACTGGTACTCAACACCATCACCATCTAGCTCTTAGCGGAGGCAACAATGGCCAGCACCTTCCGCTGCACTACTTGAATGCTCACCATTACACTTCCAGTTCCACCGCAAACACAACCTCACATCACCACCACCATCATCCGTCCTCACACGGAAGCTACCAGCATTTCTGCCGCTCTGATCCCTTTCTTTCCCAACTCATGGGTTTTTCGTACTCATCCTTCAAAGTTGGTCCAATCACGCTGGAGCCCACTGATGATGGAATGGCTGGGGTGGCCACCGTGCTTATCCAGCTTCCAGGGGGCATTCTCGCACCCAACCGAGCCTGCTTGGGTTCGGCGCTCGTCACCCTGCGACAGAACTTGCAGGAGTATTGCGGACATGGTGGAGTCGGCACACATCCTGGTGCTGGGGGTGGACGGAAAGGCTTGTTGGGTCACCAGCATCTAACCACAATGGCCATGTGAAGATAGAAAGGAGATTGCTTGGTAGAGATGGAGTTATCAAAGTGGAGCTATAGTCTCACAAGTACGGACACTTGAATTATGAGGAAGGGTTTGGGCAAAAGATTTCATAAATAGAAAACTCAAAAATAACAAGTTTATTTTATTGGTTGGGTCAACAGGAGATGTATTTATTACAGGAGATGGAACAGGAGACTAAAGGGAAATGTAATGACATTTGTACATATAATGTAATTAATAAGTGTCGTTTATTTGTTTTGTTTATCGCTTCTCTTATAAAACTTCATATTGAGGCAGCAACGTTTATGCAATGCACTAATGGTATCTCCGGTTTTGTTGCTGAACCCTACTTGTATCCAACATAAACTACTGAAATCATCGAATCAACCGGTAAGGAAGACGACTATGGCATGACATATCAACCGGTAAAAATGTACTTTTGCAGTTTAACCAAAATGTGCTTTATGTCTTCATGTGACAATCTGAGCTGCCATCTTAACCAAGAGACAATGCAACTTGCCCCTTGATTGTGATCAACATGATTGGTTGAAAAAGGGCAAGTAGGTGTAAAAAATGTATTGTATTGCTTTCATCAGCTGGTGTTTTGTTAAGGCATTAATGATTGATTAATGATGCGTATTGAAATATAAATTTAGTCAAAAGGTGAATTTCATGGTGAGCAATTGGCATAATTTTATACATAATTAGACAGAGGATTCACTTCAGACGGCTTATTGTTAGAGGTCCTTTATGTTTGCATGAATGCCTTTATTCACTCTGCCTTCACCAGATTATTACGTGTGACTAAAATGTCACACTTTTGTTTTGGAACATTATGATTAAATTACATACAGCTCATTTAAATCTGTCAAAGGTGTGTGAATATATATAACATGACAAAATAAGATGATTACAGAGCCCACATTAAATTGTAAAGCTTTTTTTTTTACATTGTGTGTTAAATGAAGGATATTTCATTCATTTCAATCCTACAATACAGTTAACAAGTAAAATATTTTTTGTAATACTTTGTAGGATAATGGGCTAAACCTACATAATAGATTAACTGTGTGACAGTTGGTTGGCTTTCCTTCAAGGAACAATATTGAACTCGTGATGATTAGTGAAATAAATTGCTTGGTTTGGGTTACCTCAGCATTCTCATTTAATGCTTTATGGGTCATGGTTAGCCAAATATTTCAGATTTCTTTTGAACAAAAGTGCAATGAAAGTTTTATGCTTACAGTATGTATTATGCTCCTGTTGAGATGATATGAAATTAAGGAGAAAACACTGAAAACAAGCCTTTATGTCTATTGTTTTGGAGTTTGTTACAGTAATAGCATTTCTATGGTCAATTTGTTTCTGTTCATTTTTTGTTTTAAGTATGGACTTTGTCAAGTTGCTTGACTGGTATTTATGTTAAGTTTCTATGGCTTATCTTGAGATATTATGGAAAGTGTTCATTCGACATGTCAGTTATTTAATGTAAATAATATTTGTCAAACTTAATAAGAAAAGCCATATATTTGTACTGGGGTACACTCCAGAGATTTGAGAATTCAGAATTGTATAATATTTCGCATAAAACCAGAACAAATGTTTGTAAAGAAATTTAAGCATATGACCAAAATGGATCGTGTCGAAGTATGTTATAAAAAAGACTTGTCTTCATTCTCTTCAGTTGCAAATGCTTTTACATTTTTGGAGATTGTGGTGGATGATGATTGTGTAACAGCAACTTGACCATAATAAAATATCATCCATTATTGCTCACTACATGACCTTGTGTTGTATTGGTTTAGTTTTTGCACTTATGACTTGGTTTATGACTGTGGTGTAAATATGGCTGTATGCGTGACTTACCGCTACAATTGACAGCTATATTAAGATATGAACTATTATGAAGTGAGTCGACTGGTCATAATAATCTGCATTTCTATTGCATCGTATAAACATACAGGTCAGTAAGTATTTGATGACTTGTGATTTTTCAAATTCTCCTACTTAGAAATCATGGAGGTGCGTTTCCACTGTGAGAGACAGAATCTAAACAGAAAAATCCAGAAATTACATTGTATGATTTTTTTTTTTTTACAATTTGCACACATTACAGGAGGGATTTTGGCTCACTCCTCCATATAGATCTTTTCTGGGTCAGGTTTAGGGGTTTCACTGAGCAACACAAAATTTTAGCTCCCTCCAAAGATTTCCTATTGGATTTAGGTCTTGAGACTGGCTAGGCCACTCCAGAACCTCTATATGTTATGTAAAGAGTTTCTCCTTGGTTTCCCTGGCTGTTTGCTTGTGGTCAATGTCATGTTAGAAGACCCATCCACAACCAATATTTAATGCTCTGAAAGAGCGAAGGATATTTTTGCTCAATATCTCACAATACATGGCCCTGTTCATACCCTACTTTATACAGTGCAGTCGTCCTTACCCAGAAAAACACCCCCAGATCATGATTCTTCTGACCTCATGCTTCACTGTAGGTGTGGTATTATTGGGATGATACTCATCATTCTTCTTCCTCCAAACAAGGTGAATGGAGTCAAGACCAAAAAGTTCTACTTTGGTCTCATCTGAGCACAATACTTTCTCCCATGAGTCCTCTGGGTCCTCCAAGGGTCCCTGGCAAACTTCAGACGGGCCTTGACATGGGCTTACTAAAGCAGTGGAACCTTCCGTGCAACATGTATTTTTACTTAAACCTATCAAAATAATATTGGTTTTAATATTGGAAAAGGTACAATAGTACGTTTAAAATGAATTTGTACATTGTACTATTATAACCAGTCTAGTTTTGTATAATGAGATTCTGGAGCGTGTGTGGCATATTCCCACACATTTAAACAGTGCATCCAACATTAAAGGCCATTTATAATCTCAATAAAGTTACGGTTCACCCAAAAGTGACCATTTATGGTCATTATCTACTCACCCTTCTGACATTTCAAACCTGTATGATTTTCTTAAAATAATTTAAAATAAGAGAAGATATTTTAAAAGAAACATGCCAATACCCCTCAAAAAAGTGAAAAGTTTAATTTAGTTACTTTCCCAAACACAAAATATTTTTTTCTCAACCTTTTTATTTGCAAAACAGCAATACCAATAATATACTATTATTTAAGAAATATATTCATAATTAATATTATGCATTAGGGTTTGAGTCTTTAAATGGCCAAAAGGTTTCAGGTTTTGAACTTTTATTTTGAAAAGCACGCCAAGGCTGACTTTATTTTGAAATCCGTTGTTGTGTCTGCTTTAACAGTGTACATCTTTCTTTTCATTCATCCTTAAATAGCGTTCATTCAAACAAACCTACAAGACAAAAACAGACATATTTGAATTTAAGGATAAATGCAGATACCTTTTTAAACACACCGACCTTTATCTCATTCAATATCGCTTTTGATCGACTGCACGACACGTCTGACGGAGCAAGACTGATCACAATAAAACATGATCAAAACAATTGACTCCTAAATGCAAAAGATTATCAAATCTTTATTATTTACGGTAAGATTATTCTGTGCTTTACTTCAAATAAACACAATTCATTTGCTTATATATGCATAGCATAATAAACCTTTTTGATCTATAGGATAATAAAAATCATAACAATACATACATTTAATTTGATTATGATGTCACATCCGGTTATTGCAGGACAGTGAAAGATGTTTGTCAATACATGCCTGAGACTGTCCAGATGAATTCTGATCTCATGAATAATGAATGCTTGTTTACTCTCAGGTGTGATCAGCTGGTGCATTGGAGGATGAAAGTTAAATCCAGAAACAAGAAAACCACCAAACAGAGTCGAAATGTTGAGACACAGGCCTCAAATGTTATCAACTGCACCAATAAACAGGACAATAATGTTCCACAAGGGCAACTGGAAGCTTCAGAAGTCCCAACAATGCCATCCAAACAAGAGGCCAAAAGCACTCTCCAGTCTCTTGATTTTGAAGCCATTGTTCCAAAGACAGAACCAGATTGGTTTCCTATAAATCCACCAAACATCGGGGTGAAAACTGAGCCTGGTGTATATGAAGCGATGCAGAGAGAATCTGGCCTGAGCTTGAAGGAGGAAAACGAAGAGGACTGGACCGACATCAAGCAGGAACCTCCAGATGACAACTCGGTGGATGATTTGGACCAGCAAAACAAAACTGGTAATAAGATTGTTTTTATTCATTTGTTGAAATAAATAGAAAGATATTAAAAAGGCAGTACTGTGCAAAAGTCTTTGGCATGTCAATATTTTCATCCCCAATTAATTACTCTTGGCGTGTAATTTAGAATAGTGTCATTAGAAAAAAGGAGTTGACTTATTTTCATGTAAAGATCAAGCGAGATTTTTGTATGCACGAGGTGTGTAACCATAGCCGGTACTCCAAACACAGTCCTGACCACACAGTCATCATCTGTTTCTATTATTACAGGATAAACAAAATCCAGAATCCCTGTCTTTAAACCTGCAAAGCCACAGTACTGTTGGAAGTTTATCACATTACACCATACTTAAATTTTAAATGGATTTTTAGAAATAACTACAAAATAAATGTTTAAAAATATCAACTCATATTTTTAATCTAATATTACTGCAAATTAAGTAAATGTTGACATGTTTTTGCACAGTAATGTGTATCCATGTCCATTAAAGTAGCACAGCATTTCTTCCTCTTTTCTGTTTTCCCAGCTTCCTCCTCTCAGGTTTTGCCATGCCCTTATTGCTCTGTGACTTTCAAAGAGTTCTCCCACCTTGACAAGCACATCAGATGGTCCCATCGAAGTGAATACCTGGCCTGGGTGAAAAACCATAAAGTATTCGATTGCTCTAAAATTTCCTCCAGGATGATTTGCTGTTCCATGTGCCACCTGCGGTTCTTTTCTCAGAGGCAACTGGACTCGCATATGCGCAAGATGCATCTACCCAAGCCCAAACCTACCCGAAAACGCTACACCTGCCCGCATTGTGACCGCAGCTTTGATTACATCGGTAACCTGCAAAACCACTGCCGCAGATGTCACGGTTTAGACACGGTTTTGAAGGGCGGACATGTAAGCTGTGCTAAATGTGGCAAAAGTTTTACTGGAGTGTGGGGACTTGGACCACATAAATGCGATGATCCAGAGGAAGACAAGAAGCAGGAAGCTTGTGCGGACGGACCCATTTGCACAGACCGTGGGTACTTGTGCAAAGTCTGTGGTAAGAATTTGCCTAAACTTCAGTCTTTGACCATACACGAGCGCACTCACACCGGCGAAAAGCCATTTGCCTGTCAAGACTGTGGCAGGAAATTTAGTGACAGGGGGAGCCTGAGAAAGCACAAGGTTGTGCACACTGGAGTCAGGCCGTATAAGTGTCCCGAATGTTCTAAAGACTTTGCCCGGATGAGTCACCTCACCTGTCACCTGCGGACACACACAGGTGAAAGACCCTACCCCTGTCTCCAATGCGGGATGAGATTCAGCCACAGGTCCACACTTCGTATCCACCAACGTGTCCACTCAAAGGAAAAGCTGTTTACTTGTCCCGACTGCGGGAAGGCTTTCTCTGCTCCAAAGTATTTGGAGGTCCACCAAAAGACCCACAACCCCAAGCCATCGTTTCAGTGCAAGTTGTGCGCTAAGATGTTTTCACGGGAAGACGTGCTCAGCAAACACCTTCGCATCCATTCAGAGGAACAGCCGTACCACTGCGACGTATGCAACAAACGCTTTAAACGTGCCCAGCACTTGAAAATCCACCAACGCACACATACTGGAGAGAAACCGTACCACTGCGAGCAATGCGGCTCTAGCTACTCCCAATCCGGGGATCTGACAAAACACTTGAGAAGACACACAGGAGAAAAGCCCTATGCCTGTCCAGATTGTGACCGCCGATTTAGTGATTCGGGTGACCTAAGCAAGCACAGGCGCATCCACTCAGGCTATAGACCCTACCAGTGTACAGAATGTGACAAAAAGTTTTTCATGGCCCAGCACTTAAAATTACACATTCGAACACACACTGGAGAGAAACCGTACAGCTGCCCGAAGTGTCCTCGCACCTTCAGTCGTTCGCATCACCTTTCTCTTCACATGGAGAAGCACATTTGAGCATGGGTAGCTTCAAATGAATTGATTATTCTTCATTGATGATTTGAAATGCATCTGACAAGAAATTGATTCCAGATACACAGATTTTTGTTGGACTCATGACTGTTCTGCACAGTATATTTGTCGCAGTTAGTTCGCATGGTTCACTATTGCTGATGCATTAAGGATATATGCCAGATATTAGCCAGATATTAACCAAATGAAATTAATACTGTATAAGAAAAGCTAGTTTTAGGAATTATTAAAAGAAGCAAAGGATTGCAAAATTAAGTTATTCGAGGCGTTATGATATCATCTATTAGAGTGATCCCAAAGTGTACCAAAAAATGAAAATTTTGTCATCATTTATTCCTCATCTTATCATTTTGAAACAGATTGTTGGGATCCAAACTGTTAAGCACCTATTTACTTGCATTGGTTTTGAGTCTATACAATAAAGTGGATGTGTATCACGGTTGTTTGGTTTCCAGAGTTTTTATTCAAAATATCTTTGTGTTCTTTAGAAGAAAAAGTACAACTTTGAATTGCAAGATGGTGAATAAATATTGAGTTTTTTGGGGTGGGTGAACTATTCCTTTTAAGATGCCACGTATACTTAACATACATAGTAGGCCTTATTTAAGGGATAATTTAAATAAAAAATGTATTGTCATTTCCTCATCCTTATCTCAGAAAACAATATTTTGAAAAAGGTTGATGTCAATACATCATTGAACTTCGTAGACCTGAACATCACTGACACATTTCCCTAAAATATCCTTACTTTTTGTCAGGAAATTCATGTAAGATTCTAAACGACACAAGGGGAAAGAATGGTGACATGTTTTTGTTTTTCTAAGGAATTATTAGTGTCTGTAGATTGGTATGGCTTAATTATTTAACAGTACTGTATACAAAACTTGAGACACGTTATTTTTCTCAGGTGTTTCTGCATTGTGAAAATTGTGAAACTTTGTCCTTCATCTGATCTTTAATAAAGCATTGTTAACAGTGCCCTTACAATTTCTGTTTGGTCTAAACCATAATCTTCTTTGTCTTTGCTGCAGTGTTCAACACGGCAAGGTCCCGTGTACCAAGCATCATCACGTGCTGTACGAACACTTAAAGCAAATAGATGGATCACTTTGTCGGAAGGCCTGAACAGATCTGCCTCAGTCAATGTTGGTGCAATAGGCCTATTATTTTTATGTCTGCGATTACGAGGACAGCAGCGCTAGCGGTGCTTTGACACAGATAACAAAGATGTATTTAGGGCTAAATAATATTGAGTTTACCTTTGTTTAAAGCTGGAATCAATACTTCTTAAAGCATGTCCATTTTTCATTTAGCAAGCCTCTTGTCGGAGAGGAGGGTCAGGGAGATGTATGGAGGAGAGAGGGTTTTAATTCCCGCTCTGGTGTAGCTTTAATAATAATTGTCAGTGCAACCGTGGATCTTAAAGATTGGGGGATAGGACGGCCAGACATACTACACAAAATTAATAGATTTGGAAAATTGAGACGGATTATGCGGCTGTTATTTTTTATTCTTTCCTGATTTTTATAGAATACAGACCGAGATCACCACGGGTCTTAACTGCAGAAAGAAAGGAATGTCCAACAGTTCACCTTTTGATATTTTTGATTCACAACAACATAACTGTTACTGCAAAAATATCACTGTAATATGTTAATATTAATAAACTGCCACAGATTTAAACCTTATAGTAGTTCCTCCTTTGGGTCACCAGGGGGAAACATATATCTGTCAATGTGTGCTTTGGGGAATTAGAAAGGTTCTCTCTTGTGGCTCTCACATTCTCTGCTTTGAGACTGACTGCTGGGTTATTTTCCAACAAGTGAAACAGTTTATATTGTGTTCTATGATTCCAAAGGTGAAGACCGATTTCTCTCTGAGCAAAATTTGACAGACATGTATGTGCAATCCTATTTAATCTTTAGGCCACAATAGGTAGCGTTGACATTCTTTAGGCCACAATAGGTAGCGTTGACAAGTGTTAGTTCACCAAAAAATTAAAATTATGTGATTTGTTTATTCATCCTCTTATAATGTTAAACCTGTTTGACTTTCTTATTCACAACACAAAATAAGATATTTTGAAGAATGTTGGTAACCGTACAATTGTAGTACAATTTTTATTTGCATTGATTTGAACACACGGAAAAGAATAAGCTGTAGGAATTACCTACTTCTTTAATGTACATTGGTTCCACATGATTAATTTAAATTGTTTTACAATAACTTTTTTTCATATTTCAAGAGAAATTATGTTAAAAAATTAATTGTGAAACCAATGTACATGATATAATTCCAATGACCCATTATTTCATCAAAGTAGTAAATGTGTACTGCTGCTGTTGTTCAGTTTCTTACACTCTTCAAAATATCTTTTGTGTTCTGCAGAAGAAAGAAAGTCATAGATGGTTTAAAAGTCAAGAGGGCGAGCAAATGTTGACAGAATTTCCGATTAAAGAATGAACTCTTCCTTAAATGGTTTTATCTATTTAGGTGCTGTTTTCAGGCTGACCATCTATAAGTTAAGTGTAAAATTGAATTACTTCAATGTTGAATTAAATAAAAGGCCTCTTTCACGTTTTCCCTCTACATCTTCAGTTTTTTTGTATGTAATTCCCGCAATCCAATTTTCTCCATATTTTCTCTCAATACTTTTGTCAATTTGGTGAAGGAACACATTGTTGGCTCTGGTGTGCCGGTGTCATAGTGTCGTCTCGCTGCAGTGGTTTTGGCGCTTGATGGCCTCAGAGGTCAGTGTGTGGGAAGAGCCAGCAGCTTTCGGGGGCTTTAGGGTGGCTACATCTGTGTCCCTTTGGGCTCAGCCGAGCCCAAATCCACTTCTCTCATTCATGAAAGGGTTACAACAGAGGTCAAATCACCACTTTTCAACTCCCTGCGAATAACACGCAAGCCATGTGCTAGAGACGGCTTATGTGGGCGTAGATGAAACTCTGTATTTGGGTGGGTGTTTTTGTTTTTGTAATGGCAGATTCTTGGCAAGGCTGAGCGTGCAAAAAGTGCCCGAGCAGACAGAAGAAGGAGAGATGCTGTGAGTGTCTCTGAGAGATCTTAAGGGAAGCCGGTTAGTGAGTAGGGTTAGTGCTTTGAAACTTAAAAATGAGGAGCATATCATTTTTTATTAGTGTCTCTGTGCTCGTTGTGTCTATTATCTGTTGTGCCTTGCTTTTGGAGTCCCACTGCCTTGTATCTACAGTCCTCAACTGCCTTTCTCCTCCTCACTTCTCCTCCCCAGTCCGCCCTCTGTCCTAACCTTTGGCTCTGGGTGTCTGTTTAGCACAGGGATAGAGATGTGGAGGGTGAGGGAGACTGACAGTGTGCGCTCCCCTACTCAGTAAATATGAACTGCACCCAACAGACAGCCACATTTATCACAGGGGAAAGCGTGCAGGATGGAAGGGGAGTGAGAGAGCGGGAAGAAGGATAACGGGCCGGGGTGATGTGGCCTTAGCTTGCAGGAAGAAAGCGTGGGGATAAGAGACAGAAGTCTAAGGGGTGAGAACAAGAATAACGCAACAAGAGCGAGCACATGGGGTGGAAAGAAAACAAGCAGACATGCTGCTGAGAGGAGTCATATAGAAGTATCAAAAGACATAAGTAGAAATCAGATTCGTGCCTTTTGAAAAATTGACGATGTGACCAGATGGAGCAGTTCAACTAAAATGTTTTTTACATCATTCATTAATCTCATGATGTTCCAAAACTTTCTCTCTCTCTGGAACACCAAAGAACATATTTTAAAGAATGTTGGAAACCAAACATCCTTTATTGCATTGAATGGACATAAATTGTTGACACTTTTCTCTAAATATTTTTTGTAGTCATTGTAATCAAGAACGATGACTAAATCTCATTTTGATCCGCAGTGAATGAACTTATTAACGGATCACAACCTGTAATCTGGCTGTGCTTGCGGAACCTGACAACTCTCTCCTGGCAGATAAGGCTTTAATCCTCAGTGCTGAACACAGGTACTGACCACTGAGACCAAAGGTGACTGAGCTTAAGATGCTTAAAAGCATTATGCTCTGCTTTTTTGTCTGCTTTCAGCCTGTTATATTTCCTAATGTTTTTTATTATTCTCTTGTGTTCCACAGAAAATATATGGGGTGGATTTGAAACGTGAGGGTAAGGAAATGAGGACCTTTCTTGCTTTAACCAACCAGAGTAAGCCATACAGTATTTTTATAATCTATATTGTTGTGTTTGTGTAAATATGTTAAAATAATTATAGATATTAATTTTTCTATTTCCATAGTTTAAGAAAAAGTCCACCAAAAAATGTAAAACCTGTTATTATTTTAGCATCTTTTACTTGTTACAAATCTTGTTGCAATTCTTTGTTCTGATGATGTTCAGAAAGATATTTGCAAGAATGCTTGTTCTTGGGCTCCACTGATACCATAGAAAAATCATTTTATATTTTTATGGTCTGATATTCACAAAAGAAATTATTTTGTAAAATGTAGCACAGCAAAGGGGGCCTTTTGACTTCCATTTTTATTTCCCTACTATGGTAATCAGTGGGGTAAAATAACTTTTTGGTTAGAAGCATTTATCCAAATATCTTTCACTGTGTTCAACCAACATTTTTATATGGTTTGTAACAACGAGAGTGTATATGTTACAACAGATTTTTCATGTTTTATATTCAGACATTGAATACAGCAACCGTTGACATGTATTTAATTAGTAATGGAATTTCTTTGTGGTCCTAGAGTGGACTCTTGATTGGCTGGGCCACTTGTTTTTGACACCTTATGTGTATTAAATAGGAGAGGGAGAGAGATAATGCCACATAAAGATACATGTGCTGGCTTTAAAGCTGTGTAATAAATCACATTCAGCATTAGCCTCACATCCTTTGCCACTCATTATAACACACATAATGTGATGTATTGATTGATTGAACATCAAATGTAAGACATGAAACATTTTGCTGATAGATTGGTGGAAGATTTTTGAATCCTTACTTAAAGTTGAGTAAGAATGATATGTGAAGTGTTATAATATCTATAATCTGCAAATTGACTATACCATTGTCATTGCTGATTTGTGTAATGTAGGTTCTGCATAAGAGACATTGCCATTACTTCTTCCTCAGAGAGTTTTATACATCACTGATATCTTCTGTACTAAATAGAAGCATTACATCTTTGGTGGAAAAACAATTTTTTTCTCTAAAATACATTGATAAAATATACAACAGGCAAAATTTCTATTGGGATTTTCAGTGAGTTTTATCATTAGCATAAGCAACAATATGTATTTTAAACTTTACATTTAAAATTCCTGTCCATATATATTACCAATGTTAAACTATTCCATATGCCATCAACCAGTTTGTGTGTATGGGTAAGAATGTTTTATTTCATATATAGTAATACAGTTCTATGTATTTATATTAATATAATCTTTTACATTCACACCTTAAAAATGTGTGTATTTAAAGTCATCTGTAACGAACTAGGCTTGGGTTTGACTAATGTCCCATAATTGGCACTAATAGCCGCTAACTTAAAGCCAATTGTCTGCCAATAGGCACAATTCTTTATGGCCGGTGTTGACCTCTGTATTCCCAATGACTGAAGGACAGATAGATAATTTTTCGCTATATAAATCAAATGGTCTTCATAAAAAGTTTAAAAATTGATTTTTATAGCCTGTTTTCATTTGCACAGAAATCTGTATGTTAATATGAGACTATGATACGTTAGCTCTTCTTGATTCTTCAACAGAGTTTCTGTTGACTTACGCTGTACACATTGCCATGTTACAGTATAAGCTGAAAGGCTTCAAGCAGGTCTATAAATTAAATCAAGGCCACGATAAGGAAATTGACAGAGAGAGTGCTGGCCCAATGAAAGCAATTGGATGCTCGTAAAACGTTCCCAAGAGGGCCCTCTATATCTCTTTGCCTTACTATGTGATCCTCCATTTTTCCTCTCGTCATTCCTACTTTTCTCCATTTTTAGATCTTTCTCATTTGACTCTCCTTCAGTTTCTTTTTTAACGTCTTGGCATTGCTCTTTTTGCTTTGTTAATTTCCCTCTCTCTGTCCTTCTACATATAACCTTTCTTTTTCTTGTTCTTTCACTAGTTCTCTCGCACACTTTCTCTTTCTAACCCCCCACACCACAGAGAGACAGGAGAGAGGAAAGATGATGTGTGACAGTTGCTATATTTCGATCTTCTGTCAGTGAGATTAATATTGACACAGTGTGTATCTTACCAGAGGCCTGTTGACTGTATACGTTGCGTATTTATTCATTATTCTGGTTGGGGCATTTTTCTCAAGAATCAGACAATAACTGATGTGTGGTCTTAAATAGAGAAGAGTGTATTGGTGGCCTGAAACGAGTCGATATGGTCACATCTGGGGTTGTCTTAACCATCGTGTTTGTCTCTGTGGGGAGGCTGCAAAGTCAAACCTTGTTGTTGTTTCATGGGGTTCGAAACACCTCATGTTTCACCGACAAGCCCTTAGATGCGGTCAAAGTTTGTCAGGAAAGATGTCTAAGATAATTTGACATTGAGGTGTTTTTGCCGATAGACTGGTGAATGATTTTTGAATCTTTAAGTTTAGAAATAAATATGTGAAGCGTAATGCCATCTGCAAATTCCTCAACATATATAACAGCACTCAATTGTTGGTGCCGAATAGTGTAATGCATGTTCTGCATGATAGTTCTTCCTCAGAGAGTTTTATACATCAATGATTTGTACTACATAGAAGCATTTCATCTCTGGTGGAATAACCAGATAGCATTTTTATTTCCCCAAAAATACATGAGCCAAAATATACAACACAAGCAAAAATACAGCGACTCTTTATTTGAGTAAGCTTCATCAGCAGCTACTTCATAAACTGCATTTATTTATGTATTATCAAACTTTTGATCCTGCATTAAATAGAACTAGAGTTTTTGACTTTATGTTTTTAAGTGAAGCATCTGTAAGGGAATCCATTGGTGCTTTTTACTGGGTCATATCACCATTATGTTAAACAGGCTCCAACTGGAAAAACTTTCCCAATGCCATTATGACACTGTGGATGCATTTATCTCTTTATTAAGTGTTGTTTTCTCGTGGTTGCAAATAAAATGCATAAAAGTTCCATGGATAAACAAATAGAAATAAAAGAGGAAAATAAAGAGTGCATGAAGAGGGGGGAAACAGTTGTCGATGGAGACTTTTATTGACTCCCCCCCTTCAATGGCACGTGACTGGGGGGCAGCAGATAAATTCACAGGGAGAGAGGGTCAGAGGAAGAGAGAGAAATGGGAAAATAAATGACTCTGGAAAGATATGACGATGGGCTACACGCGGCTTTAAATCTAAAAGGGAATTCGCGGCACACTCGACCAATTTGTCACTGCGCTTTTTCCCTTTCTCTCCGTTTCTCTTCTGCACTTTTTCTTGATTATTTCTGCAAGACTTTCGAGCATGTTTGCGCATCATTCACTGATAACTCATCATTAAAACCCTTTTATTTAAAACACTCGACTTTGTACGGCCCCAATCCCGTCCCCTATAGAATCCATACATCAGCCGATTGTCTTTACGATGTGGGATGTGTAAGTACACCGTCACCCCATAATATCCATAACAGGCAAACGAGAGGGGGGAATGAGATGGACCAGAAGTGAAGGAGGGCTGGAAAAAGAATGGAAAAGAGAAAAGAAAAGAAAACGCAGTCTTAAAGTATACCCCCCTCTTTTATTTAATTTAGACGCCAGGCGAAAATCGATCCTGCCATTCGATACGCAATCCGAATCAAGGCGAATTAAGCGGGCGGAAATTAACTCTGAAAATATTTTTGATGGAGTGGCTTGTAGTCTCTCGGCCAAATGGACTGCAAAGTGGAACAAATGACAGGGGCCTAGTGGTGGAGACAGCGGCGCTCCATCTTCCATTAGGGCGTAATGGGATAGGTCCAGCCCCCTAGCTCGACTCGGCTGCATTAATCAAAACAGCCTCTATATGAAGATTTATGGTTCTCCCGGCGTCGCCGCTTCACTTCAGCGCCGCTGATGCCGGAGCCGGTGCTTGACTGTGTGTTTCTCTCTCTCTCTCTCTCTCTCTCTCTCTCTCTCTCTCTCTCTCTCTCTCTCTCTCTCTCTCTCCCTCTCTCTTGCTCACTCTAGCTGTGTGTGTGTGTAGGTGTTTGAGCTTTTCTCTCTCTTTATTGCCTGCTTTCATACATAGCAGTATATAGTGTGCTCACTGTATGGTATCTCATCTTACATTATGTCCTGTTGTGCATCATCTCAATGGCAATGTTGAAATCAAACATATTTTGACATGCCTTGGAAAGTTCAGAGTCAGAGAGCTCCAGACATACAAAGCAATCGAAATTACGTTTCCCTCTATCCCACGGTGAAGACAAGACATTGGTTAAAACTAGACAAGAATTGAAGACTAAACATTTAATAGAGCTATATAGGAAGTAAAATAATTGTAAAAGAATTAAGAAAACTAGACATAGCTAAAAAAAAAGTGGACATGTCACTGTGCATAGGCAAAGATAAATAGGCATTGACTTACATCACTGTAAGTTTTATGTGTATTTGGTTTTATGTATAGATGTACATTATTAACAGTTTTTAAAAGAAATCACTTAATATCGAAGATATTCAAATATCGAAGATGAAGACCCAAGTGGGAAAAGTTTGGCACTTCTTAAGTCACGCCGCAAGTTTTCAACACTAATAGAGAGTCCCTTCTATGTTTCATCACAGTCCAATCTCGGTCTGAGCTTGCTTGTTCTCCAACGTCTCTCTTTCTCATTCCACCTCCGCATCAGACCAGCCCAAACTCTCTCACGGCCAAATGCACGTGGAGACATCTCTATATCCCTCATCTATCTCTACTTTCCTACTGCCTTTGCCTCCTTTACCTTTCCTTTCCTGTGCACAGAGGGGAAGCTGGCTGCCAGTTTTAGTCTGCCGAAGGGTTTATTCAAATTAGAAATGCTTCAGTCTCCTTATCCCCCCCATTGTTCTCTCCCTCCTGCAAACACTCACTCTCTCACCTGCTTTCTCTTCCCTCAGAATCCCCGGAGCCCAGCTAGTTTAAGGGGACGATGTTTGTGGAGAACTTGGATATGGGAGGAAAGAGAGGTTAGACATTGTGGAGGAAGCCACTGAGAGAGAGTTCACATTTGTCTGGGGGGACACGTTAGCCCTTTGCTCTTTCATCCTGCTAACATTTCTCACTGTAGCACCATATATGAGTGTTTGCAAATTTCTCCCTGGACAACCCAAAGTGTGATTGAACTATCACACTAACAACTGATTTTCTGCTATTTTTGCTATGTTTTTCCCTTCTTGCTGCTTTTTGTTGATCTCCCTGTTGTGTCTATATCTGTTTTACTGGTTTCCTTTCACAAACTGGATTCAGAGGTCAGTCAAGTCTGATAATCATCACTGTAAATTCTAATGAGTTCCTTGACTTCACTGTCCCGTATGATCCACATCTCTATGTCCTTCGCTTCTCTGGTTTTCTAATTAACAAAATTATTGCAGTATACGCTGGTTTTTTGTTGTGGTTATGGGCCTAGTTGGCGGGGATTTTACTTTTATATTTGGGATTTTAAACTACTGTATACGCTGTAAAGAAATGTGACGGATAAAAGTAACTCGGAGAATCTTTGATGAATATCTTGTCATTCTTTTTTTATGACCAAGAGGTTCATTTTCATGCCACTTGCCAATGATGATCAACCAAATAAAAAAGCTAAAGGTATATTAACATACAAATGAGAATGGTGCACCATTAGATTAAATGAACATATCAGTTAAAAGGGTTATCAAACTGAAGACACGTTGGACATGCTGCTTTGATTCCCCCAAACGACCTATGGGATTTTTTATCATGCTCTAAGTATTTGAAAGCTTAACCCCTTTCTAGTCATTATATTAATGAGCCAAGAGGCCTCAGCTGGGCCTGTTCTATGCAAATCAGAAGAGTGGTTGTGTTTGTCATGTGGGAGACATGATTTCACATAAATACACACCCACCAAGTGTCTCTTTTCAAGTGTTTATCGATGACCTAACCTCTAATGATTCTGAAATTAAGAGACATTAAGAAGAAAACAAGAACACTCGGTCGACTAACAAAAACGTGCACTCAAGTTTCCAAAGGACAATCATTTTTTGAATGTCGGTTTGTGTTAAAAGGGAGACTGGAGATTGGCACAAGGATTGTTTTATTGAAGAAGCACTAATTCTAAATCTCTCTACCAATCCTTATAGCCGGTTATTCAGAAGTAATATCTTCTGATACTGATGCCAATAGTTTAGCGGTTATATTCATTGCATCTGCTCAATTCTAAGTGTTAAATGAATATTTCCATGCCTGAATGTTGAATTTTAATTTTGAACATTACATTTGTGTTTTTAAGCATTTTCTATGAAAAGAGCACAAATAAAGATCTCTTTTCCAAAATAAGAAAAGTGCCAAATTTAAAAAATATCAGTTTGTCATGCCATTTTGTTGTGTACTGAACCTATTCTATGCTCCGTTAATGTTTAATGCCAAATCACTATATTTTCTTGTTTAAAATATACTGCAAGATGAAGATTTAGTCCAGAACATCCCAAACCTGTTTTTAGCTTTAATGAGCAATGTCCTCTCGACCAATCATAATTTGTTCATTGCAATCAAACATGGCAATACTTTGGAGTGTTTATTTGTGTTCAATACTTCAAACAGGTGCTTTTAACACTTTTGGCGGCCTGGATGAAGAACTGAGACCTACACCTGGAGGTAAAAAATGGTATGCATTTGCATTAATTAAATTTATATTAATTAATGTTATGAGTCCAATTATGTCATACATTTCCATTTCATGTCATTTATTTAAAATTAACAAAAAGCTTTGGATTTGTAGGATTTTGGGAAAGAAAACTTTAAATTTATAGTCTACAATATTGTTGTCTTATTTAACAAACATTTTTTAACATGTTTAGACTGAGCAACAGACAATTTTAACAGGATAAATTGAATATTACCAAAATGTATGGGTCCAGGTAAAAAAAAAAATTCAGAAAACTATTCAAATGAATTTATCTCTTTTTGAAAAAGAGCTCTTCAAAATGCTATTTCCTGTACTCTTTGATTGACAGGATATAACGGCCCTAACTCTTGGCTGTTTTATCAACCTATAGCAGATTATCGCACCGATATCTATAGTTTATTGTGTAAAGAATGCTTGTTATGAGAAAGGTAATACCGTGTTTTAAGCTAGAGATTATAAAAACAAAGTGTTTAAATTGTCATGTTACATTGACACAAAGTTCACTGTAAAAATTCACTGTAGTAGTTTTAGATTGAGCAGTTATCATGAAGGTAATCCTAAAATATTTCCTATTTTAAAATATACCACATACTAAGGTAGATAAATTCAGATCCGGAGAAAGATGTGGAAACTGGCCTAGGTCTTCCCATAGAGACATATTTAAAGTAGTTCTTGACTTACTCTTTTGCAGTTCATTATTTACCAGTGAAACACATGGCATTGGTCATTTAAAGCCCATTAGTCCCCAAAGGATTAGCCTTTCCCAATCTTTACATAAGATGTTAATTGATAAAACAATCCAAGTGAATAACTTCAAAACCGAAAGTTGGCATTGATTTACCTGGGCATCCCAATCCCTCGGAATGGAGTTCTATAGTCATTAGAGAATTTGTGGAGGTTTGTAATTGTGACGAACATTGTAATTAAAAAGCATGAGACTACAGCTTGAATAACAGTTCTCTTCAATGAAAGCAACAGTACCACTGACAGTGCTGAGTGGCCACACTCACTGGCTGTCACTGTGCATGACACTTTTGTATAATGAATGTTATCCTACATTTTTAAAGGGAAAATATGGTAACAAAGTATGCAAATCATCACACTGTGAGCATTTGAAAACAACTCGACTTAGAAATAATTAGACAAAATGCATTACCATATGAGAAATAACATGGGCAAGTTGATCATTTGTGTAGTCGTTCAATAATGATTCATGTCCAATACTTATTAAGTTAGAATTTGCTCTTGCAAGGCAACAATGTCCTGGTTCCAATATTTTCCCATAGTGAAATTAAAGCTGTTTGCATAAATAATTATATAATTTTCCTAAAGAATTATACGTTGTCTTGAGCTCCTTGCTTTTGATTGATGTGTGTTTATGATTCGTTCCGCTTAGAAATTCCTACAACATTTCTTTCCTGATAATATATCAATTTATCAGGAGAGATTTTATGTTAATTGCCGCCCTCCCCCGCGAAAATAACCATCACAGTCCTACACCATCTCGAACTAATTAAGCAAATTTTAATTAAAAATTCTGGAGAGGATGAACGCGAAGAATTGTTATGGAAACGTTGAAGTTAATCAAGCTTTCAAATTATTGATAACATCCTGAGAACAGTGATCGATCGGGAAGACATTAAGATGCGAAATAAAGCAGATATTTGTGCTTGCGTGTGTGCGTGCGTGCGTGCGTGCGTGTGTGCGTGTGTGTGTGTGTGTGTGTGTGATTGTGCGTGCGTGTGTGAGAGAGAGAGAGAGAGAGAGAGAGAGAGAGAGAGAGAGAGAGAGAGAGACAGAGACGACTCATGAGTGAGGGAGATTGTGCGCATGTTTCTGTATTTATGATGTCATTAATTACGTGTATTTTTCTTGCATCTTCTAAGACCTTAAGTTTTTTTTACTATGTGCTTTCCCAAATATTGTTTTCCATGCTTTGATGCTTTGATGATTTATTCTAATGCATGCAAATCAACAGTTACGCAAAAAGGACCTGTCTACACAATTACAATTACACAATCCTGTTCTGTGTTATTCTGTAGTCGTGCTTACACGTTTCACCCCTTGTGGGTCTGCTTGTACTTGTGCTTGTCGGTCGTTTACTTACAGGCCCGCTTCATCATTCGGCCAGATAGGAGCAATTCACCCATAAAGTGGCGCTTTCGCCCATAAATAATATTCAAGTCGGTCTATTGTTAAGTGAAAAGTTGACTGGTGTTTGATATTTGTTCTCTTTTCCCCCCTTCTTCTTCTTTCCACGGCGACCTCGGGTTAGGACTCATACATCACGGGATGACAGCTATAGAAAGGCCCTAAATTAGCAACTAAATCGAATATTGATCAGCTATGTGCGGCCCTCGCGCGTCGCGGTTCCTTGCCGTTCTTTCCAGCGGAGAGAGGGAAGAGAGGTAGCGGTAGAGGTACGGGAGGGGGGGTGGAGGGGTGATAGGGGTGGGCAGTCTCTCTCCGTGTTGTGTTGTTTCGGTTTGTCGATGTGTCTTACCTGTGTGGTCGGACAAGCACAATGTAAGCAGTTTTACTCATTGTGCGCGGAATAATCACGCATTATCCAATAAAGGATTGCCTAATTGGCGTAGGGTAATTAATGACCATCATACACTTATACATGCATCGTACATCCATTATGGATGCGCTTCCTTAATATTTCTATGTTTAATAGGAAATTCTCACTCCATGAGTGGTTGTCAGTGTTTAATGCTCTTTATCTTAGTGATGGTTTCCCACGTGTTTGGGAGTCAGAGTTTGATGATCAAGACATCTCTCAAGGGAAGGAGCCTGGTCACCCAAACCCAAGGCCGTTGTGTGGGTGGTCAAGGTTAGCCGGGGTCACTCGGATGAGCCCACTGGCGCACTTTTAAGCAAAGAAACGGATCGCAGGGGCTTCAGAGTTCAGATCAAAGTATCGAGTGTTGTATCACGCAAGAACAAGCAGCGCACAGGAGCGCGAAGTGCCGGGGATTACAACACGCTAATTGAAATGGATGCGGCTGTAGACGAGCGCTAAATGAAGCCGCAAATATTTCGCTTGTTCACTCGTGAGATGTGTCCGGGCCCTGTTCATCATCCCCACGTCAAAACTCGACCTTTGACATAAGACGCATTCATTTTAGGAAGTGTCGAAATATATCAATAATTCGAATTCGCACGCAAATACGATGAAAGGTTGGATGAAGGGAACGTGGCGCGGACGTTTAAGCACCATGGACAGCGCACTCCATCATTCATCTCTCTTAGGCCAAACTTTCACTTTCTTGTTTTACATTATGATTTTTTAACTTTTTTGTGACATGCCTCTGAGTTTGCTAGACAGATCTATAATTTGAAGTGCATTCGAATGTATTCTACAAAAATGTAAGGATTATTTGAATAATCAGACATTGTTTGGTTGTTTGCATGTCTTACTGTGCCCTCATGGCTTATCTTCCATGTTGGTGCCAAACACTTTTAGAACTTCGCTTGAGGACAATTCCGGCAGCCATCTGTTTCTATGCGCATGGGGCAGGAAGCTGAATTCACAAATTTGGAGGGGAAAGGTGTTTGTCAGCCAGTAAGGTCGTTACTGTGAATGTGAACCACTTTATTTATTTTCATTCTCGCTCTCACATTTCTTGAGAACGAACAGAAGGCAAGAAAAGACACATTTCTTTCCTGTTCCCTCTTCTTTCCTGGCAAATTGCCTTGAACCTTCCTTTATAATTCCTTTCTTCTTTTTCTCGTCTCACTCTCTTTGAAACAACACTAATTTAACTTTGTTTTGCAATCTCTTATGCCTAACACATTTTGGTTGTAACTAATTGTTGCATTTTAATCATGTTGTGCAATATGATTTACAGAATAAAGAAAGGATGGATGGAAGGGTGGATGGATGGATGGATGGATGGACAGCATTCCCTCGGTGAAAATGTAGCAGGGCTCTTCACGAAACAAGAAGCGAACTGTCAGGAATCACAGCAGAGTAAGTAAAGGAAACCAATACCCCATAGGGTGAAAGTAATACAAACAAAGAATAAGATTATAAGGAAGAGGACAGAAGTGACTGAGAATGAGGTAGAGAAGGAAGAGATGAATGAAAGGTAATTGCATTAGAAAGAAAGAAGGCCAGAAGGAAGGAAATGATTAGAGGGAAAAGAGACTGATAGCCGATAGAGAGAGAGAGAGAGAGAGAGAGAGAGAGAGAGAGAGAGAGAGAGAGAGAGAGAGAGAGAGAGAGAGAGAGGGAGAGGGAGAGATGGACACAAAGAGAAAGAGGGTGGGGTGGAGGGCTGTTCATTTACTACTGGCATTCAATATGTACTGACACTCCCTTAGTGTCAATACAGAACGTTTGTGTGCTTCCTCTAAATGCAGTTTTTAGGTAACTTGTTTCTTTTAGTTGTAGTATGTGTGTGACGATCTTTAAAAGCAAAAGCGTAAACCAACTGCCTATGTTATTGTGCTAGTGATAACATTTGGTAAAATGTTACTCAAGCATTTTCTAAAACTCCCATTTAAGAATTTTGCTTTTTTTAGGCCCTCAGACTGCATCCCTGACCCCAACGCCCATTTCCCTTTCAAGCATCATTATCTCAGCTATATGGACCATTCAAATTTCAGTCAAGCCATTCAGTTTGGCAACTGTTTAGTATGAAATAACAGTAATCAGACAAAATGTGGAATCTCTCTACGCTTTCTGTCTCTCGCCCTCCTTTCTCTCTCCTTTTGTCATTGACCTTTGGACCCCGTCTCTGTCTGCATATTGACTGTTGGACTGCGAGTCACTTGAGCTCGCTGTCAATACTTACCTGGTTTAGACACCCTGAGAGCTGTGGTCATCAAGCAGACAACAAAGTGGGGGAAAACAGACCCATGGTAGATGAGAATGAAGACAGAGAGAGGGAAAGAGGAGAGCTCAGAATTTACTATAATATACCTGGTTTGGTGGGGCTAGGAGGGCATATGATGCCAGATCTTCCTTAGGCAATTTAAAAAATGTCTGGATGAAACTTATTTGTACTATTTTATATATAAAATAAATGTTGTAAAATAAAAAACATTTATATATCAAATCAATAATTAAATAAAATATAGGATACATAGAAATAATGATATGTCTATTTTACCTCATAATTTTGCAAAAAAAAATTATGCATGCAAAAATTATTATAATCATACTAGAAGAAAGATTGTTTCCCAAACAGAAGGTATATGCCCCCTAGTCAGGCCAGGCACCCAGCCTGATCCATAGATATATACATATAAGATACAACAAAAAGGTGGTAATAAATCATACTTACATTTAGATTTATATATAGATGTACATAATAAGTAGAGTGTTATCTTTTTACTTTAGTTTTGATTCCTTTTATTTGTATAAATTTACTTTATTGCTTATACTGTACCTGGCTGCTTTGTCTCAATGCAAATTTAAAAAATCGCTATATAAATAAAGTTTAGATTGAAAAATTCTTGAAATTTTATAATATATAGATTTAAGTATATATAACTAAGTGTGTGTGTGTGTGTGTGTGTGTGTGTGTGTGTGTGTGTGTGTGTGTGTGTGTGTGTGTGTGTGTGTGTGTGTGTGTGTGTGTGTGTGTGTGTGTGTGTGTGTGTGTGTGTGTGTGTGTGTGTGTGTGCGCGTCTGTGTCTGCGTGTCAATTCTTTTGTGCAACTCTATCTGCGCCTGTTTTACAGTCACCTCCACCTTCTCCACGCTCTACCTCTCATTCCTCCTCTCCCTCTTTTCCTTTTACTCTTTTCATTTCCTTTAATCTCTCACTCCCTCCTCTTTCTGCCTCCCTGTCACTTTGATTTCCCTATCCACTGGCCTGTGCTCTGTGTGTATGTCTGCTTGAGTCTGTAAGTGTGAGCAAAACAGACTGTTAAATATTTTTGTACACGCAACCTTCTGTTGTCGGAGTCCATATATATGATACAAAAATGAATTATGCGTCATTAACTTGCAAAAATGTCTGTTTCTTTGTAACCTTATTCAGTGAATTCTTAATCAAAGGATTGCATTGTGTTGGTTAAATGTCGCCATTCTTAGCCTTGCCCTCAATCCTCCCCAAATCTGTTGCTTTTGAATGGTTGCATTGGTAAACATAAATCCGTGAATTTTTACGGGATTAATATCCTTTTATCATTGGTATACATCAGCTGGCCTGGTGTTTTGTCTTAACCCTGAATTTATATGTATGTGAGACAAGCTGTGAAAGAGCCATGCATGTCTGCGGTGCGCTGCGCCGTCTAGTAGCTCTCTGAATGTGTGTATTTATATTAGAGTAGACAGTGTCTGCATGGGCCACAGAAATCCTGCCTGGGAGCGAGAAGGGCAGAGCATCAGTGTGCGGGTGTTGGGGTGTACGTGTGTGTGTACGTGGATGGGGGGGCAAGGGTCCCCCTCTTGTAGACAGTTTGACTGATGACATGCATTAAACAGTTAATCTGTCTGATTGAATGTTTGCTTCCTCCAAATTGAAACATTAAACAACAAGGCGAGAAGCGAGCGGGAGGGAGAGGCTGAGGGGGAGAGCCGGGATATGGCTTCATCTACTTCCCAAATCATGCAAAGAACAGACTGGAATATATAATATTGTCCTGTGAGTGAGGGAGAGGTAGAGCAAAAGGAAGAGGGAGATTGGAAGGGACAGTGTGTGTGTGTTGCAGGGAAGGATGGGGAATAAGTGAAGGGGAACGCAGGCGGAGAACGCAATGAGAATGAAGGGCCAGACGGTGAAAGACGAGAGTGATGCTTGTGAAGATGAAGGAGAGGCGGAAGAGGCCTTCGTGTATTGATAAGAAAAGTGAGTTGTTATAGTCGGATGCAGGGAAGGAAGAAAGGAAGTAAAAGTGAGATGGAGGGACATAGCCTGGAAGATCTGACATTTATCCTTATGACATCTTTTTAGTTTGGGTATTCAAAAAGTTGTCCTCTAAGCGTTCTCAGAACTAGACGTGTGACGTGAATGCATACTTACCCAACTGATCAGAGGATTTGTGGTTTTCATTAATATTATTATAATATTAAAACAAATGTTAAATGCTATTTCAATTTTATTAATCCAATGGGTGATGCTTATGTGACTGACGAAACTGGTTTGAAATCTCTTGATGTCGAGTAAATGATACCCAAGATTATGTTATTTTATATCACTGTTTATTTTATGACTATACAAATGTAACAATATATTTACATCACTTGAAAACATGGTGCAACATAAATACATCAAGTAAAAACATGTGAGTTTTATAAACAGTAGATAAATCTATGCATTTGTCTTAATAACAACCTCTTTTTCCCTTCTCTGCCATCACCTGATATTTTTTCTTATATTGTTGCTGGATAATTGCAGAACACCACACTAGATGACGGATTGACGACCAGATGAGCCTATGGATGCTCTCACATCAACGAACACGAAAAAGCGGAGCGATCACAACATAAATAGACAGATTGCAGGATGGATGAATTGATAGATCTTTTAGAGAAGGTCAAACTCCTGTACGCACACTCTCAAACCATCGTGAAAAGAAGAGAAATTGATTGCAGCTCACAAAAGGGTTGAAATGACCAAGAAATTATTTTTCTGGGCAATGAACATTGTGAGTGAGCGAGAGAGGCAGAGAAAAGGGGGGAAAATGCCCAACCTCTTTGTATGAGTGTCTCTGAAGTAACTATAGCCATCTTCAGGTGTTGCCAGTGCTCTGGTCAAATGTTCGCTGTACAAAACCAGCACGGTTTTGGGTCCCGGCCCGAACGGACTGAGTGTTTGCCCTGGATGAAGCCTTCACGTCTTGCCAACGGGATTGGTCATGATGTCATAATTTTACCTGTCAAGGATGCCCTGGAGAAAGCTGGCACCCAGAGAGCCCTGATGCCCCATAGCATAAGCTTTCGATTGTGGATATCATTGTCCCTCGATTGATGGATGCCTCTAATCCATGATATTTTATTCCGCCGGGGCGATGAGAAAGGCATCTAACACCCCCCACGCTCTCATAATCCAAATAAAGACATCCAGAAAGAATTAATGCTTCTTTAATCATGACGTCTGTGTGCATCAAGGCGTTCAAACGGCGCTTCACTAATGGACTGCTGATGAATAGACAAAGGGAACAACCATCCACAGTGAGCAGAACAAATAGGCCCCAAACACAAATGGAGATGTAAGTGAGCCCACTCACTCACTGCTGGTTATGTACAATGGGGTTCAGATGATCACACCCACAGACAAAGATGAATACCCATGCCTGTGAGCGAATAAACACATTGTGCTTTTTGTGAGCACACAGAGAGGCCATTACCGCAGATACACGCGCTAATCATAATTAATCGTTAAACGTTAATTAGGCCTCGCAAATATATCCCCACTCGAAATGGCCAAATATTGAAGTTGTTGAGGCTAAACGAGGCAATATTAATTTATTCTTACTTATTAATTCCCCTAATTAAAACAACAAGGCCTGAATATACGTGTATTCTTTGGTTAATAAATGACGGGTTTAAAAAGCAATACCAAGTCGACCGTGTCTGTACGGTAAATCATCTTTGGGGGGTTGATCGTGAGGCACGCATATTAGGAAAATTGCACCCAAGTCTACGTAATTACGCACATCCTTTTAAATACATAAATTCATTTAGATAAACGCTTTTACTCCTAATAGAGCTTGCTTATCGCTTTCCACTAAAGCTTAATCATCTATCTAATAAGATCAGGAGACACTACAGATAAAGGTTTGGGTCGAGATTTGCTTCTGGAACAAACATTTGCAGTCTTTTTTCAAAGCACATTTTTAGGGTTTTACAGAGCTAGGCTATAAAATAACCCTAAACGCTGTTCCTTGCCCTTGCATTTTTATTGGTCATTTCTGTTTCTCCATATCCAAAATGGTCCACCCGATCGGGCTAAATGAGGCCGGGGGCCGTTATTGTGCTAATGCCCAGTAATATGGGCCAGATATTATAATCTAAGCGCTGTCACAACACGTTAGCTGCCGCAGACTGACGTGTCAATGCTACTTGAGCGCAGGTGACGTGGAGGGCAGGAAGTGCGGCCTGGTAATCGTCTAACACGGGCACGTTTATTTTGAGTCTCTCTCTCTCTCTCTGTCTCTCACACCCGCTCACGCTTTGGGTTAACGACCCGTGCGCGCTCCTGCGGTCACGGCGTGGTGCGCGCCTCGTTGGTGATTTATGCGTGTGTGTAATTGAGTGTTAATAAAAGGTTGTCCGTAGCGCGTGTAATTGTGTGTTCAAGACTTTCTGTGTGCTAGCGTGGATGTAATTGGGTGTTATCGATGTTGCGTGCGTTTATGTGAGAAAGAGTAACAGGACACACATTTTTTTTTTTTGCAGGGTTTGTTCCCAGATCTTGCTCAGGGCCTATATATCTCTGTAACTGCCCTTAAAGGAGCACAAAGGGCGTACACTAGAGGGCATTCTATACGCAGGGTCTGTCAGAGGTCCCAGTGCTAATTGTTGTAAATGTCAATTATGAATCGAGACTGGTACCTATTCTCTTGCATTGTCATTTCAAACCTGCATGTTTTTCTTTCTTCTGCAGAAAAAGAAGATATTTTGGAGAATGCTGCTAAACGACCCGCAGTCACTTCTATTGTATGGATGCAAACCAGTGCAGTGAAAAGATGGTTACATTGATAGTTATTTTTATGCTCTTAGAAATTGTCTGTCTTGTTATGGATACGTGGGTTTAAACCATCACTTAAGGTGCAAAAGAACGTACAGGTGCTGGTGTGTGTGTTAAGGAGTGTGTATGGTTTGGGGCCTGTTTAATTGATGTGGGCTGAGCATCGATCCCGCCCGCCTAGCCTAATGAAGGCCTGATTGGTTTGTGAGGGCTGGCTGGTTCTGCTCAGCTGCCTGGGCCGCCCGTACTAATCCACAGCACAGCGCATTAACACACACTCAATCCACCATCACTCTCTTCTGCTCCCTCCTCATCTTCTTAAGTTCTTTTCTCTTTGTCTTTTTTACTTTCTTTTCTCTCTGTCCTTTTCTGCCTTTTTACCTTAAAGGTGTACAAGGGTTTCTTAGCTTTTATTCCTTTTTTAAACAATGTTTGATATATGTTTGGAATGACATTCTCATTAGACTTATAAAATGTAAATAATATATATACATATACATGTATGTATAAGATATTAATATTTCACATGGTGAAACAGTTTATTTCTGTGATGTGAATATTCAGATTTTATTCCTGTGTATTTAAAGTGATACCCAAAAATAAAACTTCTGTCATCATTTACTCTTATGACTTTATTCTGCAGAACACAAAATAATATTTTTAGAAGAATGAACAGAAACAATCCAAGTTGATGGGTGCCTGTTACCAACATTATTCAGAATAGCTTATTTTTGAAAAGAAAAAAACATGGAGATTTTAAATATAAGAGTGTGTCAGTAAATGATTTTAGTTTTCATCTTTTAACTATTACTTGAATATTGCAGTATAGTAATAGAAGGCCTTGTTATTCTGTACCATAATATTTTATGTTCTATACAAAAGCATCTCCAAAAGTAGTATAAACCATACAGCCATACGGGCTGTATGATTTTATTTGTTCCATGCTGCACAATTTATTTATGGGAAATTGGGTTCCTCCTTACTGTTGATATCATAATTTGTTATCACACATAATGCCTTTTGTCAGGTACACATCTGTTCTCATAAATCTCATAGTGGATTCACACTGTTAAAGAAGTTGACAGCCCAGGAACAAAAGATGGTGGCAGATCTTGGGATTGCTGGCCGTGATATGGTTTCCACATCAGAGCGACTCACAAAATTTGTCAAAGCAATCTCCCTGGCGCTTTCCTCTCCAGAGGTGTCTCAGCTTTGCCACTTCACTGGTCAGTAAATTTTGATTCTCCAGCTTTTTGATGAATTTTTGCTTTTATCTGTCTTCCATTTGTATCAGTTCTATTTATTTTTGACACTGTGTTTTATCAACTGTCACTTGTTGATACAGGAGACACATATTTGACCTCTTATACAGGCCTTAGCTGGCCTAAAATTTTGGCATGGTGACAGGAAAAAAAACAGGCAAACCAGAAAATAGAGTACAAATATGTGGACACAGCCCCATTAATAAACAGATTTCCTGATATTCAACTGAAATCAAACATTTACATTACAACAAGACTTTCTAAGGGATTATGAATTCAGCAGTCTTTATTTCTAAAATAACTGTTTGCCTTTGCAGAAGTCCACATGCGTTGTATAATGTCATCTCTTAAAACTAGTCTTCGACCATTAAAGTTACACATTAAAACAGTGCTTTTTGGTTTCATTCCTTAGATTGCCTTCCTCAAATGTAACTCTACACCTGAGCTTTATTAAGGACATAGAGACATGAATATGCAAATTAGCCCCACTTCCACTCAATCCCACTCAGCTGTTCCAGATGCAGCTAAAACTGAAAGTGATTCTAAAAGCTGAAACAGCAATGCAGTGATCATATCAGCTCATGTGTAATTGATCTATTATTTTTAAAAGCATAAAAGTGTCAATTTCTATTTTCCTGCTAATACAGCTTTCATATTTCTGAGTGGGTTTGCATGAGAGGTGAAAACTTTAGCTGCAGAGATTTGCTTCTATTCAGACACAAGGACATTCAGGTAAGATATTGATGTCAGGTCAGGTGTTGGACAATGGGGGATACACCAAGTGTTTGATAGACTTTGTACAGGCCAGTGACACCAAACACTGTAAACCATTTGGAAGAGCCTCATTACAGGACCTTGGAATACAAAGGCACCAAGGTCTCTTAAATGTCCTTTATGCTGTAAAATACGGTGTCTGTGTATTATAGTATATTCTAGTTATAGTATAAGTTTTGCATATAGTATACGTTTTTCATGAATTTGTATATGTTTGGAATGACATTCTCATTAGACTTATAAAATGTAAATAATATATATATATATATATATATATATATATATATATATATATATATATATATATATATATATATACATATACATGTATGTATAAGATATTAATATTTCACATGGTGAAACAGTTTATTTCTGTGATGTGAATATTCAGATTTTATTCCTGTGTATTTAAAGTGATACCCAAAAATAAAACTTCTGTCATCATTTACTCTTATGACTTTATTCTGCAGAACACAAAATAATATTTTTAGAAGAATGAACAGAAACAATCAAAGTTGATGGGTGCCTGTTACCAACATTATTCAGAATAGCTTATTTTTGAAAAAAAAAACCCATAGAAATAAACACATCCTTTATAAATAAAGTTAAGCTGTTTTGTTTTTAATGTGATGCACCATTTTGTCATCTTTCAATACACACTATTAAAGCATGGTGGAGGTTAATATATACAAACATTTATCAGTTTGATCTTTTTTCTGTTTAGGCAAGAAATGCAATTAAATTAAGTAATATGCATTCAATAAAATGAGAGTTGCAATAAAAACACATTACATGCAGGAAATGTGAAAGATTGCTACTGCTATTTATAGTACTGAATAGGGTCCACAGAATAGTGCAGAAGAGAATGTTAAAAGATCCTAATGGATTACATGTATATAGTCAATGATATTTACATTTATGCATTTGCACATGTTGTAATCCAGCAATTTACCGACCATTCAACGCATATATTTCATTTGTGTTATATAGGAATCCTCTCTTAAATCCAGTTGAATTAAAGGAAAAAATCCTACAATCATACTTATAAATCATAATTTTTCATTTGTGTTTAGAAGAAAAGCATCAGAAAAATTGTGAAAAGCATTAGACCTTTACTATTCCATATTATATATAAATACAAACATTTTTCAAATAGATTCTACTACTTGTATTTTAAATGATAAAGAGATATATAAGTGGCTACTGAGACCTTTAAAAAAAATAACAGTTGTTTTTCTCTCACGTCATGTCTCGCTGTTATGCGCCAATATAGCTTGCGTTTACAGCGGTGCCAGGCACTTATAACCCGAACTAGGCCTTAAGACTGGTATCAGTGAGACAGCTGACTGAGCAGGCATCTAACGGTTGTGTAAGTTTACGTGCTGTCACTGTGACTGACTGACAGTTTACTACAAAGACATGACACCCATGTATCGTCTCTTCCTTCTATCTGCGAGTACATGTGGCATGAGCCAAATTGTGCAATGGCCACCTTATCTATAAACTCTCTGTCAGGTAATAGACTCACAGGGTGCTGAGCCTACATCAGTTGATAATTAAAATTAAGAAAAAGAGTCTTGAAGAACCCCACAGATGTGATGTTGGGTGCTTGTTTGAATGGTCTAGAAGACTTTTTTCAGGTTCCTTGTGATCTTGAAGGGATATATATTAATTAAACCACGCGTTCAAATTTTATTCAGACAACAATACAAAATATACCAAAGCAGAGTTCTTATACCATGTCTATAATCTAAAATTTGGACATTGTTGTCACAAGCAATTGGAACAGTACACAATTTCAAAATCCCCCAAACATAGCATTTGTGTGCAGCTATTTTAATCATACAAGAGTAAATCCTATATGCTTGCGTGGGAAAGGTAAGATTAAACAACATTTTACAACCAACAAATTAACAACATGTTCATTAAGCTCACATTAAATTATTTTTACAAAGAACACAATAGAAGATATTTTGAAGAAAGTTGGTTATTGTAAAGCAATGGCCCGCAATTCACTTCTATGAAGACTAGTGCAAGTCAATAAGTGCCAGTTACAATTCTTCAAAATATCTTATTTTTTTGGTCAATGGGAAAAGAAAGTAATGCCTTAAATGATGTAAGAATCTTTAATTCTGGGTGAAATGTATCACTTTAAGGTTAAAAAACCTTTTAGTGAAAGATTCTTAAACAAAGCTTTGTGCACTCAGAAGGTTCCATGGATGTTAAAGTTGAAAGTGCATTCATTTTTAAAAGTGCACTGATAGAGCAGGTACATCCTTATCTCACCTTGTTGTATTTATCATATCAGTATACATTGCATAAGTGGTTAACCAGAACTCTTATCGTTTTGCTTAAACAGCAGATGCAATTACTAAACAGAGTTGTACGTCAATCATTCAGCAATAGCGTTTGTCATTTTAGTACAAGTCTACACAAACCTCTTTGCACACACACAAGCAAACAGACAGATATGCGCTTCCACACACACAGTGCTAAGTGGTGTGTGTTTACAGCTTGTTCATTTCCACTCTGCAACTGTTGGCTAAGGGAGTGAGGGCAAGAGAGGAAGAGAAAAAGAGGGTGATCGGAAGAGAGAGGGAGGGCTTGCGGGCAGTGTTTTTGTCCTGAAGAGAAATAGCCCTCTAGCTTGTAATTGGAGGCAGAGAAAGAGAGAAAGAAGAGGGAGGGAGCGACAGCAGAAATTGCTTGGCTCGGGCTGTGTGGGATGATAGTGTTTTTGACAGGTAAATAAGGCTGTGATTGTCGACAGTTACACTGCACCTTTTTGACCCCCCCACACACTGGCCTCTTCCATCTATATTTCACTCTGACACGCGTGCTGACTGCCCCTCTCTTTACTTCTCCTTCGTCTCTCTGTCCTTTCTATCTTTTAATCCCTCAATCTCTCTTTCTATCTCTGCCTTTTCTTCCATCTTTTTGTGAGATTTGTTTCTTCGTAGCCAGGATGCATCACGAATGCTTTCAGACCGCAACTGGTTTACTAAACATTTACATTCAGAAAACATGATATTATGTTTCAGTAATTTATACATCACTAGGGTTGAGTGACCTATTAAGGTAAAGTGATATTTCAGTGAAATTTTAATTGCTCCCAACCTGTGTACATTTTATGCTTGTAACAGTTCTTGGCCCATTGACTACAATAGCAGGAAAAATGGAAGTTCAACAATCTTTCTGCTTTCCTTCATTTATAAAGATATCTAATTTTGTGATCAACAGAACTCAAAATCATGTATTTTTTCTACTATGTTAGTTGACAGATTACAAGAGCAATTTTGTCACAAGCATTCTTCCATATACCTTTCTCTGTGTTCATCAGAACAAATAAATGTTAACAGATTTTTGCACTTTTAGTATATCTCTCACGCACAATGGTTCAAATGTGACAAACATTTATTGCACAACATTAACCACAACTTTCCAATTTCAACATTATTCTTCATTATTCAGATTCACTTTTAAGAAAAGAGTTTCACGATTGTGTTTATTTAGAGCAATGCGAGCAAATACTATTTGGGTGTCGCAAGGTACTATTCAGTCAAAGAACCAAACAGCCGGTAAGAACCTTTTGTGACACATATGTTTTTCAGATGTTAAAGGTTCTTTATGGAACCATTTTGACAAAAAAAAAGCTTCTTTTATGGCTTCAGGAAGGCCCTTCCTGCTTGCGAGTTGGTATCTTTCTGTTCTTTTAAGTTAATAGATAGTACTCGTGCTATATAGCTCATATTTTGCAGGATGCCTCAGCTAGAGAATAGATAGATAGATAGAGAGAGAGAGAGAGAGAGAGAGTGAGAGAGAGGGATGGATGGATGGATGGATGGATAGACGGATAGATAGATAGATAGATAGAGAGAGAGAGAGAGAGAGAGAGAGAGAGAGAGAGATGGATGGATGGATGGATAGACGGATAGATAGATAGATAGATAGATAGATAGATAGATAGAGAGAGAGAGAGAGAGAGAGAGAGAGAGAGAGAGAGAGAGAGAGAGAGAGAGAGAGAGAGAGAGAGAGAGAGAGAGAGAGAGAGAGAGAGAGAGAGAGAGAGAGAGAGATAGATAGATAGATAGATAGATAGATAGATAGATAGATAGATAGATAGATAGATAGAAGCATACTGTTTTCTTTCCTTTATCAGCCCTGTATCTCTTCTTTCCTTGTTCCCTTCTTCCATCTCTTCCCATCCTCTTTTATCAAGTCAACAACCGTCTCTCCCCCTCCCGCTCTGTTCTGCCCTTGCCTCTCTCTCTCTCTCTCTCTCTCTCTCTCTCTACCTCTCTCACTTCAATCTCAAGTGTTTTCAATTTTATTCTAGAGTGGAATTAACTACCCCCGATGTCAAATTGCCGACGAAATCGATAATAATATCTTTACAAAAGAGGATATTCCAGTCTCTCGCGTCGGCTTTTGAAAAATGGAAAATTTAGCCGAGATTGATTCATTAGTTGACACGTTATAGGACGGTATAAGTATTGATCGCGGCCTGTCATGTCCCATCTCGGCTAATCGAAGCTGAGGCGCTCTGTCGATGGGCGCATTTTTCATAATTCCAACGCCGGGGAGAGAGAGAGAGAGAGAGAGAGAGAGAGAGAGAGAGAGAGAGAAAGACTAGACGACGGAGGCGACTGCAAGGCACTGAGAAAAAGAAGAGAGTGCACGGGGCGAGAGGGGGGCAAAAAAAAAGATAGACAGAGGAGAGATAGCTGTGGGGAAATAGGCAGGGGGCAAAGAGGGGAAGAGAGAGAAATAGAGTGAAAAACAGGTATGGGGTAAAAGGGTTTTTTCTTGGAAATAGCCCAACAGCTGACAGGGGGAACTGGATTTAGGGCTGGAAAAGGTGTGTTAGTGGTGCGGGCATTGGGGCGTTAATAATTAATTCATCAACTAATTAAACGCAAGCGATGAGGAAAAAATGGGATGGAATGCACGACCACAAGGCCACTTGGGCACAGCTCGGGAAAAAGGGATTTAATAGCTATAGTTGAAGCTTGGAGGTGTGAAAGTGGTAAGATCTGACGAGAAGACTGAATGAACGGTGGGGGTGATGAATAGAAATCGAATGGCTTGGGAATGGCAGAAGTTTTGAAGCGGAAAAAAATAGGAAAGTGAAAACGTGATGACGTTGATTGAGAAACTTTTGATAGTTGCTCCGTTCGTCCGAGAAGTTGTTTTAAGGGCTCTTGTCCTTCTCACAAGAACTATCACACATAAGCCCATTTCCATTCCGATCAAAGTCATATGTTTGTCCCATGTGTTTTTTACACTCCTGGAGAAGATGGATCTGAAACTTAGTCCTCCTCGTTTTAAAAAGCACTGATTTATAGACTAAACATATTGGGCCTTGAATTGCATCTCATAGTGTTGTCACGACTCTTAAGCCATAGGTTTAGATGCTTATACCACTAGACAGAGAGGGGAAACCTCTCAATTGATCATGCATGTCCACTCTATCCTATTACAGTCCTCCATTATTCAATTAAGCCTGCGATCTGTGGCCAAACTCTGGACTGGAGCAGCAGCTGGGTGCGGATTGAACTCCTCCATCAAGAGCAGGCCCACTCAGCATGTAGATTAAACGTCGTTAACACGTCACATTAACATAGATGGTGTGTATGTTTGATATTATATCGAATTCATTCGCAACAGAGGAATATGCAAACTAATTGTGAGGTGAAAATGAACAAACGGGTTTAATGTGATGTCGATTTAAATAAAGGAGTACATTAAAAAAGGGATGAAGAAAGAAGAGTGTATGTGAAATAGATGGAGGAATAGAAGGAGGGGTGGAGGGGTCTTGGTACTTGGCAGTCTCCGAGTATCTCAGGTTCTCTCCGGCCGAGGAAAGCGGTCGATATTTAATTGTTATTGCTAGCATGGAACGTACGGAAGCGGTGCCTGTACGAAAATTTCTCATTTATTTGGTATTCTTGTTTTCTCTCTCCCCCGTTCTCTTTCTCACCCCCTTCTAGAGAGATGTGAGGGGTGCATTTAGACGTCTGTGCTGCAGAAGAGAGCGGGGACAACTGCATTCAAAATATTTTTCTCTTACCAAGTTTAGTTTTCTTCTGTAAGCTGGACCCCGTCCCCCGTCCCCCGTCCCCCTCACCCCAACCCTCATCCACCCCCACCTGTCCAAAATGAAAAATCCGTCATTTTCCATCAAACGTCCAACCAAATATTACCCACACTCTATTCCAAGAGATCGAACCTTATTTAGGGAGACGGGACTCGCCATATGTTTTCAGATTTCATTCCTCCGTGAACTTTATTTTCTCCGGCTTTGGACAAAATTATAACCCGATCGATCCGCTATCTGCCCACCGTCTACATATATGTTCTGGACCGGGGGTACAAGAGCGAAAACTCCCAAACAAACCCTGCAGCAGTTTGCTTTGGGGATATACCCCCAAAGTCATACCTCCTTCGACCCTCTTCGCCCTGCGTTCTTGTCCCCTGTCTCCCCCTCTCCGCTCCTCGCGCATCTCAGCGCATCTCGGTCACTTGCGCTCCGCTCGGGATGTGCGGCGTAGTTTGATCCCACTCTTCCCCACACATCCCGCATTCTTTTCAGTCGGAATTGCGAGGAACTACAGAAACCTGCTGCGATCCCTTTCATACAGAATTTAAACACAACTCTGTTTCTTTTCTCGTCCCTTTTGTGTGTACGTTTCTTTTTCACCAAGTTGATTTTGGGTCGTTTCCACTCGCAGTTGTGGGGTGCTGATATTGCAATCCACGGGACCACTGGAACACAAGTGTGAAGTCGATGTGAGTGCGCAGAGGAAGGTGAGTACCTCTCCACTTTTTGACTGTAAGAAGATATAGTAATAAAAGGAATTTATGGAACTGTATCATTTCTTCCACGTTTGGTTTCTGGGAGTTTGCCCCTTTGCAGACAGCGCTCACTTTTCATGACAATGATTAGAAAAACGTGTCACATTACTCAGCGTGGTGTGTTATAGCTGCGGGCTGCAGAACGGCGCTGTGGGAGAGGGTGACAACGGAAGGGGAATTGAAAGGTGACGCACTGTGCACCTGTATACCCGACAAGAGATTGCTTTAATGGGCTGGTGATGATTCATTTTGCCAGATCTTGGGTTTGAAGTTGGAATTGGGTTGTTCTGGGTTTGTGGTTTAAGATGAATGCAACAGACTCATTCGAACTATGCCTACACATTTTACTTTTGAGTTGTATAAACTGAAGTCTACACACTTTACTTTTGAGGTGTATAATATGAAGACTACACACTTTACTTTTGAGTTTTATAAACTGAAGACTACACACTTTACTTTTGAGTTGTATAATATGAAGACTACACACTTTACTCTTGAGTTTTATAAACTGAAGACTACACACTTTACTTTTGAGTTGTATAATATGAAGACTACACTCTTTACTTTTGAGTTTTATAAACTGAAGACTACACACTTTACTTTTGAGTTTTATAAACTGAAGACTACACGCTTCACTTTTGAGTTGTATAATATGAAGACTACACACTTTACTTTGGAATTTTATAAACAGAAGACTACACACTTGACTTTTGAATTTTATAAACTGAAGACTACACACTTGACTTTTGAGTTTTATAAACTGAAGATTACACACTTCACTTTTGAGTTTTATAAACTGAAGACTACACGCTTCATTTTTGAGTTGTATAAACTGAAGACTACACACTTTACTCTTGAGTTTTATAAACTGAAGATTAAACACTTCACTTTTGAGTTTTATAAACTGAAGACTACACACTTCACATTTGGGTTTTATAAACTGAAGACTACACACTTTACTTTTGAGTTGTATAAACTGAAGACTACACACTTTACTCTTGAGTTTTATAAACTGAAGATTACACACTTCACTTTTGAGTTTTATAAACTGAAGACTACACGCTTCACTTTTGAGTTGTATAATATGAAGACTACACTCTTTACTTTTGAATTTTATAAACAGAAGACTACACACTTGACTTTTGAATTTTATAAACTGAAGACTACACACTTGACTTTTGAGTTTTATAAACTGAAGATTACACACTTCACTTTTGAGTTTTATAAACTGAAGACTACACGCTTCACTTTTGAGTTGTATAAACTGAAGACTACACACTTTACTCTTGAGTTTTATAAACTGAAGATTACACACTTCACTTTTGAGTTTTATAAACTGAAGACTACACGCTTCACTTTTGAGTTGTATAAACTGAAGACTACACACTTCACATTTGGGTTTTATAAACTGAAGACTACACACTTTACTTCTGAATTTTATAAACTGAAGACTACACACTTTACTTTTGAGTTTATAAACTGAAGACTACACACTTCACATTTGGGTTTTATAAACTAAAGACTACACACTTCACTTTTGAGTTGTATAAACTGAAGACTACACACTTCACATTTGAGTTGTATAAACTGAAGACTACACATTTTACTTTTGAATTTTATAAACAGAAGACTTGGTCTGAAGACATGTGTTCAACATAAATATGTATCTTATAAAGTGCCTATATTATTGATCAAATGACTTTTTCATTACCAATGGTCCTTTTGTGTTTTGCACATGAGTGTTTACTTTAAAAGTAAATTATAACATTTGTTAAACATTTGTTTAAAGGATCAAGTTTAATCCTACCCACATACTTTTCTCCACACTCTTTCTCTCTTTGATTCTCATGGATCACTGGTTTAGGCAGTAAGGCCTTCAACCAAGTTGTTCATAGTGTGCATGAAGTATGTTTTCTGGGAAATCTGCTATACAATAATGATGCAAATTTAACGGTATATTATGTACATGCATTTTCTCAACAGCAACACCTTCATGGTATAGATAGATGTTAATGAATAGTGTGAGCCTGTTTAGATTGAATACAGAACTCTGGAGTTATGGGAAATGTAATTTATTATTTCTTTGAGTTCTGCAGAGACAAAAGCATGTCTGCACAGATCACAGACCAAATTTATGAAGGGTATAACAGGCTCATTACTACTCCAGTGAGAATAAAACACTCATAAATGCTTTACTTGAATATGACCTTCTCCTCCATTCATTGTAGTGATGACAGCACACTGGACTACAGTCAATGACTACATCATTCCTCATTCACTTTATGGCTCTCAGAGACATTTATGGGCTTCCAGAGGGTTTAAGTAAGAGTTAATAAAAAGCAAGATACTGTTTTATTCAGCTGGGTACTGTAAGTATGACCAGTGCAGTGGCATTGAATTGGTGGCAGTCTTATTTTGAGCTAGCGGTTGTTAAAGCTTTGTTTTACAACTGATCTCAGAACAGATTTGCTTGTACCTGATGGTCTCAGTATTCAGCCTTGCCTAATACTTAGGTTTTGATATTCAGATGAGATATTTAGTCTGGGTTTGTTCTAAGGTTGGATGTTACGGGTTAATTGAAATGAAATGTTCCAACTTGTCACATGTGAGATACAAAACACTTTTAAAAATGTAATGTTTACAATTATTATTTGTTTTTTGTTCAAGTAGGTCTTTTAATTTTTTGGCTGCAGTTGTGTCGTGCTCTGAACAGCTTAACTTAATTTTTTATAATGTTAGAATACAACCCGATATCACACCAGTTTGGTTACACTCCAGCTCCCTTCCTTTTCTCCCACTTAACCCCATATTTCATTGTTGAACTGAGACTAAATTAACCCAACTTAGCCGCACACAGCTCTATCCACTCGAGGATCATGCCTAATTACCCTCAATTAAATCCTTAGCAAATGAGAAAATGACTTTAATATGAAATGCAGCAACATGAGCACAGAGAACAGACTGGGTTGTTGGGCTGATGGTTTAAGCTATGTGGAGTTGCGTGCGCTTATGGGTGGAATTTTAACAATTTAACAGGCACGTGGGATTTTGCTTCAGGCCTATATATTATAAGAAATATCACAGGACGCTGTGCTTGAAAGAGTGTTGCTTTGACATTTAGGAAGTGTGAAATTGATTTTAAGTAATCCTAGCATGATTTGATGGCGGGCCAAACTCTTCTATTCCTCTAAGCATCATTTTATTTCAAGAAACAATTGGTGGGTATAACTAAAAAACAGGATTAGTTCATAATTTCCCGTCATAGTTAGCTTTCAGCCTGTGATTTCGAAAAGCTATTGTCGCACAGCGTCTAACTGTTTTATTATTACAATCGGCATCACACCAATACTTTCACGCTGCTTATAAATGTCCAGTTTGCCTTAAACTCTGTTGCTGGTGAGAGAGGCGGCCCAGAAAAGACGATGCAGTTAGAGATAATTGTAAACAGTGGTAGTAATAACACCAGGCCCAACAGTGATAACAATTAGATTTGATTTCATTTGAGGATGCCTCCACAGCTGCTACCCCTGTGCCCCCCCCCAATAGTCTTTCAGCCCCTCAAACAGGCCACTGTGAACCCCAGTACCTAACAACAGCCCCACCCCCAACCCATGGGGCCCGTCTCCCCCTCAGATTAAAGTGGGTGTGTTAATTCGGTGGTGTAGCGATCGAAGAGCTCTGGCAACAATGGGAAATGGGCTATTGATCAGACCTGCTCAGATTAAGACTGGGGACTGGAGCTCTGTTTTGCTCTCTTTTCCTTTCCCTTTCTTTCCATTTTCCCATCCCTCTCTTTGTGTCTGTAGTACTCTTACAGCACGTCTGTTCTTCCTTTTGCAAGCTTTATTTCTTTCTCTCGTTCTATTAGTTATTTCTTCTATCTTGTTTCTTTCACTGTTTCTATTTGTGTCTGTAGATTCATGTACAGAGGCCTCCGGCTTTCTTTGCCTCTCCCGTCTCATTCTCCTTCCAGTTTGTTGGTCATACGTTTCAGTTCACTGTGACACAGCAGTTTCTCCATCGTGTCGATTAAATGTAACAGTCGTCCAGAGCTTGTATTATTATTGTTAAGCAAAGTTACATGCAACTATAGCTACTTTCAAATCACTACAAGCAAACAACTGTGAGTATATCATTTTATTTTAAACATGAAATGATATCTGAATAGACAGGAAGATATCCCAAGAGACCTGGGATTTTTAGGATTTTACAAAACCAGAACCAAGACTTTTGTCAAAATATTCCGGTTGTGAATAGGATCTCCATCGAAAAGTAATAAACCATACGGAAGGAAAGTGGACAGTAAATCCATAGCGTAGAAAGTGAGCTTTAAAAATCTTGCTCTACCTATAGGAATAACCTCAATCACTGATAATGGGATAGGTCAGTCTTCCCCCTCCCACCTAATAGATGCACCATTGGTTTTCACCTCAGTCACTGACATTAGAACAAACCACACAGCTTGCATTCATAATGCCATCAGAGGAGCCAGTACACAGAACATTAGGTTGCATTGCTGTTCGTATGTCAGTGTATGTGCTGAAAAGTTAAAAGGGTGAGGTTACATCTAACTACATCTTTATACCATGAAAACAAACTAAGTATAGATCTGAAGTATAAAATCAATGTAGATTAAACAGATTTTTTATTCTTGATCTTTAAAATCTGAATTGTAGGGAGAATGGATTTGTGGAACCCTGTAATCAATATGTTCACTAGGGGGAGATAGAGAGATTTGGGGGGTATTGTGTTCATATCTGTTTAATATCTTTCAACACTTTCAAAACTTTTTTAAACCTTTGCTACTGCCTGCATCTCTCTCTCCCCCCTTTCTTTACACCGGCGCACTCAGGTTTCATTATATGCCCATTTCCACACACTAGTGACTTCCATAGGTTTACCTAATGGATTATTAAGTAGAGGATTAAGGATCAATTAAGTCATTTAAGTTTGTTAGGTGCAGTCAATGGCTGGAATAAGACTCGAAGTGATGTTTGCTTCTGTTCAAGATGCAGAATGAGAGTTAAAGCCTATGCGAGAGTTAAAGCCTATCTTTAGGCTTTTTTCTTAAGTCTTAAATGATATGATTTTGGAATGTGATATACATTGAGCAACTTGAGATTAGGCATCACCTTATATCTCGTGGACCTGCAGGCAGAAGTGTTGAGAACGTACCAAACGCAGAGAGCTAATGCATGGCAGATGGATTGATGGATGGATGGATGGATGTATGAATAAATGAAGGGGTTGATACAAGTCTGGTGTGTTTAAAGATGATGAGAGTGTGGTGACTTAAAAAATGTGTTTTATGCTTAAATGTGAGCCAGGAAAATGTCATGATAGGCAATTGTGTATGCAAACATGTTAGGAGGAGAGTAAAGGTTTTTTTTCTGGAGGAAAGAATGAGAGGGAGAGAAAGAGGGAAGGAGGGAGGGAAGGAGGGAGGGAGGACAACACACACATACACACGCACTTCATATACGAGACAGAGGAGCGGAAACGGGTCGAATCCTACTTCAAATTCTCTTTCCTCTCGGCTTGTCGACCGGGGAAAACAAACCGACTCGAGGCACAGCGAATGGGGATTTACTAATTAACTACTTACCGAGCAATGCACACCTCCTCAGCGCCCTCCCTCCCTTCATTCAGTTCCCTCGGTCGTGGTTATTAGTGTAGAGGTGCTGCCACGGTTCCCGGCTCTGCGCGCCCCCGGATCACCAAGAGCCCGAGAGCGCACACGGGTTACGGAGTTTTCGGTATAGGACGCTTGGATATCAAGAGCAGAACAGGGCTGAGGTATGTCATCTGTGTTATGTTATGTTCATGTATTGTAGATTTTGTTTTGTCCAAATTATGCAGAACTTTCACCCCTTTTGAAGCTGCTCATCCTACTTGCAATTTTAGGATTTCTTGTGTCAACTATTCAAATGTTGTGTTTATTCATCGTAGCCTTTATTCGCATGTTAAATGCCAGGTTGGGTAGTTTTGATAAGCAACAGTGGGTCGTTCCGTGCGGTCCGTGCCACCTCGGATTAGCTGATAAGTGTCTCTATTTGTTAACGCTGTTCGTTGAGCCCTCACCTACACGCCACGCTATCAATCAGTCAATTAAACAGTCACTCTCAAGGCGACTTGAGACGTTTAATGTGGACTAAGCGCCGGCTGTGTGTGTATCCCTTCGATCTGCCAAATGACCGAGCTCAATTTACTCTCACAAGTGCATGAAACTTGTGCTGCTCCGTTCATTCATCCTTGTCATGTTGGTGACACCGAGAAAAATGTACATCGTTCGGTTATTTTAATACATTTCAAAAAAGTTTCATTTCGTTTTATTGTCCTGAATTATTCTATATTGTAGGGATGGAGACGGTGCACCAGCCTATTTTGTATAGTTTGTGCCTGTGTTAATCACTTGCTTTGCTTTATGGATAGTTTTGTCCAATTTTAAATCATTCTCTGGGACTTAAAGAAATAAAACATGTGACTGTGGGGAAGATGAGAGTGTGAATGAACTTAAAATATAACACCTGTAAAACTGTTCAGCACAGAAGTTTGAACCATCTTACAAAAGGCCCGGAAATTTTGCAGTCAAATCTGTGCAGACTCTTCCTATATTTGATTGATAAATAAGTTTGTTAAAAAAGATGGATAACCTCATCAATAATTTTTGATACAATATACATAATAATAGATTAAATTGATCAATTCATCTTAAATTTCTTGTTGTGGTCTGCCCATGTATTTTTATAAACCAACCGAGAAGATTTTGCATTTCGAGTTCTTAGAATTTGGTTTTGGTTATTTGGCAGTTTGCTGTACAGACCTGACTTGTCTTATTTTAAAGTAAGCCGTGGATCATGAGAAGTTTCTGAGATCTTGATCTTGATGGTTTTTAGAGTAACCCAGAGCCAACGATCAGACTTGAATTTTATTTAATGACCAAAATTAAAAAGGGGTATGGATTAATTTATTGATTATTATAGTGTATAGTTTTAATATTTTTGGTGTCGTTTATTAATTTATTGATTTTCTTATTAAAGGCTTAATATTTTAAATAGATTGTATGTAGTTATTATTGTATAAATATATATGTTGATTGTTTATAATATTTGGATATTGTTGTTGCAAAACATATTTCAAATTTGCCTACCAAGCCTTCACCTTCACCTGTTGGTGCAGACTTTTTACCTAAAGGGTTTAATTTGGAGCACCTAAACAATCATGATAAATAAAAACAGTATAAGTAATTGCCATAATTATACAAATATAAATGTTTAATTACTGATATTATTCATTTTGCTAATATTACATTTTTTATATTTTTGCTGTGAAACGAAATCGAAATTAAAGAACACTTTCAGAAACTATTACGGCTGATTTTGTCACTTTTTACAAGACCCTGAGAAGAATTTTGAGACACTCGTTTCGCAGTAATTTAAATTATCAAACCTTTTGCATCTTCCGAGTTTACTTTACGTGTTTTCACGTTATTTGATTTCAATCAAACTAATTAACCGCAGGATGTCAGTCCACGAATTTGGACAATATCCAGAACATCCATTAATTCAATCACATGCCCGCTTGAGCCGCTCCTCTGCGGCTCCCTCCTGGGTCCATCTCGCTGTCAATATTTGTTGGAAATATTTCCGACATTAAATGGCATTTGGGGAAATCTCTCCTCTCCACATCACTCAGTTTCTCCCCTCCCTCCACCACCCCAACTCTGCTTTGCTTAGTTCATGAGACCGACACTGTTCACCTGTCCAGTTTTGTTTGGAACAGAATTGTTGTTTGGAGTTTCTGGTCAAGATGCCCAGTTTCTTGAAAAGTCACTTTAGTTGTTTGTATAAAGGAGTAATGCAGTTATTGATATAGTTAGATTTATTATAATAAAAATAATTATTCTTACTACTTAATTAATAACTTAATTTTATTTTACAATTCTTTTTATTTTAGAACTGTACACTCTCGGTTTATTAATTAAAAAATAACATTTGTGTGAGTTGAAATGTATGTTACATTTCTGTCTTTTACTATTTAAGAAATCTCCTGTTAAATAAATACAATCATTACGGATAATTACATTCAGTAGAACTAAAAATTACATTTAATTTGATTTTCCAAGAATTACATTTAATAAATGCTATAATAATTATGACACGAATGCTGCATTTGTAAACACTTTTTTCGATTCTCCGACCTTATATTGTGTATTTTTTAAGAAGGTTTTCTTAATAAAATGATTTTTTAGATAGATAAATAGTTTAAATGACTTTAAGTCAGTGTTTGTTGACGGCACGTAATAATATCTAAATGAAAAGCAATGAGGAAAATTGTAATCGGCTATTTTGTTTAGTATTTAAAATTAAACTTTCAGAGAATTATTAAAACTGTAACCTACAATTTTTGACACGTACCTCAAATGGAAAATGTAAAACCTGGGAATATAAAAACGGAGACTGATGGCAAAATGTTTTATTTAAAAAATATATTTATTCAAATTTGTCACCTACAATTAAATAAAAATTGCATTTGTAATTGCACGGACCCACTTTAATACGTATTTAATAACAACTATGAAAATAAATTGTTAAGAAAAACTCATTAGTTTATTTTGCTGTTTTTCGTTCCAGTGCATCAGTTACACCGCACGGAGCGACACCACTTTATTCTCCGATTTGGATCAGATAAAGCCCAGAGAACTCGGTCCATCCTACGGCCAGCAGCCACGGTGCCGTCTCCGGCCCTTGGTTTCCGTCTGAGGCGAGACCACTTGGGACTGTCGGTAAGTTAATAAAAATAAAAATACATATGCACTTATTTGCAGATGTATATGCATCTGAGTTTCGCTTAAGCAAAAACAAAAGACTTTTATATGCATGCGTAATTCTTCAGATCATATTCCAGAGTACCCACAAAAGCATCATCTGAAATGAATCTATCATTTTGAAGTACTTTTTAACTTGTGACTAACATTGTATCAGAGGGGGTAATCCTACTTTAAAAGCTTGTTTGATCAATAAAAAAGTGTAAATGAATATGATTAGAAATACTAAAACTGGAGTAAATTTATAATATTTTATATTACAAAGCACATACACTTTAAAAATGCAGATGCAAAATGTTTAAAAAAGCTTATTAAAATAATTGGAATACAAATGTGTTTTTAATACATAAAATCCCTTGAATCCCTTTGAAAAGCACAGGAGTCTCTCCCCTTTCCCTCCTGGCACACTGTCCTCTCCCCTATCTCTTCCATCTCTCGGTGAACACCTGGTAACTACAAACTTGTACACAATAATAACACCAATATATATCCATCTATCTCTCGATCTGGCTTGTTGGCACTGTGGAGAGTGGCTGAGAGCCTGAGAGCAGGAAAGGTCAGTTAATCGATGGTGCCCAATTTGACAAATCCAAGCAAGTCTTATCATCCACAGCGTTTTAGGGGCGATAGAGCACCTCTGAGATAACTGCTTAATCCTGACTGCTACTGCAAGGGGAGAGTTGACAGAAAGGCCCGCAGGAGAGACAGAGACTGTGAGGACAGACAGAAGTTGCAGAAGGGTAGACAAGAGGTCATAGGTTGAATCACAGAGTTCAGAGATTGCTCACATGACGAAACAGAAAACTTTTAAAAACTTTTTTAACCTCTTATTAATAAGTCTAAGAATTATGTTACAATTTATCCTGAAACAGTGTAAAAGACACACACACACACACACACACACACACACACACACACACACACACACACACACACACACACACAGACACACACACACACACACACACACACACACACACACACACACACACACACACACACACTTGTTGGCTATGAGAGGTGCTTTGTCAAGTACGCATGGTTCCTCTCTCCGTCTCAATACCAGCTCAATGTAATTCGATTGAGATTAGTTGCACTGGCATGACAGGAGATCCTAGTATTGCAGAAACACTTAGAAGGCAATGACAGCCTACCATCGACATGTGCTAATACAAGACTTTACGGTTGGCCATGCATCACGACTACAGCATCTCCACACACATAGAAGGTTTGGGTGTGTGTGAACTATGAGTAACTGATCTCAGAACGAGGAACGAAATTGAGAAAAAAAAGTAAAGATACAGTAAGAACACATAAATTAAGAGAAAGAGAGATTACAGATGTAACAGGAGGAGTTATAATGTAAAGGAGCAGAAATAGTCAGGTAGATCTGGGAGGTGATGGGCAGAGGAGAGAAGGACACTGAGTAACGGTGACTGAGTGAAAGTGTGGGAGAGAGAGAAGAGTAAGTGGTTTGAGACGATGAATGAGGACAGGAAAGAGGGAAGGCACAGCCAAGACATAGAGCTGCTTTACAAGAGCGTAGATTAAGGCAACATGTCCCCGGTCAGCCATTAATCTGGTTTAAAAGCTATTAAGAGGAGAGAGAGAGAGAGAGAGAGAGAGAGAGAGAGAGAGAGAGAGAGAGAGAGAGAGAGAGAGAGAGAGAGAGAGAGAGAGAGAGAGAGAGAGAGAGAGAGACAGAGAGAGAGAGAGAGAGTGAGAGAGAGAGAGAGAGAGAGAGAGAGAGACAGAGAGAGAGAGAGAGAGAGAGAGGAGAGAGAGAGAGAGAGAGATGTGAAAAGAAAAAAGTTATAAATATTAAGATGCTTAAACAAATGCCTTACACCTACTTTGATGCAAGGTAACCCACATTTGCCCAATTAACGCGCAAAGAGTGACACACAAAAAGACTGCACAAATAAGATTATCCGCATGGTGCAACCTTGATTATTGCTTCAGCTCGGCTGTCTAGCACTGCCTTATTCCTCTTCCTTAGTGTGCATTATGGTCATTGATGTAGCAGATAAGCATCACAGGCTACAGGTCGACACGGGGCCTCACCACATGTGTAAAGTTTCTGCGTCTACGGGAAGATTGTGGTACTGATAGCGCTTCCACCTGACAGATACACAACAGACCATAAATCACACCTGGACGCCTTTGCATACACACAGCGACAGTTTTATCATGCAGTCTGTTCTCAGAAGTAAATAACAAGCAAAGAAAGGTCAAGTCAGAGAGATGCTGAATGAGATGATTGTTGAAACGCTTATGGGAAATTCATGTTTCTCATCAATACATTTACCAGTCATCTAGGGCAACGGGATAATTAAAGGATAAGTCAAAAACCCTTTATTTTTTATTGATGTATGTTAGGTACTGGTAGCTTCAGTCACCATTCACTTTTATTGAGCATTTATCCATGTAAGGAAAGTGAAAAGTGACTAAGACTGTCAGTCCATAAAACAATTTTTAAACATTTTTCAAATTTTTGTCATCATTAACTATTGACTTTCGGTCTATACAAAAAACAAAAGAAGGTATTTTGAGGAATGTGTGTTACCAAACCGTTTTGGCACCCATTAACTTCTATCAAATGGGCACAAAACCACTCCAAGTGATTAGGTGCCAGTTCTAACATTCTTAAAAATAGATTCTTTTGTGTTCTTTTAAATAAAGTTTTAGAGGCTTGACATGAGAAGAGGGTGAGTTAATGATGACTGAATTTCAGTTTTAGGTGAACTAGTGTTTAAAAGCCTTATTTCAAGGATATATTAGTTTGTTGCACCATAAACAGAAACCCCAAAAAGGCGAGAAATATAAACATGTTATATATATGCCAGAAGTCTGCCTCGTTCTCCATCTTACCCAAAGTGTGATAAAATACAAAAGTGTTGACATAGATTTTGTGGAGTGTTTCTCATTGTTGACCAGGATGAAGTGCTATCGACTGGCTCTTCCTGCTGAGGGATCGCTGTGCAGCCCTGAGGCCAAACCCACCGTGGCATTTAATACACTGCACTAGTGTCCATACTGCCACACCACCCGCTCCATGCATGTGTGTGTTTCTGCGATTATTTAATTAGTCATACACGCAAACACACACTAATATCTAAATAAAAACATTAAATCATAGACACACAGATATAAACTCACACCCCTGTCAATATCCAATAGACATGACAAAATGAGAGAAATCAGACACCAGAAGATTCAAGACAAGAGGAAAAAATTTTGCCAGAAACAAGAACCTGAGAAATGAACTTAGTTTGAGTTTTCAAGAGGGTAAAGAAGGAGAAGTCCTGGAACAGCATGAGAGAGAAGCCACAAAGGCAGCCTCTGGGTAGGATCTCATTTGCAAAAAGAGAGGAAGCACAGAAGAAGTTGTACACTAGGGAGAGGAAAAAAAGACAAGGGAAAGACAGAGATACACAGATGCGAAGGGGGGGGGGGGGGGGGGGGTAAAATTTCCATCAGGTTTTCAATTGGGGCGGATCAATAGTGTATTAGAGCTCACCTTGACCCCACGTCTCCCCCTCCTTACAGGCCAAGTCACTTGCACACACAGCAGGGGGCTGCAGAGGGACACTCACTGTATTACTTCATCCCTCAAAGCAAGTGAAGTGGCAGAAAATACAAAAAGAGAGAGTACAGACAAGAATCTGAGGGAACTAGATGCACACAAAGATTAAAGGGATCCACTAGTGGACTCTAAAATCATAATCTTAGGTTAAAACAAGCCAGGTTCACTAAATATTTACCTGCCCGTATGTGAAGAAGTACAGCTCCATGTGTCATGAGCACAAACACGTATGATCACTGCAGACGGCCTGTGCAAAAAGACAGTGAAGTTCAATCCTCTTCAGAGGCGGAGGGGGCACCGGGCACAAAAGGATGGGGGAGAGGTTGAATGAAAAAAATTGATCTGGGAATTTAGCATTTAGACACAGTTTACAAAGCGATATGGAGGGGAGGCAAAAGAGCACAGGGGACCACAGGGGCCAGACACTTAACTTTACAATTGGTCAGCTTCACCCAGCCGACTCAGCTGTAACTCCCATATGGAAATCTGTGGTGGGATCCAAATATAGAAACGATCCTTATCTTTCCTCTTCGCATGTAAAGAGAGTGCATGGCATTTCTGTATCCTTATGGTTAGACGCTCAGGTGTCGCGTGAAATGTGTGTTTATTGAGACGTCATGTCTCGTATGGTTTTGAGCAGAAGGCAAGGTTGCGCCACTCAGGGATCGTGGATGAGAAGTTTTCTCCAGGCGTTTCCTCAACTATTGTTGGCTTCACACTGTTTCGCTCAGTCACACTTGCACACACAGCGACTAACAACAAAATAGAAGAGCACACGCAGTGTCCCCACTGCTGAAGGGAAAAAAGAAAAAGAAAAAAGGGAGAGAAAAAGAAATCGATCGCCGGGGATAGCGGTGCGCGTCGGAGGATCGTATCTTGTCAAAATAATATATTACCCTCATCCCCGGCTGATCGATGCGGTGGATTAGGGACGGAGGGCTTGCTCTCCCCCTCCCCTTCTCTTTCTCTCTCTGCCTGCCGTTCCTTGCAGTTTAATATTTACCTCCGTGAAGGAACGGGCGCGACGGAGCTCACTCTTAATTGATTCCGACACTTGGGGCTCTGTGCTCGGGCTGCGGAAGAAGGCGGGAGAGGTGGCTGGAATGTAGAGAGTGGAAGAAGGAAGTGGTGAGGAACAAGCGAAAGAAACGAAGGTGAATAAAATAAGGCGTAAAGGTATGAGGGGGAATACTAAAGACGGATTCTCAGTTGACAAAACATGGTTAAAGGAGGACGCAATATAACAGGAGTTGAATTTTTTATTAAAATGGCTTACTATTAGTTTTTAATTTCAAGCAATTGTCATTTCTTAAAGAGTTTAAACCCTACAGTTTAAATGTAAATTTCATCCAAAATTTAAATCTTGACAACTGCTCAATCTTGAGTTTCAATGCATTTCAATTGGATGATAGGAGCAGCCAGTCTGGTAATAGGCATAAGAATAAGAAAAAGGGGTTCGAGAAGAAACCTGTGGAATAAACCAAGGAAATGGAAGGGGCAAAGGAGGAGGGAAAGAGAAGAAGGGGGATTCTGGCCAAGCGACAAAGATAAATGGCAAAAAGTAACACACGTGGCAAGAGAACAGAGGGCAGCCATAAAAAGAAAGCAAGAACAGTTGGGAGGGGGGAGAGCGAAATTGTGAGGTGACAGAGTAATATAAAGAAGGATAGACGGAGAACAGAAATGACGGAGGGAGAAGGAGAAAACAAGAGAGGCACCATATTTTCCATTGAAGGAACTCAGCTGTCATCTTGTTCCGCCAGCACAGAGCATAGCTATACAAGAGCGAGGCAGGCCTCACTGAATGACTTATGGGTATATCTAGGCTTTGTCAATATTTCCTTCTGGCTTCCCACTCTCTCTTTCTTAGTCTCTCGCACTAACTTAGGTTATGTGGGTGCCTTATTAACCTAAACTTCCATGCAAGAATTCATTTTCTGTGATTTTATTGGGGTTAGGACAGAAAAATGGCATTGTCTTAATTCGACTTGCCAGTTGACGGCCTAATGATGCTCAATTTACTACATTTGATAAATGCTTAGAAAGTGAACTTGTGACCTTGGCCTTGCCAGTGCCATACTCTTCTACTAGTTCAGTTTTTAAAATTGAACTTTACTTTTGTATACTTTTACCACACATTATTAATATTAACAAGCATCTGCAACTTATAGATTTCATCAATAACTAAACAACTTCACTGGCTCAAGTAGAGTGCACCCACAGCATGTCTAGCCAAACATCCTGCCATCAACTCCAGCCAACATTCCCTCCTGTTTCTTTTATTAGTTTTGAAGCCATTTCGAAATGCTAACAAAATTGCCGTCTTGCATCCATCCACCTGACTTGTCTAGTTTCTTTTTCACTTTGTCTTTTGTCCGCCTTCCATCTCTTTTTGTATATGAGCTTACACACCTCTATTCCCTCTGTCCATTCATGCCCTACCGCCCCCCTCTACGTTCATCTTTCTCTGTATTTCCTCATCTCTGCTATGTATTTACCGGCGCTGCGGGTCTGGCTGTGGCAGCTCAGGGAGAGGTAACAGAAGTGTCAGGTGTCATTATTCATCTAATTCGGTAATCCGTCATCGCACACTCGGTGTGTGTATGACGTATTATACATGGACACAGCGGGTGTAGTAGGCACTGAGGTGGAGATTCGATTTGACACGCACTGAGGTGGGCTGGGTGGTGGGGGATACAAGAGTGGAAATAATGTTCTGAGTTTGACTGAAGACAAAAGGTAGAGTTGTGTGTTCGTGGCCAGCTGCCCAAATTTAAGAGCATGAAGTGTTATTTTATGGTACAATATTTTCTTAATATTTGTTTTTCTTTTGTGATGTAACATAACATTTTAAAAAGATCAGCGTAAACCTACATATGAAGCAAATATTTGGTTCTCAGCACATCAAATTAACCATGAACTTTTAATAACCACTTGGTTTTAGCTATCCCAAACAAAACTTTGTCTTGATAAAATATTTCAAATAAAAAGAGTCATAAGTATTTTGCTACCAAAAACAAATGGTTTTATGTGTCCACTGTAAAAGTTAAATCAAACCTAATCTTTGTTCTTTCTTTTTTAGATTTCTAGTTCTCGTGTTTAAGGTAATAAGATATGGCACTGTACTGATCTTGTACTGATGTGTTTTAGACCAGCACAAGCACAGATTAAACCATCACCTAGAAATGAATTACTTTGTCTCAGCAATAAACAGTGTCTAAATATATGGGTTATTTTACCGCTTCATTGTCTCCTCGACTATTGTAAGTCGCTTTGGATAAAAGCGTCTGCTAAATGCCTAAATCTAAATCTATATGCTTTGTTCTGGTCCCAAATGTTTGTTAATGAAATTTTTGACCCTAAAGAAGTTTGTTAATGATATTTACTTCAGTAGTTATACTGAATAGGAACAGTCTGGTCCTGTCTTTTTTGGACCTGATGGTTTGTCTTCCTTTTTAAGTTTCAACTCTATGTGCATGGTTACACAAATTTTGATCACACATTATGGCTTAATAAAGAAGCCACTTAAGGTTCATGCAATCATAAAAAGATCAATTGTTATCTTAAGCCATTAGGAAATTGAAATGCCTTAAAAGATTACAAAACTAAATAAAAGTGCCTTAATTGATTTGTAGTCTTCCTGCAGTGCTTGCTAGATTCATTCTGATTTAAGATGGAACATTGTAAATATTCTACTTTTAACTAGCTCGTAATTGTTTTATGTTTCAACAATTGTAATAAGAGACAGGGTTCTTGTATTTTTTCTTCATTATGAATATGATCACACAAACCTCGCAGACATATCTGATGTGGTATTAACCTTGTCTTTAAAAAGAGAACTGTTGAACAATTGCCTTGAAATTACATCATTATTGATGTACTGATTAATTTAAGAAGAGAGATAATCCATCTCAACACAGTTCTTTGTGATAAAATGACACATATGCCAAAAGAAATCTATATGTTATTTATATATAATACTAACTATAACAACATATTGTTCGTGGAATATGCAGAAAGAACATCTGAAAGCAAATTAAGTCTTCTTGAAAGTCTTGTTTCCCTTTATTGAGGGGTTCCTGCTTGTCGGTAATGGCATGCAGAGAACTTCAAACAAGCGGAAAAAAGATGGATCTCTGATACATGAGAGAGATGTAATAAATCAATATGTTCTCTACGTGTGTAAGCTCTTCATATTTCTAAATAGAAACAACAACAAAGTGAACTCCTTAATAAAATAATATTCAGTCAACTAAATAATGTCCAATTCACAGAAAAAGACTGGACTTTAGTATCACTCTGTAAAGCAGAGGGGAGATTGATGGCTTGGGCAGAGTTTGGGGCAGAGCAGTCACTGCTTTAGTAATCCTGCACTTTATCACCATCATAATGATGGAGAATGAGAGTGGAGGGCAAAGGGAGAGCAGGGTTAAGTAGGTGGGGATTCGCCTGGGTTATTAGCATATGCTTAAAGAGAACATAAAGAGAGAGGGAAAAGGGAGAATTTCTTCCATCAGGTATGAAAAAGTAAGAGTGAAAAAGAGGATGAGAGAAAGAGCAGCGCAAGCTGAAGACAGGCCGCATACGGAGAATGATGAAAGCTTGATTAGAGTAAATAAGCTACCTGAGCCCCTGGTCTAACCTCTGTGACGCACACTGTCAAGAGACGGATGAGGTAGAGGTGGAGCTGAAGAGAGAGAGAGAGAGAGAGAGAGAGAGAGAGAGAGAGAGAGAGAGAGAGAGAGAGAGAGAGAGAGAGAGATGTAAAGGGAAGTTCGGAGTGATATTAGTGACACCAAGGAGTTCTGCTCAGAAACTGCAGGGTGAAATGGGATCCTTTCATTCCCCTATAAATTGTTTATGTTGGGATTTTTAAAATAAAGGATAATAAAACCTTTAGAATAAAAATGGTAGCCGCACATGGTTTTACAATCGAACCTTATTGGGTTTTTTCTTTTATAACAGAAGACGTGGAAGACTTTTCCCGTGCTGAGAAACTTTACAAACAATTTACAAAGCAATCATTTCGCGAGGGTATCGACATTTGTTGCTCAGTTTTGTTAGCGATGCCAAAGTCATGGGTTCGAGGGATTTCTTATACTCAAAAACACCTACACATTTGTATAAAAGTATACAAAACTTTGGATAAAAGCATCTGCAAAATGCAGAAATGTAAATGCGCATTACAATTATCAGTTTGAGTTACTGCCCAGCATTACCATTTGTGCACATGTAAAAGCATTTAAAGAATATAATGTATTGTACATGTAAGCCAGCCTAACAAACAATACTCAGTTCTTCTGTTTTTCTTCCTTGTAATAGTTTGTCTTCGACTATTAAACTATAAGAAAGAATGAATAGAATGCGCACTCTAGATCTGATGTCATTGATTCCATTCCGTGTGCGACCGACTAAGCAAGAACAAAAAGTTGTTCTGCAAATACACTTTAAATAACCATATTTAATTTGTTTATGTGTCTCTTAATCCTAACAAACTCTTGCTTAAACCATATTTCTAATTTCATTTGGCATTGGAACGCACTTCGACACATCTCAATGCAATTTCTACATATGAAAATTCTTAATTTTAAAATACAAAAATGTCAAAGGAAATGCTGATTATTTTCTTTTTTTTTCGTGTTTCTCTTATTAATTCGGTTCATCACGGGGCCTATTCATTTATTTGTTTATTCATTCTTGCCACCCTCTTCCTTTTTTCATCTCTCTCTCCGCAACGATTATCCCGCCGTCTAATTAGAAATCGATACAGTAAAGCCGGCGGGTATTTGCGATGTGTTTGTGAATGTTGCGAACAATTCCCCGGACAGAGGACGGAACAGGAAGAAAGCAAGCGGGCATACACAGCATCTCTGCCGAACAGAGACGCATTTAGCGCTCAAAGCTATTCGCTTTTATTAAAGAGCACAGAAACGCGGACTAAAAGGGCCAGAAAACAAGAGCTTTCAATCTTTTGGCAGCTGAAAATGCCATAGGGACCCGGGGGTATCCAAGCGGGGCTCGTGAGGGTAAATAAACGGTACATGGATGCCCCATTGATGAAGAACTTGATCAAATGAAAAGATGGGTCACGAAGAAAGGCCATGAATCTTGACATTTAAGGAACTCCTTGTGAATTTAAAAACGTATTTTTCATCAATGTAAAGTTGTTAAAATCGTTTTTTTATTCGGATGGCTTAGAAAGTGACTATTTGGAATGCAAACTTTTTTATACATTACAAGCATCATCAGCAACTCGCTTCTTTCTTTCCCAATGAGATCTGATGTGAAGTCTCTGCCATCCAGAAGACAGAAGGCGACGGCTTAGCGCTATTATTGCGCTTCCAATCGAAGTTAAACGAATTATCAGCTCACGTCGGCAATGTGAAGAAAAGACACTGAGAAAAGAATAGAACTGCGCACATTTATTAGTTTAGCGCGCACCGAATTCGTTTTTCACCGCGGTTTGCTCTTTATTTGCTCCCACCGTAATGTGTTTGTGTCTGTCCTTGCTTGTGATTGCTATGTCTCTCTTACCAAATTATTCCCTTTCTCCGTGGGGAAATGTCGATTGAAATACCATACACCACTTTTCACAAGAGTTGTTTGTTTAAAAGGCGAGCCGGCCATCTGCTATTACATTAGATTTCATCAAGCTCATTTCTCCACGTTAGTCCGAATTCGTCCGTGCGTCTTTCCGCTCGAGCCTCTCATTAAGCGTCGCTCTCTCTCTCTTCACGCTTCGCCATGCTCTCTCTCTCCCCCTCATTTATACGCGCTTTACTCTCCCCTTGCCCATGGCTATATGATCGCAAAAATGTGTTTACAAAACTCGCTCTGGCGCAGATCAAACCGCTCCTGCGAATCAAAGAGTTTGAGGATAGAGGGAAAGAGAAGCTGGAGAACTGGGAATACGAGCAAGGGTCTTCCGAATCTGTGTGTGTGCGTATGTCTGAATATGGGAGATCATCAGGGAAGAGACTGAAGGGGATGGGGGGGGGGGGGGGGCGGTTTTGTTATGCATTTTCTTTGGCACAAATGACACTCAAAAATCTAAATAATTTTGTATTGAGTATACCTACACATGAGATGTTACAATGGTTCAATATGATATCATGATACAATTATATTCATTGACTTTAAGAGTTAGACATTCTGACCTGCATGAAATGAGGCCTTTATAAAGCCTCCAGATGTCTAGGTTTGCTATCACCTTACAGGATTTATGAGAAAATGTTTGACCGTGGAACCATTAAAGTTAAAATTGCACTAAACATCTCCTCGTGTAGATACAACAGATGCAGGGGACAGTGTCTTCTCTCTGGGGGTATGACTGAGCTGGATGGTGCATCACTAAAGGGCCTATTAACATTATTTGGGCAATATTTGTATATCGATGAAGGACAGACAGGTATTAAAGGGAAGTAAAAAGAAAGAGAGGACGAGACGACAGAGGAAATGTGTGAGGGGAAGAACGAGAGGGTAACGAGGGATGAGGGGGCAGACAGACAGGCATGTGGAGCGATTATAGCAAGGTTTATGTATGAGCTATTGATTGAGTCGGTGGTGACTTCTTGAGTGGTTAATTCGGGAAGTGAGAGCGATAGAGAGAGTAACTCACTGACCAGAGGGAGGAGGGATAAAGAGAGAGGGGGATAGAAAGTAGATAAAAACGAGGAGCAGTTCAGTCTACACGTGTCCCATGTTCTAAATTGTAATGATATGAAGGGCACAAATGACATGTAGCCTTGAGCGGGATTCATTTACACCAGAAGTGGGATTCTTCTTTTGGAGTGTTTTCATGAAGAAATCACATTTCAATTGCTGTGATCACAAGACCTTGAGCACTCACACTTCACTTTCCAGTAGTATCACTCTATTTCTCACTTTCTCCCAATACCTCTTGTGATTTATGACACGACTTTGACACCAAATGCTCACTCACTATTGGTAAATATAAATAATGTGTATGTTAATATATTATGTATACATTTAACCCATATACAATGAAAATAGCAAATCGTGGTAACCATGAAATCTTTGGCTTGACCATGATCATTTTTAGTTTGTTATAAAAATGTTATCCATTATTTCAAAATATACACTTTTGCAATTTATTTTTACATTCCTCAACATTAGTTTCAAGACTATATAATCTATATAATCACTATATAATCCCCTTAATGCATTCTAAACAATAGTTTCGAGACTATATAATCTATATAATCAGTAATCCCTGAATGCATTTTACACAATAGTTTTGAGACTATATATTCTATATATTATCACTATATAATTCCCTGAATGCATTCTAAACAGTAGTTTCTAGACTATATAATCTATATAACAACTATATAATCCCATGAATGCATTCTAAACAATAGTTAAAAGACTATATGATCTATATAATCACTTTATGATCCCCTGAATGCATTTTACACAATAGTTTCAAGACTGTATAATCTATATAATCACTAATCCCATTAATGCATTCTAAACAATAGTTTAAAAAACTATATAATCACTATATAATCCCTGAATGCATTTTACACAATAGTTTTGAGACCATACAATGTATGTAATAACTATATAATCCCCTGTATGCATTCTAAACAACAGTCTCGACACTACATTTTACATTTACATTTTGGCATTTAGCAGACGCTTTTATCCAAAGCGACTTACAATAGTATATCATCTATATCATCTATATAATCTATATAATCACTATATAATCCCCATGAATGCATTTTACACAATAGTTTCTAGACTATATAATCTATATAATCTATATGATAACCATATAATCCCTTGAATGCATTATCATACAAAGTGGATTTAAACAAAACTCAATGCAACCCAGGCTTGAATTATGTAAACGTTACGTCCACGTTGAGATATAAAGAAACTGTAAGGGATAATACAAAAAGAGACTTTAAAATTCTTTGTGAAGAATAACGCAGCAATCTATACACGTACTGCCGGCTTTACATGCTTAAATAATGCATATCGATATTTATCTGTATAGATCGATATTTATTTGCAGGTAAGAGATCCCTTTATAATAGTTGTATGGTGAACAGGTAAACTCAAACATATGTCGTGATGTCACCTCGCCGAGCGACGAGCGCACATTTACCGGAGCCCGATCGGCGTCCGAGCGCGTTTAAAGTTTAAGGTCCGCGCGTTTCCCCTTTTCTCTTCCCTCTCTCTCTCTCCCTCTCTTCCCTCTCTCTCTCTCTCTCTCTCTCTCTTTCCTCTCTCTCAGGTTTTGATCTCTCAGCCGCGAGATCAAAGGCACTCTCTGGCTATTAGTCAGCGAGAGCCATTGATCCCACATCGATCCACGCGAGACACAGCCGCCCCGTGAACACCGTACGAGGCTCCCCAAAGCTCTCCCGCGCGTCGGGAGGGAACGGGAGCAGGCAGAGAAAAAGAGCTTTAAGGGGGGCGATGCGTGTATGTTTTTCACTGGCGCGGGCAGAACCGAGCTCGGGTTTTTTTCTTTGCCGCGGGACATGAAACAATGAGGCTGGAGCCGGTTTTAATAAAGCGCGCTTTCCCTCCTTTCAACTCTGACGCGAGGCGGACGAGCCGGCAACGGAGAGCGATCGATAATTAATGACGATGAATAATTTAACCCTATCGATTGATACTTTTTCATCGTCTTTTTTCCCCCTTGTATCTTAAGTCCGATGTTCTATAAGAAACTGATACCATATCTCATGCCCGCTCCCGTCAGCCCGTTAAAGTTGAACAAGTTCTGTTCCACCTTTTTCACCCAAGCTCTCTCAGTGCTCTCATTCGCCAGTGAGCACCGAACTCCTTCCATCCCTTCTTCATTGTTATCTCGATAATGGGATCTCGTGTATAAACTTTGCAACTTGTCTTAAAGATTGTTGTGTCACTGGAAGGAAGTGTCAAGTGTCAACTTTACAATGCAAAAAGTTTTACAAAGCACAAATGTCCATGTGAGGTCTTTCTTTAAAGTTTTAAAGCATTTGTTTTTTTAGTGCTTGATGTTTTAAGTATTCTTAAGTATTCTACATATTCTTCAGAAACAGACACATGAAAACAGAGATATATATGAAAAAAAGTCTCTATAAAGAGGTATCCATTGTCCATTTCTTTGGGTATTATTGCTTCTGGTTTGTGGATTTTAATTCACAGAAATTCTACAAAGTTTGTCATCTTCCAAAACCATGTTATTTCCTTTTTTTTTTAGAAAACTTGCATAGCTTGAACATTTTCTGATGTGTATACTTAATCATCAGGGCTTTTATTAAATATAAACAGATTCTGGGTGTATTAACATAACATCCATTATACAAAATGTCACATCCATAGGGATGGAAATGCTCAACTATAAAGTGACAATGGAAAAACAAAGCTTAAATGCAGTTATAGTTGTGCTATATTTCTGGACAGAATATAAAGCACCTGCTTAATACGTATATGTTGCAGTCAGAGGAACATATTGACCATTTTTGTTAGACGTATATGTAAGAAAATATTTTGGTTACCAACTATAATTTATACAAACCAATCTTTTTCCTGTTAAACTATTCTGATAAATCCTCACAATATGCTCAAGTGTCCGTGTGGCCTACTGTGTGAAATATAAAGCACCTGCTCATAGCTTTTGCAGTGAAATGTTTTTTTTTTTTAAATAAGTATTTAAATGTAAGGATTACATACAACTAGACAAGACATCCCTCCAAGTCTGTCACTTAGTTAACACAGGATCTGTCACTTTCACCCTTTCTTATCAATGTTCTCAGTTTGTCAGATGAGTCCCATACAGAGTTTCCCATCTTGACCATCTCTCCTCTCACTCCTGTATTCCTCTGCTCCCCTCTCCTCCTCCTTAACAAACACACAAGCCAGTCCCTCTGTTGTTTAACCCCGAGGCTGTGCAGACTGTCAGAGCAGAGTCAAGAGAGATGGAGAGAAAGTAAAAGACGGAAGGAGGAAGGAACAGTGGGGGAGAGAGAGAGGGTGCTCAGTAAGTCCCTTTTCAATGGCAGCTCGAACCGAAAAGATGACACAGATACGGAGGGTTTGTTTCATGTTGTAGGAGAAGAGATGGAGCGGGACGAGACTCGTCACAGTTCCCCAGTGTGTCTGTTTCTTACATAGAGAATGTTGCTGTCCATCTATCTGTTTCCAGAGCTTAATAAAATCTGCCATCCAGATCCTGATTTTCTTTCCTTTTGTCTTTCTCTGCACTATTTAGTCCAAATCTGAATTATATAAACTTTTATTTTATTGCATGGTAATTAAACATAAAAAACACAACCGGCAGCTTTACCAAATGTAATTAATCACAGGGGTAGATGTGTTAAATCTCTAGGCATTCACAACTCCATAATGAATACAAGATTTATTTAAAAACTGTGATGTTTGAAATAGTACTGATTTATTATTTTGCTAAGGATTTTTGTAAAAAGACAATTTTTTCACAAAATTGATAAGGAATTCTTAAGTCACAAGTCTTTTTTTTCTGTGCTACATTCTTGGATTTGTATATGGTGTAAATTGTCAGAAGAACTATATCCTTCCCTTACTGGGGTAGTAACAAAAGGTTCTTTTTAAGGTATCTAAAAAACAATTTAATGTCGCACCATTTAGGTACATTATGGAACCCTAGGACCTATTGTGGAACTTTACAGTAAAATGATCATATTTAACTGGAACTCAGGTCTTTAACGTGACAGATCTATACGTAAATTGTATAATATCTCTCTCTTGACATTTTAAACCTGTATGATTTTCTTTCTTTCAACAGAACTCAAAAGAAGGCCATTCACTTTTACAATTTTTGTTTTCACAAAGAGAATGGGAGCCACTGCTGTCCGGTGACCAACTCTCTTCAAAATATCTTCTGTTGTGTTCTATGAAAAAAGAAAGTCACAGGTTTAAAATGACAAAGTTAGCACTTTCACTTTCAGTTGAATGGTCACTTTGAGCTATGCAGTAGATCCTTTGGTTACAGTAATGCACACAAAATGGTACACTTTCCTGTTTAAAGGTTTTTTAACCTTTTTGACAGCATCCACAGTGTACACCATGATGTGACAAGTACCTGTTACAAAAAGTTTTTCTTGAGAGTTTTGTCATGGGGACGGTTCCTTTTTGTTGTCATGTCCATGTGAATGTGTATCTTTTTCTGACTTTTCTTGTTTTGTGTGCCAGCATGTGGTGATTTCGCACACCCTCAATCAGTGTCTTCATATCTAGGAGATTGTGAGAAGATGTATTCCCTTGGCTGCTAGTTATAATGTTTCTGGGGGTGATGGGGAGAACTTGAAAGCCCTGTGCTGCCCAAATCAAAACTAACAAGGAAATGATGGGGGCTCCTTTATCTCCTCACTGGCCTGGAGGGGAAGTGCAGGGTGAAAAAAGGAGAACGAGAGAAGGGGGGGTGTACTGGCTTCCTCTTTGATTTGTAAAAAATGCATTACCTCCTAAATCAAACGGAAAATTACTGAGCGCCAGCAAAACATACAGAGGAGAAGAGAGAGAGAGTGAGTTATGTATGGTGCACGGCAGGTAGGAAGGCCAGGTTTCTTTTGAATGGTTGGGCTGGACGAATATAGACTTCACAAAAGCTGGATGATGAGAGCTGAATTAATTCTTACAGATCTTTAATTTTTCAGGTACGATGCAAATTGCATTGCTGCAGCTGCCGTTCAGTTGTTCTCTTTAGAACTGTTAATGTGATAAATAAAGTTGATGGCATTCCACCTCTAAATGAAGAACTATTAATACAATATATTCACACCAAAATTGTAAGTTTTCATCACCTAGATAAAGTAATAATAAGTAATAAATGCAATTGTGGAAGCAAGAACACATTCAGTAAGATCATTTTTTCAAAAAGCAAAACACAATGCATTCCAACAATCTTTTTCTCAGTGTGTCCATTTCTTGGTAGTTAAACTTACCTTCTTGTGGTAGTGCAATGCTTTGAAACTTGAATTGATATACATCTTTCTTGATTAAGATACATACAGCGATAAGAAATATAAAAGTAGGAATGCTTAAAGAAAGAGTGAAATGTGTAGTTGGGGCCTAAGGAGGAGGGAAGAAGTGGACAGCCCAAAGAGTAAAAGCAACAAAGGAGATTTGTGTGTGTGTGTGTGTGTGCTTGTGTGTTTGTGAGAGAGAAGTGCCTGGAGTTAGCAATAATAATTTATACAAACACACCTCAATAATTCACGTTCCATTTCAATGCTGGAGGGAAGATCCAAAATTCACAGAGCATAATTAAATAGAGCGAGAGGAGAGGGGAGAGATAGAGGCCAGCATTAAAGATACCCTTGTACCGACTGCTTTTTCTTCCACCCGAGCTTTGTAAAACAACCTTTATGAAATTGTGATGGCTGAGAAATTGAATTTCTCTAGCCATGTATACTGAATTGCTGCATGGAGAGACGGATCTTTACTGAGGCTCCCAGTTGTTCGGATAGCAGATGCAATCTTCAATGATTTTTGATATCCTGCTTTGAAGTTATTTGTAAGAACATAACATCTGGAACAACAAATCACAGCGGCTTCATTGCAGGAATATTGCACGTAGCCATTCAGTTTTTAGTGCATCCTAATGTGATAATGTTTGTGAAGTTATTTGTGTTGAAAATATATTTTATAATAACAATAAAGATGATCATTTTCAGATGTTTTTATGCCGTTTTAAAATGCAACCAACTACCTATAAAAAGCTTTTTGGACTAATGAATGGATGTTCTGCTCGAGACGGGATCTTTTTATCGTTGCCCTTTGTGAAAAAATGCCCAGTGATCTTCTGCATGGCTGAAGGGACGGCCTTTGGCGATCATATTTAAGAAACCCTTCAAATAAAAAGGCCGTGATTGATTTCAGAGGCCACTGGAATGACATGTCCTCATGGTTAAGAAAGGCATGTTTTGACACAGTGGTGTGTTGTGGGTTCACGAGTACGCAGCACATATTTGTGAAGCCAAAGTATTCCGCTCTAGCCTTTAGCCTTGCTGTGCTTATGTTCAGTGCTCTGACATCAAATGGTTCTCACTTGCTTTTTCTGTCCGTGTGTGATTGCAGGTGTATTGGAGGTATGGACTGTAACTGTGTTAGTGACTTGCTGCTCACGCCACCTGTCCCAACTCTCTGGACACCAGGTGAGACACTGGAAAAGCTGAGAGATTCAACATCGAACAGAATATAAACTCATTGGGTCATGATGTCAGATTTTCACAGAAAAATTATGTGGCTAATGTAAACTAATATATTATAATAAAACTATAACTATAATTTTTAAACAGATATCATAAAAATACATTTATTTTTCTTTTTGGCCCAAAATTGTTGGTTCCCATTAACTTCTACTGTTTGGACACAAAACCAAAGCAAGTCAATGAAGACAAAGTTTTCTTTAACCAACATTTTTCAAAATGTCTCCTTTGTGTTCTGCAAAAGAAGGAAAGAAAGTCATACTGGTTTGAAATGTCAGTTTTCTGTCACCATACCCTTTTTTTCTTTAACTATCTTCATCAGTTATTTAGACAGGAATGCTCTAAGCAAGTAACAAAACCAACAGGCTTTATCCAAATCTTTTCGCTTACCTGCCTCACATTCCTCAGGCATCGCCTTCCCGGACTGGGCCTATAAGCCGGAGTCAAGCCCAGGCTCCAGGCAGATCCAGCTGTGGCACTTTATCCTGGAGCTGCTGCAGAAGGAAGAATACCAGGGGGTTATCGCCTGGCAGGGAGACTATGGTGAATTTGTGATCAAAGACCCAGACGAGGTGGCGAGGCTGTGGGGCATTCGGAAGTGCAAACCTCACATGAACTATGACAAGCTCAGCCGAGCACTGAGGTAGGGTACACATGGCATATGCAGATGCAGAAGGGCTATTTTTTGTGTGAATGCTTAATAGTTCCCTTTTAATGTTCTTTGAAGTCGTATCCTCTGTTTATTCTACAATAATCAGCTTTGTTGGGTAAGCAGTGTGTTCTCACCCTTTATAAAAAACTAAGTTAGGCCCCGCAAATAACTGGCACCCTTTACATAGTGTATGGATATTTAAAATGCTCCCTTCAATACAATCCAATTTATAAAAGTGAATTCTGGAAGTTCATATAAAACACTAAAATTGATCCTTATCTCTTCAAACTACTAATCGTGCAACTAACTTTTATGCAATTCTCATCACTTCTCTTCGCTCGGCTCCTCCCCCAGTCTCTCTCTCTTTAATAGATGCTGTCGCTTGCTGCTAATTGTTATGAATAGGCACAGACCATAATTAGCCTCGTTGATTAGCCTTGCTTAATTGCTCAATTAAGGGGCACAATTGCCACATAAAGTAAAAGCGTACAAATTATTGCACCGACAGATTGCATCACTGGTTCTGATGTGGACTGCCTGACTCGCTGGGATGAAGTCGAGCATAGAGTCCACTGAGATTAAAGCCTCCCGATCATGCACAGGTGAACATCCTCAAAGCTCAGATGCTCGGGATGAGTGCAAATATGTGATGGTCAGTGGAAATGACTCAAAAGAGTCCAGATCTCTTATTTCCAACTGGGTTCACACTAAGAGTGGCACGAAGACGTGTGATGTCGAGGCAAATGTAAGCGATCTGGCTTTCACATAATCACATGGAAGAGGAAGCCAAAAATATTTAAGTGGACATGCAGGCAACTACCTTTACTACCTGTAATTTATGTTGTGGGTGATTCCACCATTGAGAAATTTGAAACATTCTACAAAGATCATGTTATTTAAATTATTTCCAGATACAAACATTGCAGCATACTGTTTTATTCTCCTTTACTCTTCCTTTTGTTTATTCTTCATTCCTTTGTCATTTTCAACCCTGCAGGTATTACTACAATAAACGTATTTTGCACAAAACTAAAGGCAAGCGCTTCACCTACAAGTTTAACTTCAGTAAGGTGGTTCTGGTGAATTACCCACTGTTGGACATGGCCAGTTCGCCCTTCCTGCTGGCACAGAACCATTTCAACGGAGGCACCACCACACCAGACTGCAGCCCCGTCACCCCTGAGGTATACAGGAATATTGCATTGCAAACTAATGATTAATAAAAAACAGTTACTGGATTTAAACAGACAAACACCTTAAGGACTGACATGCTCTGTGATTGTTGCTGTTTAATGATTAATATGTTTTTTATTCATTCTGTATTTCCTTTGACGTGAAGGATCAAGCTATTGATTGCTATGAATCAATCAGTATGTAGGTTTATTTCCACACAGGCTCAGGATGAAATATATTTATTTTATTTCATTCTCAATATGTATACTTGCTTCAGTATTGGTGTTTTGCTTTTCCCCCCTAAATCAATCTTAAAGAAATTCAAATGGTTCAGAATGCAGGCAATGCATACATTTATTTTCCATTAAGTTTACAGCTATAACCTACACTATACGTGATGCACTGTTGCATGCCAAATAAATGTATAGTTTTTGAAGCGTAGATTTCGTAAATGTAATATCAATCTGTTTGTTTTAAGATGAGAGTTTTAGGGGTTTTTATTTCAAACACACACAGCAATGTGCCCACAAAGTTGTCTGCTGTACATCTTGGCTAGAGGTGACTGAAGGAGACAGATATAAAAAAAGAGAAGACAAAGCCAGAGGTGAAAAAGGGAGTAGAGAATGTCACTGAAGGCGTTAAGGGGCCTTAAAACAAAAGAAGACATTATCCCTTTTCTCATCTCTCTCTTGGATGGCGTATTCATCACTGCCATTGATTGAAAATGAAAGAAATGTTAGAAATGAAAGGGAAGGTGGGGGTGTCAGATCACTTTCATGTAATTAAAGCAGTTTTGCTAAGCAATCGAGATTATGTAGCTTGGAAGTACAGTCCTGTCTTTCTCACTGACAGGAGAAGAGTGACAGAAATTATTGATCACCTTCACGTTGATAATAAAAAAAGAGACGTCTTCCAGGTTTTCTTTATTGAGTTATATTCCAGGGCTGTTGCTATGGTCTCACTAGCTGAGACAGACTAGCACTTTAAGGAATCTTATATACATTTTTTAATTATTGTTTTATGGACAAATTATCTTAATAGTTTCATCATAATATTCATAATGGTACTGCATGTGATTTAATTGTGATATGTATTCTTAAATGATCCAGTTCAGTCAGATCACTCATTTAAACATTTAAATTGATAACTCTAATGATATTATGTAAACATAAAAAATTATAATTACAAATAACCATCAGGATTATGTTAATTTTACTCACGAGCCTAGACTGATTTTATTAGTAATACTTTTATTATAACTTTTAGGATTTTAAATAATGCAGTATATGCATGTGTGCGAGGGAGGCAATTTATTAATTAAATCCCCTTTTCCCCATTTTCTTTCCACTGTCACCTGTTCTTCACCTACTCTCATCTTTTCCAGGCCCTTCAGTCCTTATTTCCGCGTTTGCCTGAATCGGGTCGAGGGCCGTCACTGTTTGATCGTGGAGCAGGAGCGCCGGGACCTGATGGAGACAAGCTGAGACTTGACACTTTTCCTTTTCTTGGCACAGGTGAGACACATATACTGTATCCGGAAAAAGACAGATGGCTCATAAATGCATTAAGCACAATTTTTCTCTTCCGGTTTAAAGTGGTAGTTTCTTAAAAAACAAAATTTTTTCATGATTTACTCACCCACTTTTCATTTCAAATTGTATAGCCTTGTTTGTTGTGCATAAAAAGAAAGAAGGTAACTTGAAAAACGATTAAAATAATAGGAGGGGAATAAATGTGTGTTTACATTACAAACACATTTCTTTGTCTAATTCTTTAAATGCACTTCAAAATATCAGTGTATCACAATGCAGAGGGCATGCGCAAACATCTACATGACTCCCCACCATACAAGACCCCCTCCTAACTCTATTTGTCCTGGGGTCCTTTTTGCCCTCCTCTCCTCACCCCTTTCCACTTCCCATGTGTACCCCCTGTCCTAATCCCTTCCTAAGCAGGAAGGCCCTAATTGAGGGTGCAGGCTTCAGTTTGTGGCCTGTGGGCGCCCATTACTGTGTTTTCATAAGCAAGTGAGGCCTGCCTGACTGATTCAATATTCATGTGTCTGCCAGCTACTCTTGGCCCTACACACACACACACACACACACACACACACACACACACACACACATACACTCCAACACTGTCAAATTAGCCCTGCAGAGCAAATAACACAGAGAGAGGGTGAGAAGATAAAAAGAGAGGGAGAGAAAAGGAAAGAGAGCGAGGAATGCATTAGGGAGGAATCAAAACAGGAGTAAACCCCCGCAATATGTCAATTCTTTGACTTGTATTTTTTATTTTATGTACATTTCATATTGATATTTTTCAATACATCATTTAAAGCATTAAGTACTTTGCATTGTTATAACCTAGTTACATGTACTCCATGATTCTGGGAATCAGTCGTGTTCTCCGTAGAGAAACCTCAACCTGTGATCTAAAGCATTAACACCAGTTTCCTCCGTGCTTGTCTATTTCTCCCACAGGAGCCCCATGTTACTCGAAACCTCCCTCCCTGTTGGGTCCTTATCCGCGGAACCCCTCTTTTGACTACCCCTGGGGCTTCAACCCATACCTCCCCGGAGCTTTCTCTCTTAACAACTGTCCCAAATTGCCCCCGGGGTCGCTTTACTCCTCGCACTTCTACCCCAACCCGCTGCAGTCAAGCTTGTCTCAGCTCCCACACCCCTTCTCCTCTCTCCTACCCCCTGGAGACACGAACGGAGCAGAGCGCACAGGAACAAACGGCTCCGCAGGTGGTCAGACTCCCAGACTCTGCATCCCGCCGTATCCCGGAAGCCTGCCAGTTGGTCGGACTGAGCTGGGGAACGGGGGTACTGGTTTGAGCGACCGGGAAAGAGGAGAGACGATCCTTGGCGTCCCAGGAGCAGGACTCGGCCTCGGCTTGGGCCTGGGTTTGGGCGCCGTTGGAGTAGGAGGCGGAGCAGGAGGTCGCCAGAGCCCTTCCGAGCGGAGGAAGGGTGTAAAGCAAGATCCAGAGTCCGACTCTGAGCTGGAGATCACAGACCTGAGCGACTGCAGCTCAGAGAATGAGAACGAGCCGGACTTCTCCCTGGGGAAAGAGCCAAGGCTCGGTGGTCGCTCGCACCTCCTAGAGGCCAAATCTGTGGGTCTTGGGGGAGGCTTGCCCACTCTCTCCTCTCTTCCTGCACCAGTGTCTCCGCATCCCCTTAAAAGCCTGGTGACTCCCCTTACTCCTCCACCTTCATCCCTACCTCCGGCCCTTTCTCCATCGCTCAGTATGGTAGATCGGCACAGGGAAACAGAGACACTTAAACTTCCACACAGTTAATATGTTCTGTTGTGTTGTTTTTGGCGTTCTCTTGTTCTACGTGTATTCATGCATTTGTGAAATAATTTTGTCTTGTCTGTCTTTGGTTCTGGTGACTTAAGTCACTCCTTGCTTTTTCATTTCTAATCATTGACTTTTGGTGAAGTGTTTGGTTTTTCGAATGATATAAGTAAAAAATTTTGTCATTCTGGGACTTAAATAGAATCTGGGAATAAAAGAGCGGCACAAAAAGCAACTTTTCAAAATATCCAATAACTAAGACAGCACAGTGAAGGAATATGCATATCTTTTATTACAAAGTTGTTGAATTGCACTGCATCCCTGCTCTGCTGAGATTGGCATTAAGTTTGTCCTGCTTTGTGTACTTCACAGACCCTTTTAAAAGTTGTTGATGCTACGCTCTGCAATACAGTACTGTGCTGAACAGAAACACAAGAAAAATGCAATAATGGCAACATAATTAGGAATTGCAAAGTTATTCCACTGTGTTGCAATAAAGCACTTATTTGTGTTAAACTGTGCTGATTCAAAGGGATTCATATTAATTAATGGTCAAACATTGCCATCTTGTGGTTGATATCAACATATTGCAGCCCTTGGGGACAGAAACTTTATTTAAGAGTTTTTATTTGTTTGTGTCTTTATTTATTTATTATAGTTCATATTTATGTCCTGTTAATCTTTTTTGAAAGCTTTGTAAGACGGAGAATGAGAGGCCGAGTCAATACTGCTCACGCCAGTGAATATATAAAATTTGTATCTATTTCATTGTATATATTTTATTATTGTGTACATTGTTTAATTACTGTTACTATATGGGATAGATGTATTGGTGTCATTTTACTCTCTACCTAAATGAAGAGTGATCTATAAGACATGGAAATTGATAAGTATATATGTGTAGTGACCCAAAGTTGAATGAGCACTTGTTTTAACACATTGCTAATAAGAATAGAGTTTAGACTGGGAAGTGTGCAAAAGTCTGTTTTTCTAACTGTGCCCTATGAAAATGTCCCTAATAGATGATCTAACTGCACTTAAATGCTAGGGTAATTTTTTTGATAATTTATTCATGAAATATAATTACTCTGGTGTAAGGATTAAAATAACAAACCCACGTAAACCAATGTTCCTTATGATGTCTTCTATGTTTAAGACTGAAGTTCAGTGTAATGACAATGACACTTGTGGATGAAAGATGTCATAATTTCAAACTATTCAGACACATTGTAACTGCACAACAATTTAACACAGGGCAAAAGTTGAAAAAGAGATTTAACTAACCGGTGCCAACGGTATTCTTGAATATTCTTTGGGTTCTTAGGAAAGATCTTATCTGGTTTTAGATAAGAAGAGTTGTTACATGATGGTTGGTCTCCTCCAGCCACTGACTTGTCTGTAATAAAGATTACAGCTGTACATAGACTTTGTGTATTCGTGTGTACACATTGAAAAGAAAAAATATCATTTACCTTACAGTAAAGCGTTTCCCTTTTTTTTCTTGTGAAATTCAAAGCGGATGACTGGAACAAAAAATTAAAGAGTAATATCTTCAAGAGCAATAAACATTATTCTGGAAAATAAGTGTAAGAGTTTGGATTATTCTTGTAAATGATTGTTTCATTTTTCAGTGTGACATGTAATGTAAATGTATGAAGGCAGGACATGTGATTCATCATTCATTAATAAAATGTGATTCATTAATAAGATACATTTAAATATCTGAAGACAACAAGGGGCCTTTCATATTTCATGAGCACAGCAATAATAAGACAAACATGATGTTCAATGTTTCTTATATAACAAACTGCACAACTGTATGCAAAAATTGAAGAAAAATCACAAATATGATATAAAAAAGTATAAAAAATACACACAACCCCAAGAGCAACACAGACAGCACAGGGAATTAATAGAGTGCAACACCGGAAGTACACAGTCACACATGAAACGGATCTCGCGCAGCTCTGAGCCCCTGGTGGTCGTAAGTCATACAGGAAGAGGCAGCAAAGCCCCCAAAAAGTTACCTTTGAAACTCACACTACACCATTTTTGGTCCCGCATCCTCCCAAATCATTATTCAGCACTTCTTTAACGACCAGTCGTGTATAACAATGCTTAACTCGTGAGTGTGTTGACAAAGCAGCGCTCGTCAGTTTCCCCTCACTTCCGGGTGTGATGTTTTCTATCTAACGACAACTGACGGAAGCTTCCTCGTCGCCTGTCACTTCATTTCATTTCATAACACGGTAAGTTTAAAGCTTTAATATGTCGAAAACAGAAACTTTTGGGGCGATGGTGAAGTTTACAAAGCTGCATTTGTCAGCTTTGGTTTGCATGGTGGAGAAATGTTTGAATGTAACCGTCGCCAACATTCCTGTGAGTTCAGTTGCTCAAATTTGACTCAAATTCTCTTTATGACGTGGATGCCACGATCTATCATATAATAACATCGATCTATGACGTCACGATGGCGTGTCATCATCATCCAGCCTTTGAAAATCACCAATCACATTAGATAACAAAGAAATCTTCCCTTTATGCATTTATAATAACTTTTATTTGGGTTATATGTTTGAGTACTGTTTGACTGACAAGCTCATTTGTGTGGGTCTGCCATGACATAAGCAGATGTCAAAGTAAACAGATGTTGACCATTGTTTACATTATACCTGCACTGGATCTGTTGTGGATAAACCACTGCAAGACATTCGATTTTGGGAGAGGTGCACTTAAGAAACCTCGTTAGTCTTGATGTAGTTCTCATCTGAGACCATCTGACAGGTAGAGTGAACTGGGATTCGATTAGTTGAACCTTCATGGAAAGAGCCTTGTTCATATTTATGGGCTACATTTGAAGAGAAATTACATTCATCAGTTAACCTGCCTGTGTCTCTTGTCATCCAGCTGTTTTCCTGACACTCCTGCTGCACAAAGTCAACTTTTCGCCCCTTTACAAAAGCATTCGCTTGAGACCCGTATCAATGCAAAGCACTATTTCTAATCCTCAGGATTAACCTGTTATGTGATGAGACTTACACACAGAGCACACAAGCGAGAGCTTTGTTCCACTTCAGGCTGTTTTGTGGTGTTGCCATACTGAAGAACATAATAGAAAAACAGGAAGACGATACAAAGTGACTGAGAACAGGTTTGTGTCAGCAATAAGGAGCTCCAAGCCTTAATGGCTTTAAGTGGTGAAGCTCTTTACAAGAGGAATCATATTTAGTGGAAGAGCAGGAATGATTAGAGGCCAGTTTGATTAGTCTGGAAGACTGTTTTGGATTACGGATCTCAAAGCATCAATCGCACAGACACGATCATCTAGAATCCTGCACCCGTGCAATAATAATTGTTATGCCTAAGTCGTGCCAAACGCAAGATAGATCACTGAGATCTTCATCATTTATTGAGCCAAATGTCTCGCTTTGACTTACATATGTCTTTATTGTGGAGTGTGCATACTTTGAAGAATGTCGGGTACTAAAGAACACTGGCCCTTGTTGACTTCACACAAATACTCTTAAACATTTGTCATTTATTTTCTTGTGAAATCGAGCCATACACAGTGTATCAAATGATGAAATGTCTAAATTTGGTCTCTTCAAATGTTTAGACTAGTGGAAATCAGTGTCTGCTGTTGGAAACTTTGCATCCAAATTTGTTTTCGGCTTGGATAATAACTGAAGCGATAGGTGACTTACCACTTCCTCTTCCTGTTCTGAAATTGTTCATGTTTTCTGCTCTCTGTCTTTTTCTGTTTTACACTCAAAGGCAAGTACAATCTTGTCCAACTACTGACTCTTATAAAGGAATGTGGACTATTTCAATTTGTATCTGTTCTGTCCTCGCCTTCTTTCCTTTCTCCTTGTAAGTCTCACTTTCTTTCATGCACTGTGTGTTTTTTCACGACAGATCATGGATGACTGTGTGTTTTTCCTGCAAATTAGACGGTAGGAATTTTTACATAATGCATACGAGAATTTATCTAAATGAATTTGTATGTATGGAACAAGTGAAGGGTGAAGTAACATTAAAGTAAACATGCACACTAGTACCATATTAATTAAAATATGGTCCTCAAGCCAAGCAAAAATATTTTAATTTTAGTTTATTTTCTTTAAAAAGTTCTGTCATTCTGTCACACTTTTTTGTCAGTTTAATGCAAGTGAAAACCGTTGCCAACATTCTTCAAAATATCTTCTTTTGTCTTTCAAAAAGAAAAAATTTAATAAAAGGGGGTTGTTTTATTTTTGGGTGAAAAATCGTAGATTAAATTTTCTGAGAATTTCAAGTTGGGTTTATGAAATCCCAGTTAAGAAAATCTATTAGTGTATGGATGCTTGTGCCTGTGCAGTAGGTTATATAAAAATACCACAAAACAATAGTTATTTAATAGCATATCAAACAAGTGCTGCCTGCAGTACATAGCACCTTATTAAGGTTTCTGGTGAGGTACCGTAAGTTTGCAGACAGATACTAAAATAACACAGGGCAAATATAAAACAACCAGAAATTCCACATCAGAAAGGCAAAGCACACACAGAGCGACTCTTATGTTCTGAGTGTCCATACAAGTCATAAAGCTCTCTGTCTTTTGGAAATGGTATACATGTAATGTGATGTTTTTGGCCTGCTTTGCTAAAGCAACAGAAATTGTTGGTTGTCCCTTACCCATTAACAAAGAACTACTATGTCTTGTACTATGTCTAGTAGTTGTTCATGTGTGGGTTGAAGGTGGGTTCATGTGTTTTGGGAAGTGGTCACTGGATGGGTTCAATCTGAATTGTGGTTGTGTTTTATGAATTAGAGGTGGGTGTGGTCAGTTTGCCCTATTATTGACGCAGTTAGATAACTATATAACGAAAGTGACACACATGACATATTTAGGGGAACAATATATGTTTTGTAGGTTTTATAAAGATAGAAATGTTTTAAGGGCTATGTTAAAAAAAATATTGTTTACTTATTATGTTGGCCAAATCTAGATTTTTTGAGATATATATATATATATATATATATATATATATTTTAATTTTTTTATTCACTAATGTAACATGATGACCAGCATCACATGTTGTGTTAATACATGTTGTGAAATTAAGGTTGATAAAAATAACCTCATGATTAACTAAGCTTATTGAAGAGATTCTTCATTTTATAAACTTAAATTATTTAAATGTAATGAAATAGAAAGTTAAAGATTGGGAAAGAGATTTACTACAGAGAAAAGACTAGTTGAGTCTGTAAGTTTCTAACATGCTTATGAATGATTGCTGAATCATGATGTAATTAACAGTTAGAGAGTGCTGGATTTACATCTTATCCTAAACCTAGTGTGTCCTGCCTCAAAATGACAATTTAGAAAACTTTACGGTAGAAATAGCAGGCTATTTATCTTAAAATTAATGTAATTCCAAGCTGAATTGAACATTTGCCTTCTAAGCTTCTGTCATAAAGAACGCTTTTTTCTTTAGTTTTACAAACAGAGGTATGTTCCTTAATGTTTAATCTTTCATGTTTATATGTATGTATGTACACACTGCATTGAATGTTTGGACTGTGTTTTGTCCAATAGTACAACAGTACAATGTGTGTACTGATTATATGTATGTGCATATTGCACACTGTCTTATGTTGAAGTCTGTACTATATGTTACATGTTATATATTAACTGTACTGCAATTTTCTGGAGCAAGCTCCCAAGAATTTCACTTACTAGGGCACATGTGCTGTGGTGATGTGACAATAAAGTGAATTGAATTGAATAATCATTTTAAGTTGTAGTTCCGAATCAGGTTGAGTAAATCATTTTAATTTGTTGTTTCAAACCTGTATTATTTTTTTTTATTTGGCTGAACACTTAGAACGGAGTGGCCCTCTCTCAAAGTGATAGTTCAGTCAAAAAGGAAAACATTTTCACCACATTTTAAACCTTTATGACTAGACCAATTTACTCATGTTTGTGTAGCTGTAACACCAGTGTGACTTTTTTTGTGTGGACTTTTTTGTGTTTGTCTTACGACCTCTTTCCTCATTCACTTTCATTCTTGTGAAAAAGCGTTTGCAACATACCTCCAATGTTGCTCTGAAGAGATCAAAGTGTCACAGTGAGTGAGAGATGAACTAAACCTTTATGTCAGATTTAAACCAGAAAATGTTTTAAATGCATAAACATGTTTTCATTCATAAAAGACGTTTTACAAAATATTTAACATATTAGAACCAAGTTAAGGAAATAGAGTTTCAGACAAGCAGTGATATTTTGTTGGCCTCTCAGTATGTTTGATGTATAGGCATATGCCACACAAAGATATGGTGTGTTTTAGGTTCTTAAGATGTCTACAGATGCAGGAACTGGTGAGGTGAAGCGAGTTGCAGTTAGGTTGAGTCATATCGCACAGGGTGGAGTGATGAACTGCCAGAATGATAGATGCCATGAAAGGACCATAGGAAGAAAGGCTGGCGAGGATGGCAGAGGGCAGGAAAATGATTAATGCGATGATACTGTCTTTTTTCACATCAGTAGCTGGTCATCAAGCTTTAGAGTGTGGAGTGATTACCTGACCCTATAGAAAACACCATATTGCTTTGGTCTTAATTTTGTTGTCCAGCTTTTACCATGTTAAAACTGGCATATTTAGGGTGTGCAGATTTTCTGTGTCTGAGCCTTTACGTTTTAGCTTTGTTACTCAGTGACAGACGGTTTTGATAACTGAAAGCAGTGTATAGTTGATAGTGTGTTTTGTTTGGTTGGTAAGGATTGTGGGTTTATTTCTGGCTGTAGATCACAGCTTACTGGCATTCCCTGCCCTCCAGCTCCTAACCACTAGACATGAATGCGACATGATGTAAAGTTTCTGACAAACTGTGTTCCATTCAGAGATGTCCAATGTGAGAACATTCAAAGACACGTGTACACAAAATTTCCAGGGTACACACTCAAACACAGACGTATATTCAGACACTTACACACACAGTCTGTATGCCATTGGTGGAGCAGGTCTGCTGGGCAGTTGTACGGGCCAGGTGTGTGTGCAGTCAAAGGGCCCTGTGTTTCTAGCAGGCTGATTACTCTACACACTCAAGGACCACATTTGGAAACAGTTAGAGGGAGATTGTAGGCTGCCATGGCTTCTTTTACCAATCTGGGCTGCTTTGCTTTCCTGGTTAGAAAGTCCTTGCCTTTATTTGCATCTATTAAACACCAGTTATCCCCAGTGAACCGAATCCTTAGTCACCTGTAATGCAAACCAGACCGATAGAAATGTAGCACAACACTTTTATATGTTTATGCATTACAAGAACACATACAGGGATTTTGACATATTTATTTTGGCCTATTGACAGTTATATATTAGAATACATAATTTAGTTGTCCTTCAAAACCTTTTTTGTTTAAATTAGTCTTTGTTTTTTTTAACAAAAACACACAAGCTACACAGATTTTAATCATACAAAATTGAAAGGTTGATTGTGATTATTGACAAGCTCTTGTACTTTTACATGTAATACTTCTCAATGGCCAGATGTTTGCAAAACTATTGACAAACATAAAGGGTGAAAATAAAAATCACAAACCCCAGAGGTACAAGGTTTTCAGCTCACATTTTGAAGTACAATTTGAATGATATTGGGTTTACAATTAAATAGAAACACAAGATTTAAGAAAGTTTATAATCGAAATCTAAATAAAATTTTAAGGAAATATTTATTACACAGTAATTCAAAGTTTACATAAGAGTGAAATTAACTTGATATTAAATATAATACAATCTTACCCCTAAAGGTTTCGTAGGCTTCTTAAAGAAAAAGAAAAAGAAAAATACAAAAATGTTAAAAGTGCTTGGCTAATTAAAAGACAGATACATTTCATAAAACAAATTGTAACATTAAATATTTATGATAATTAATAATGTTTGCAACTTTTTTGTTAGTATAAAATTATTAGTTAAATCTGACCAGCAAAGTTGTAAAACTTTTCAGCATAAATGTATACCATACAAAATTTGAGGCCGAGAGAATATGTAAGATGAAAAGAGGTAGGACTTAGGTAGAGATGCATTCGTAAAATTCAAAGGGTTGCCAAACTCGCCCAACAATGTTTTTTGCCATCCGAGTTCTAGAGAAGCATATTTGTGTTATCTCATCATAATCATTCAGGTGCTTTTAATACACAAGAGGCGTTGAATTTAAGAAATACCATAATAAATGCATCCTTACTGGAAATTACTGGTTTAATTTGGTGTAAGATTTTTAGCTTGTTCATTGCTGCAGGGTGATGCCATGTACAAGGTTACATAAAAATCTGTTAATCCTTTTAGTTCTAACTGGAATAGTTTAAGTTTATACGCACACTTCTGCTATTGCATAATTGCATTTCTTATCTTTTAGTGACTATTTCTAAACACACCATTTTTACAATGTCATGACATGAACAAAAATTTTGCAAAGTGACAAAGGCATGAACAACTCTCTTTTCTGTTTTGTTGATAATTTTGTCAGTTGCTTTGTTTTTTTTTATTTTGAGCATTGTGCTACTTGGCTTTGCCTAACTAGTTGATCCTTAAGTTTTACTCAACAAATAAAATGTGTGGTTCCTCGTCTCCAGCAAGTTCAGTGTTCCAGTATTTGGCACTTGTTACTGTAATCTTGTGTTGTTGCGCCGTCTCTGATTATGGTCAAAGGTAATATTTATAGATTATCTAATCTTATAATTAGATTATAGATATTGATTATTGTTAATAATTGTAGTGAGCTCCCAGAGAGCAAATTTGGCTTCCTCTTATATAAAAGTGCTGCATGCACAGAGGAAGACAATGCAGGTTAACAGAGAACAAAGTGCTATGTTAACACCTCTCAGCATCTCGGTTGTCTACTTCGTTCACTTGGTCTGTGAGGGCAAATGCCTGCGCACCGCCCTTCCTCTGCAGCTGCCTCTGTGAGAATCTAAAGATCTCTAATCTCCTGCAGTATTGAAATACCACACAGTCCAGAGAGAAATAGAGAGAGCGAGTCATTTTATAGTTTATGAAGAGATGGCATTCAACATCGTTAACCTTGCCAGTAACACCCCAGCGCCCTGGCTGTCTCATTTTAAGTCCAGTACAGATACTCAAACATTATGGAGCAGGAGACTACCATTGTCACTATCTTTTCTTTATTGAATAGTGGTTGTGTTTAATGCTTGCTGATTGATCTTGACAGTTGTTGAGATGATTTATTGAAAGCTGTGGTTGGATTAAAATGTCCTTTAGGTCGTCATTTATCAAAATGACATTTTAACATGTTATTCTTATAAAACCTTCTTTTCATCTTGTGAATCGTACTGAATGTTCATGGATTTTGCAGGCATAGTTTAAAGCTTAAGTTTTTGTGACTTTTGCTAATGTGAATTGTTTCTTGTCTTTCTTTTACATTGTTTTTCCTGATGTCATCTGATTCACTCCCATGCTGTCTCTGGATTTTAACTTAATGTATTTTCTTATCATCAGGTCCCACACTTGTAAATGTTTGCTGCTCTTTAAATGCAAAGGCTTTTATTCTTTAAACATTTATTAAATTATTAATTTATTACTACAATACCCATCCAAAGTTTCCAATCATCCTAAAAATCTCAAGATGTTTTCCTAAATGTTGAAAATTATACATTGACAGAAAAGCGTTTTTTTGTCTTTGTTTGGTTTCTATAACAGCATACATTTAAGATAGCATGGACTCCACAGTTTTGTGAGAAATCTGTTGTTACTTCAGCATGATTTGAGAGTATTATAAAGAGCATCTGCTTTGTTTCAGTGGACACAAGGAATTCTGGAGGGGGTTAACATTAGTGTGAAGTACAAGGGTGTCAGTGTGAAGTTGTAATGGTTGGAAAATGCAATGTCGCTCTCGTACTTTACCAAATACAGAAAGCAATCATCGATGAATTGTACTTCACTCACGAGTATTTGTACTTAACTGTTCTGTAATGGTATTTCCAAGAAATGTGCGGCAGTAAATTTTTGTCATCTTTTGGAAGCCTAATTAGACCAAATTCAAAACCCATCACCCTGGACATGTCTGTGGTGGCCTCCACAACCCTACAATGACATTTAATGTTATGCCTTCTTTACTTGCGTAAACATTTAGGCAGGTTAATTCAAATTGTCAAATGCACTGACATAAAACATGATTTATGAATTAGATTACAGAACAATAAAGATTTTCAAATACAGTCACTTAAACATGTTAGGGTGCTTCAACACCTGTGGTTAAGTTCATTTGGTCCAGACCAAGGGCAATAAATGGTACACCGTAGCCCTTTTCTGTTGTTTTTAAGTTGTTTTCAGTTGTTGTAATATCTGCGCTGGCTAATTGTAACCTCTTGTCATCTTATTTTATATGATTTGTATAAATCACTTTAAGGGGGTCTCTGTACGCTGTTTTGGTCCACTTTTGGAACAACCTCTGGTAGGATTGGCACATTCACACCTGCACGAATGAACCGCAGCAAGTAGGAAAACGAGCTCTAGTACTAAAATCTTCTTCAAATGTAGAATGTGCTGGATCCAACTTTCAAGAGTATGTGAATGCTTATCAAAATAATCTCATGTCTTGAGATTTGAAAAATAAAAATGTTTTACAGTGGATAAATCGTGCAGCCCTAGTTAATATAGTCAATGCCAAACAATGATATGTTTATTTGTGAAGGAATATTTATGTCTGTAAATTAGACTTGTCAAATAATCCTGTCATAAAACAAAACATTCACACCCATTGTAATGCACTTTGTCCATAAATCTTTCCACTTATCATGCACTTCTAACCCTTGTTTAGTGCTGTCTTTTACTCTGAACATGACTTATACAGACAGGTTAACAAAAATGCCTCTGATCGTTTCCTGAGGAAATTACACCCACTTCCTCCTGCTCCACTCTCTCTCTCTCTCTCTCTCTCTCTCTCTCTCTCTCTCTCTCTCTCTCTCTCTCTCTCTCTCTCTCTCTCTCTCTCTCTCTCTCTCTCTCTCTCTCTCTCTCTCTCTCTCTCTCTCTCTCTCTCTCTCTCTCTCTCTCTCTCTCTCTCTCTCTCTCTCTCTCTCTCTCTCTCTCTCTCTCTCTCTCTCTCTCTCTCAGTATTACTCCTGCTATCTTTCTCTCTCCCCTCCTTCTACTTGGCTGCACTGTAGACGTAACTCTTTGGAGAGCTTTGAAGATCTCAGAGGCTGGGCCGATAAAAGCGGCTGATAAACCCTAGACACAAACACAGCTCCATTAGTAGTTATTTTTGGCCTGTACTATCACACTTGCTCCAGTGCAGAGGACAAGGCCATTGTCTCAGCAGCTGTATTGGGTAGTCTGGTATTCAAAGACATTCCCTTGCTATCTGCTCTGTTGCACACAAGTTTATGGAACTGCAGCGCTCAATGCAGTTGGTTTCGGGCTTTCACCCAATGCCATTATTGATAAATAGCTGTATACTTAGATCATAAGAAGCCCCTTTGTTTTATATTGGAAGGCCAGGGGGCCTTATACATCAGCAAATACAGGCCAATGAATAAACTTTCTCTGATTTTCTCCAGCGGGGAAGATCTATCCATGATTCCAAAAGCTGAAGATAATAAAGAAAGGGACACAACAAATAAACCAAACAATGGCTCTTTTGTCAGCGGAGAACTAGAGTTGCTATTATCAATGCAAACCCATCCTCATTGAAAGAGTTTATCTGGGTCAGGTTGTTCCACATCAGTCTATCTGTTATAGATTTATCGACTGGTTCCGATGTTGTCAGTCTTGACTCTGTATCTGTTGCTGGCCCTGGAAATGGATTTTTGTGTGCGGTAATTGTTGTTCATTCTTGTTTGACGTTGGACCTTGTTGGAGTCATTCATGATGTCGTGTCTTTGCAGGAGCTTGTGTTAACCAGCGTTGGCCCACCATACGACATGGATTTTGAAGACGCCCATAACAGGGTAAAGGCATCTGAGGCTGCTTGTGTTTTTTTGTTTCCGTTTAATGTCAAAGTGTACTGCATTTGATTTGCCAACAGAATAATCTCATCTTTTTCCAATATTTTCCATAGTCACAAACCAGGAAGGCTACAACTTGCATAACAGGTGTAAAGCTGCTTTGAACCAATATGCATTGTAAAAAGTGCTTTATAAATGTAATTTAATTGGTGAGCATAAAATTCTAGTTGACATTGTTGTTTTGCTTTTTGATTCATACTTCGTCTCATCTTTTAAACACAGATTGTTGACACATGGTTCTGAATTGTGAGTCTCAGGTAAACACCAAACGTTGGTTAAAGTTTGACCCCTGGTATATACTGGGTGCTTATAATTATGTTTGTGTGTGTGTGTTTATATTATTTTTATATTTACATTTATTCTCATACATATAACTTTCGTTCCATTCAATCATAATGCATTACTTATTGCTTAGTGCCATGTATTGGTTTCATTGTCAGCATGGCAGAATTACCTGCTAGTTTGCACTAGTGTTTGTTTTTGAGTCTCTTTCCACTGAGTTAATATTGTTGCACAACCCTGACAGAGGAAACTTGTTCCCAGCAGCTTGAACAGTACAACACTGTTATGCCAGCCAATAGCTGCATTCATTGGTCAGGCTTATGGAACATTATAAAACAGATGATGCTTATGCTTTCTGATCCCTTAATGCCCATTGGTTAATATTCATGGTTTATTTACAATAACACAAGTTGTCACCTGAAGAAGAATCTGTACCAGTGGTCAGTGCTTATGAAACTATTTACATGTTAAAAAGTATAACGTAGGCCTTTTTTGCCTACATTTCAGATCACAATTATTTAACATGATTACAGTTGCTAAAGAAATAAATGATTAATAAATGAATATAAGAACATTTAATTTTTATTAAAATTCAAAATGACAATACCTAAAATAGATAAAATTAGTATATTCTAATAAACTATATATTGATGATAAAAAGCGAAACTTACTGGGGCACAAGGTTTGTTTCAACTTGATTATCCTGTTATTATAATTGTGGGAAGGCTAAATTGAATTCTAAGATCAATTATGATAAATTGTATTATGAACAAAGGGCTGCTCGACTATGAAAGAAGTTATAATCACCAAATTTTGAGATTATGGACGTTTAAAGTTTTTTTTAAAATAAATTTTACTTGTAAGTTATTTTAATCAAGTAAAATAATCATAGGAAACGATTAAATAAGACTAAATTCAACACAATTATTGTTTGCCCTGATTATATTGTTTTTATAATTGTCTGATTGTTGGGATTGGGAAAAAATATAGGATTGGGATAAAAATATTTAATTTCATTTTTTGACCGACTTTGCAACTTGATTTGCGATTTATTTTGGCGAAGTCAAGCTTAAGCTCCATAATTTGAAACCACTGAAAACAGTTGAACCTATATCAATATGGAATGAAGTATTACAACATTTCTTTTAACTGTGTTTTTTTCATATTTTCTACATTCTCGTCCAGTTTGCTGCTTTCGTCATTTGAAAATTGCAATGTAATTAATTGCGAATATGATTCGATACGATTTCGATTATTTGCACAGCCCTATTGTTACAAGCCAAAATTGAAAGTGAACATTAATTGCACGGCTTTGTATTACTGGAAAACCAGTTTAATAAAATCAATACATTATTTAAGACAGTGGAATATTGTGTTATAACAGATTGTTGTTCTAGGCACCCAGAACTCCTGTTCAAGTCATTAATGTTTTAGTTTAGCCTCGGGTCGGAGTATTTGTCTTGGCTACTCTATATATTCAGGTGTTCTTCTTTATTTGAAAGAGCTCATAGTATAAAACAATGCGATATTGCATGCAGCGTGTATCATTTTAGCTTTTGTTTTATGATGATCTGCAGTGTTTGGAGTGAAACATTGCACTGTAAAAAGGTCTCTTACGATAACTATCTTCTTTAAAGACTATTCTTATATGTTTTGTATTTGTTCATATTTTTTCTTTTGTCTCTCTCTCTGTAGCGTGGGCTGTCTGGTGCTCAGAGTTCTAATCTAGCCATGAGTATAATAGGAGCAGAGGATGAAGACTTTGAGAATGATGAGCAACCTGTAAGTGACATAAGAGTCACATGCTATGATGTGATACTGATTATAAAACGTAAATAAAATAAAAACATCAATTGTTTTGTCCATAGATGGTGGATGACCACTGCAGTCACTTTAACAGTATTGAACTGTTGAAGTCCAGACCCACACACTTACTGGTCTTCCTTCATCATGTCATGTTGCAGTTTGACTGTGCGCCTGTGGTAAGAGCTGTGTTATATTTATTTTTTTGTAGTAAGGTGCATGCTTGCAATCACTTCAATATGCAGGATCTGTGAAATCTTTTAGTGTACCTGTATTCAGATAAACCCCTTTTATGATAACGCATGAGTGTCTCTCCTTTTATTTGGCATGCAGCCAATGTGATCTACTCCAGGTACCTTCTCCTTAAACCGAGTCCTTATCTCTTTCTACATTTGTGTTGAAGTGTGTGTGACCCTAATTGATGTAGACATTAAGTGTAAACTTTGCCAAGATGTTGTGTAAAAGGGACAGTTCAAACAAAAATAAAATTCATATTATTTACACCAATAGTACAACTTGTTCTACCATTTTAAAGTCTTCGCTCTGTTCTTTTTCCTACATCTTAAAAAATGTTGTCTACTTTTGAGCTCCCTGATCAAAATATCATGCAAATACCATGCTGTTTTGTTTGGTAACTTTAAAGCCTAAAAGCATCTTAAAGGAGAAGCATTATTGTGATATGAAGATATGAAGAACGTTATTCTACGCCACTGGTACTCAAGATTAAATAAAAGTGGGAGAAATTATATGAGAGTAAATTATGACATATTGTTCATTTTAGGGTAAACTATCTCTTTAATAAAAATTTACAAGAGGATAAAATGATTGGATTTCTTATATGTTGGTACAACTTGGGCCTGAGTAAATAGTGATGTTTTTGGTGAACTGTTCCTTGAATAAAACAGTTGTTGTTTGGATTCTCATACAGCTGTTTTGTTTCACATCAAAGAAATAGAATCTGTCTTTTTTCCCTCATAACCCCCCCATCACACTTTTCATGGATCCACACATGTTCTGACACAGTCTGTAAAATTTTTAAACACACAGTTCCCTACCCATCAAATCAGTCATACCCACATCCATGTCAACAATGCACCTATCAATATCCCAACAGCACCGTTAAAGCACAAAGGCATCAACACGCTTACTTCCCCTTTTCTCAGTGTCTGAAATCATCAGTTTTCTCCTTTTTATTGGTCTTCTTCCTTTTCATCTTTCAGCTGTGCTACCTTCATGCTGACCTCTTCAGGAACTTCAATGCCAAAGACACCAAGAAACACTTTGGAGAATTCTACAACACTTTTCTGGATAAAGGAGCGGTATGTGAACCAAGACGGCTGTCAGATTTGTTTCTTACTGTACTAGTTTTGCTCTTTGTTCTTTCACACCTTTCAGTCATAACTTCGGTTCATTGTGTAGTTTTGTGGTAGGGCCCTGAAGGAATGTTCAGAAGTTTTTTGAAGCTGTCTTTTATTCATCGTATGGTAGATTGTCAGTCCATCATTCAGAGCTTTTAGCAGACTTGCTTGTCAGTCAACTGATTAAAGTTGAAAATTCTTCTGGTATCATTTTATCATCTTTTTAAACACTTGATATGTTAACACTCAAAATGCTTTAATAAATTATAAGTAATTCAGACTTTGAATGAAAAAACGATTAACATATATAATATGCTATTAACACAACTACTAACATATTTGAACATATTAGGTGAAAACCAAAAAAGCACAAACATGGTGATGTCAGTCACATTGGTTTGTGCATGACTAGTTCATATTTTGTGTCGTGATATGAGTACATTTGATGTGGTCATCAGAGCAAAACGACAGAATGTCACCCATGTGCTTCCTCCTCTTTTTTTCATTAATCTGGTTATTCCGTCATCCTATATTTGCCTCCGTATCCAGACTCCCTTTTTTGAGTGTTTATCTTTCCTTTCGGTCTCTCTTCCCGTCCCCTTAATTCTCATGTGTCGTTTTGTCTGTATTCTTTATTCTTATTTAGCTTTCCCCCCTTCTGTCCAAGCCAAGTGTTTGTCTGACCCTGACTTCCTGTTTGGATCATGGGAATGACCTCACAGATAAATTACTGTTTGTAGTCTTCCACTTTTTCCTCAGTGTATAGGTTGTTTTGGGGGTTGACATTATGACAGTAGACCTGCATAAGTTCCTACTAAAGAAAGCAGTACAAGTTCACTGTTTTTTTGTATTGTTATGACCTCTGGTGGTGATGTGCTCTATTACAAAATTAGTTTTAAAGCTTACAGAAGTGTAGTGTTATTATAATGTTAAAATCTCAAAATCTTAATTAATTTTGTATCATTTAGTAAAATTAATGACAAGAGTTTTGAAAGCTTGTCATATGGCGTTTTCTTGGACATCAACAGGTCATAAAGAAATCATTTTAAATCACTTTTTTTTACTTAATTAATATGGTAGGTCTAATGACATTGTTTGGAAGAGAGAGGTGTAACGATTTTTCATGTTATGTTCTCAAAAAGAAAAGACAATGTTTTATAATTTTGACTGAGGCTGAATTTAAATTTTTGGATTAAAAAATGTCTCCTTTTTTCCAGATTCTGAGAGTAACAATGCCAAACAGTGTAAGCTCTGAGCTTGGTAAGATCCTCACCATCTCTGTACTCTACACTACCGGTCAAATGTTTTGAGACACTGGATAGAAATATTTCTTATTATTTATAGTATGCCTAAATTTCTGAAATTAATTTAATATACACACATATTTTATTTTGATCATACATTTTCATGGCAAAACTTTTTATTTAATAACTTTTTTTAAATCGATGGCTTTGACTGAATATTGCAGAAAAAACAGAAAATAAGAGTGCTTTATATTTGTCCTTTATTTGTTGTAACACAAATTCTGTTGTTCTCTATCATAATCTTGATAAGTCTATTATTATTCTAAGATGTGGAAAAATATGAATGTATAAATGAGAAAGTGTCCAAAAAAGTTTTGCCTAGTAGTGTAGATTCAGTCTGAGACAAATTCATAAAGGCAATGTTGATATCTTATTATTGTCCCACTTATACATCTGTCTTTCACTATTCTCCCTCAGATCGCTTGCGCCCAGAGTTGATTAGCGAAGAGTTACAGAAGCGTTATGCTTATGAAGTTCAGCTACAGCAGTCTTCAGAGGTACTGCGACAGCTGGAGGACTTTAGGTGAGTTTAGTGAACAGTCAAGGAATTGGGCATTAGGTATAACATTTTATGTTTTGTAAGAGAAGGAAAGCCATACAGGTTTAAAATTAAAATAATGAGTAAATATGACAGAATTTTCATTTTTTGAATGAACAGTAATAATAAGTTCTCCATTTCTCAAGTAGTAGAGGTCCTCTTCTTGTAACAATATTCATGTCCTCATTTCTTTCATTAGGCAAAAGAGGATGATGGGAATGACTCCTAATGAGCGTGAGCTAAATGATGTGGAGTCTCATCGCCCCACGGATCGCATTCCCAGGGAGATGAAGGAAAAAGCTGTAGCTGAAGGCTTGCTGGAGAGGATGGTTGAGGCCAAGTAAGCACTGTTTCTTATGTTATTCTGATAATAGTGGTGATAATGGTGATAATAGTTTTTTTTTATTTCTATACATAATACACTTTGGCATATAACTGAGAAAAATGCTTCTCTGTGGCCTGAGCTCTGTTTTGGGAGCAGCATTTAAAAGCGTCTTGGGGTATTTTTTCTAGGCCATCAAGCATTACCCAGAATGCCAGTAGGACCCAGTAGACATTGATTTTTTGGTCATTTCTTTATATAGCTTCTAGCAGGATTATTGGATAGTGGTCTGTTGTGTTACTGTCAAATATGATCTTTTTCACACATTTTTTTAAATTGTTTTTTACGCAGTATCTTGAGTCCAGATGTATCAAAATACAAAGTATGTCAATGTGTATTTTTCACTATGAGTGAAATATAATTGTTTTCAACACAAGGGCTGAACTTTACCATTAATGGCCTATGATAGACATTGCCCAGCCGGCAAATCGAACTCTGAACTTACTCTGACAATCTGCTATGTTTTTTCCTGCTGAGACAATCACCATCTGCACAGTGGGGAAGAGGATAGTTTGATCCAAACACTTCTCTTTCTGGACTTACTGTGACTGAGCACAGCTATTGTCAAATCTGCATTCAAAGCAGATCAGAACCCCTGAGCCTCTGTCGATATTCACTCACTGGCTGCTAAGTGATAGCTATTGAATGTGTCATACTGCACAGTGTCTTCCTACTGCTGTGCCGTTTGACCCCTTGCAGTGAGTTCTGTAATAGTCCTATCAGAATTCACCCGCTCACTGTTGTGCTTCATGTGCTGTTAGATTAACTTGGAGGAGTAGCTGATGTACCCATTGAAGTTTTGTTCTAGGTTTCTAATAGGTTCTTTGTGTCATGGTTGGGTCTTTGAAGGACTTGAACTTAAAACAATTTTCTTTAAATATGTTGGTCAAGCTGTAAAGGGATAATTGTCCAAAAACTTATCAATATATAATTATATACAATGTTATATATAGTTTTACATATTTTAGGAACTGTAAAATCAGTTTGTATTTTTGTCTAGGAATGAAACTTAATACTTGTACATTTAAAATATTTTTGAAGAGCAATTCCAGCGTTATGGGTGTGACATAAAATCGCTCTTACAATAATATTGTGACCAGTAAACTAAACCAACTGTTCATATTATACAAATTTAAATTGCATTTATGAGCTAAATTTAGTGTTATGACTATCCTGAAAACAGCCCTATCTTGAATTATGAAACATCATGTACTACAATTAAAAATAGTCCCAAAAAATTAATTAGAGACCTCACATGGGTATCTGAACAACCCAATGTTGACATCTATGCTATAAGTATACTAAAATCCTTTGGTAAAAACATTTGGTTGTGTTGTACGGCCTTAAATGTATATTTCTCTTTTCTCCCATAAAGCTTTAAATGTGTATCCTATACTCAAAGTAATTGTTTTGTACTTAAACATCTTTTGGAAGCTTCACACCATGTCCTAACCATAAGTTGCATAGGGATTTTTACGTATGTACACATTAAGTCAAAAATGAACTTCAAAAATAGGCATGACATTACAATGTATAAATTCCATTTATTTGATTATTTGAGTTTACTTTCCCTTAAAGCCCAGCAGTCTAAATGCCTTTATTACAATAGGGTCAGTGAGTGCAGTGGGTTGTTTTTTAAGAGTGAACATGGGTCTCAAAGCATTAATATTACAGGCCACGGGAAGTGAGGACCCCTGTGCAGGAAGTGAGACAGGAGGAGTCTTTTGTCTCTGTTGAACACACACCGACAATCTGGATTGTATTCATTATTTCTGCACAATGAGAGACAGCAGGGACACCAGCTCTGACTGCCGCCTGTACAGTTTCAAGAGCCATGCATATCTTCTACCTGAATACTAATACTGTGTAATCGCTGGATATAACCATCTGAAATAGTTTATCAGCCTTACATTTTTTTCATGAATCTGATGTTAATTCTGTAATTGCTCTCCCAGATTAGTTTATTTAGTGAATAACTTAAATAGCATATCGAGTCTGTAATATGAACAAGCTTTTAAAAGCACATTAATTTCTAAATAAGTCTTCACCGCTTAAAAGACATACTTACGTAAAGTAAGTGTATTCATGTTGTATAGTTGTTACTGGATTGTTAACTAATGCTCAGCTTTTAAAATAATTTAGGGAGGCTTGGCAAACTATAAAACATAATAACACTAACACAATATCAAAGATTGAGTCGGGGGTCAGAAGAGTGGCTATTAATAGTGTTGTTTCTTTTTAGGTACCACAACTGATAAACATTATGTTCAAGTGATAATCCAGTTAAAAAAGGGAAAAACTTGAATTGAATGTTTCGAAATGTGAAATTGATGTTTCGGCCACATTCATTAAGGTGAAAACTGTTTTTTGTGCTTAGTTTTTTTTGCCCACTTATGAGTCTTCATTTCCGACTGCAACTTACAAAATTCGTATAAAACTTACACAAAATTCAGCCATACTGGTATAAGCTTAAGCAGTCTGCAAGATTTAAAACTGTAATGTCACATCTGGCCATTTCAAGGAAAAACCGAAAGGAAGTAGAAGAAAGACGATGGAGTCAAGAGTGCCACGTTGGCAGGAAGTCTCTGTTCTCTGGCTCCCTGCCAGAGACCAAATGGAACTGGGGGGATAAATGCAGAGGTCAGAAAGAAGAGAGGAGAGTTAACAATCTATGCCTGACATATTGATCACAAACAATAGCAGTGTCAATTCATATTCATTCATTGGTAAAGTGATGTAATACAACGAAGATAATAATTTTTAGCAAATTAACCAATTTTATAGCGTTTTTGTCTGTTTGGATGTACTGCGTCTTCAGAGACTTAACAATGCACAAACTTCTCTTTATGGGTGGTTGTGTTATGATGGTTATTCATAGGTGCTCAAAAAATCGTCCTGTGCTGCCCTAGACACTGTTCTTGTGATCCCTCTTTTTTTGCTACTTTATTCATTCTATGCTATGACCTCACTTATACAGCCTCTCATTTGCTGCTGTTACAATCTGACAGGCGGGTAGAGGTTTTTCATTGGTCAGACATTGGGGATTCCTTATCGCACTCCTCCTTTTGGTTTTTTGTTGAAAACCATAAGGATCGGATTTCCGTTTTCTTGCGTGCTGGTTGCATCAGTCAAAAACACTGTTAAATAGCAAGTTCAGCAGCCTGATGCTTTGTTTGCTTTCTGGACATCGCAGTAGTACAGCGTTAATGTTTTAGGAGAGTACCATCATAGTTTTGCAGTTTAAGAGTTGTGGTTTAGAACTCTAATCTTGCAAGAGATTGTTTTTAGGGAACTATTTTTGCATTTATATTTACTGTGTCATTTAAAACTGATTCGACTTTATTTTCATTTGATGCTTCACAATATTTTTTAGTTTTTTTTTTGTTTGTTTGCAAGTGGCAGAATATGTTCATTAGTTTGAATTCTGAACCAAACAATACAGCAGTGATTTCAAATCAGGACAAACTTGAGCACTTCAGATTCCACCGTCCCAAAACGATCAATTTTAAACCATTTAAAATTGGTCGAGATCGAGAGAAGAAAAAAAATGTTACGTAACTTTTATCGGTGAGTTATTTAAACCATCATTGGGTTGCATCTTTTTTTATATTGTGTATTAATATAACCATTTATTTCTGTTTTTAGCCCCTCAATTGTAGCAGACAAGGACAAAAGGTAAATTGTTATTTGCATGTCTTTCTCAGTAGTTATTGTTGTAAAGTATGTTTTCCAACTGCTTCAAACTTTTTGAATAGATAAACCAGCAGTCACTTTCTGCAATTATGAGAAAAAAACTTATGTATAGAAAGAGTTTCATGCAGACATCTGTCATTTCTAATGTTTATTAGAAATGACAGATGTCAACATTAGAACCTATTTCTAATGTTCTAATGTATTAAGTCGGCAGATCTGATGCAGTTTATAAAAAAAATTATGTATTTCTTATTAAACAAGAACTCTGAGCTCTAAGAAGATAGTTCACCATAAAAGAACATTATTTATAAATCCTCTTCACATATCAAACCTTTATGGCTTCTTCTGCAGCACACAAAATAAGATATTTTGAAGAATGTTGGTAACTTTAGCATTTGTTTTGTTTCCATACAATAAAGTTAATTATATACAATAAAGCTGCCCCAACCTTCTTCATAATATCTTCTTTTGTGTAATGCGAAAGAAAGTAAGTCATACAGGTTTGAAATGACAAGAGTATGAGTAAAGATGACGTAATTTTTATGGTAGGGTTAACTCTCTTCAAATAAATCTTTTGAGATGGAATGTGTTAGTAAGAAAGCTTGTGGGTCAATCGTTGTAGCTGTTGCAGTTGTTCATTCTGTCATGCACAGCTGTAATGCTTTATCCATGTGTGTAGTTAGAGACATATGACACATGTATAGACTCCTCCTCCAGCCCTTAGGACTTCCCCTTCACGTGGACCCTGGGAACAATCCCATCCACTGAGAACCATTTACAATTTATATGATTTTAAATTTATGGTGTGAATTAAATTCTAAAAGTAAATTAAAAATGTGAATACTTTTTCTTTTATCAGTAACTCCATATTTGGAGCGGTTGCCTTCTATATGAAGCACCTTGGAGTCAAGACTAGAGCACTTGACAACAAGAAGACTAAATCTGTATGGCGGCCCTCCGTACCGTCTGTGTTAAGGGTCAGTTGATATTCTGCTTAATATTGTATAATTCATTGTTTATCAGTTTTTAGACTAACTTATATGTCTATTGTTGTGAAAATAAAGCACTGATAGGTGCTTTGATCTATAATCTGTTCTAATGTTTTTTATGTTAATGTTTTTCTGTTCATCAGCCATGGGGAGCTGGAAAACCCGGCAAACCAGTAAAACCTCCGGGGATCAACTGTACGTACCAATTGCTCTTCTTAAGACTCCACCCCTTGCTTACATCACATGTTCACTGAGCAATCAGGCAGTATTATTTTATGATGCATAGCAATTTACAGTACAAAATTACTATTATTTTTATTTAAATTTGGCACCTGCATAAAACCATTATAACCACTATTAACAAAACCATCCTTGGGGCAATTAAATAGTTGTAGTTAGAATAGTAAACAAAAAAATATTGCTGGTGTAAAAGTTAATGGAAATTTTAAAGGAACATGTTTGTCTTGCTGTGTTTTCCTCTTGCAGATGATGGTAAGCAATCTAGGTTGGACTTTGAAGGTATTATGGTCTGTTTTTGTTTGTGTAGAACCTCTTTTCTTAGATGGTGCATTCCCTTACTAATAAAACCTTAATGCATGTGTGCATGATTCTCTGTCAAGGGTGTTTTTTTCCCCTGTCAATCCGATCTAGCAGGGTGTTAAGTAGATTTTTTAAATCTAGCTTTGAAATCCTCATGTTTCATCCTTTGTAGATTGTATTTGTTTAATTGAAAAGCTCAAATGCATAGATTTCAGACAATACTGAACAGCATAAAGCTGTTGTCTAAAAATATTTGTTTTTCTGTGTCTTTCTTCCTTCCCAAAAAAAAAACTAACAGTTGAATCAAACTCTTAATGTTTTTGACATTTTCATCAATTAATGGATGGTTCACACAAAAATTTAAATTCTATTAATGAATTACTCATAAAGTTGTTCCTAACCTACATACATTTCGGTCTTAAAATATTTTATTGTTACGAATATAGATGGGGCATCATTGACTTATTAAATAGAAAGAAAAAAAAAATTCTGTTGCATTGAAAATTAAAAACTTTTTTCTACTCTCGTAGTCAGTAATGTTGTAAAATCTCAGTTGCTAACATTCTTAACATCTTAATAACAATTCTTAATCTTAATCTTAATCTTCTGTTTTTAAGTGAACAAAGAAATTAATTCAGGGTTAAAACAACTTGAGATTGATTAATTCAGGACAGAATTTGTATTTTGGGGTTGAATAATACTATAACAACCACACATGAATTATATGTTCATCTGTCATAATCATTACACATGGACGCTCTCAATCTTAACTCTATTTGATTAATTTGTAAATCTCTTTCTCTCTAGCAAAGTCCAGCAAACCGAATACTCCCCCTCAAAGGGTGTCGGGGAATGACAACGGCATTGGTGCAGGCCGAAAACCAGGTGTGATCGGGCCAGGCAGTGTCCCAGAGAGCCCTGAAGGACCGCCTATCACTGTCAATATTACTCCTAGCCCTGACTCTCAAAATGAAATCGGTGAGAGTCCTAAAACTTTAAGGACCATTTAGCAAATATCTTTGGAAACTATGTAAAAGTAATGGACATTCTTTAAAGAGATGTCTGTGTGTGTTAACTAGTTTGAAAACCATTAAAATGTTTAAGTAATTAATGGTCAGTTTTTGTGTTATTTGTAATGTGTTTAATGTTGGGGAATTGTTTCGCTTTCCTTCCGAAGGTTTTAACACCAGTCGCTTAGACCCAAAACCAGTACCAGATGGGGGAGATGTTTCTCCTGTAAGCATTGGTCCAGGTCTCACCATCACAGAGCCTGCACTTGTCACTGACATCACTGTGGAGGAGATTACGGAAAACACCAAGTAAGATCTCCTGGAGAAAAGTCGAGGAGAGAGGGTTAAAAAGCACTTAGTACTCTGTTCCAAAATGTTGATTCCAAATGTGGTCCCTTTCGATTTTCATCTTATTTATGCAATAATGCAATACCATTTAAGGAAATAAAATGTGTCCTTCACAGAGAAATTATTCATTCATTGTAAAGAGAAATCACCAACTCCCAAAGATAGCTCCCTACATTTTCGAACAGAGTTTGTGTTTTGAACTTAACACGGCTATAAGACAGCTTAAAGTATTTAAAAACACACTAAACAGCTTAATATTGGGTTCCAATATTATTCCTATGTGTTTTTAAAGTCAGTTTTTCTGATATGTTATTACTAAGGGAGCGTGGTTAAATTCTAATGCTGCTTTGGCTCAGAGGAATTTTGGGATGACCCTCTGAGTGCTGTGTCCTTCCTTTGTGCTGCTGCTCCTGCTGCTGCCCGCAATATTCGCTAGCATCCCTATGAACAACAAAAGCTATTTCTAGTTACTACCTCTCTGCACACACGTACCTACTTATTTACTGTTGTAAACAATTCCATTTACTTTCTGTTACTTTTCTTCAATGTATCTTTATGTCTGTCTTTTCAATGTCCACCCTCATGTTCTGCTGTGCGTGTCATTCGTTAGCTTTTAGTTTGTGGTTTGCCTGTCCTAAAGCCATATTTTGCAGTTAGCTAAAGCTGTTTTCCGCAGTTCAATGTCAAGGTGTAGTGTATTGCTTTACTAGAAATTTTGTTATTGCATATCGTGAGTTGATAGTTATTATAAGGCATTTATTTGGAGTAAAACGCTAGAGTGACATGAGTGCCGAATTAGGAACCTTTTGACCACTAACTCTACGTTCACACTGCGAGCGGCGAGAGCGTCTCATGACTCTCATGCCCTGCCGCTGCTGCTGGAGCAGAAAGCTTCTAGACGCTGTAGCCGCTCTGACACGCAGCCGCCTGCTCTTTTATATTTTATTTAAAGGAGCCGCAAAGCAAACCAATTCAACGTGCTGACTAAATACAAAGTACAAGTTAAATAATCATCATATATTTAAATATTTTGCAAGCAACACTCTTTTGTGTGTTCTTGTACACACGCAAACACACGCACACACACACACACACAAAGTAGAAACATCATAAACTCAAGATTTCAAGATTTGAATCATTTTGATTCAAACATCATTCATTTAATTCGTGTCCCTGTTTATGTTCATGTATAACTGAAAATATTTATATAGTAAATAAGTAATAATGAATTTCTCCTTTCCTCTGCACGGGGAACTTTTGTAGTCAAAACTAAAGTTAACAGGACTGAGTTCTCTTGACTCTTCTGAAGAGGAGCACTTCTGCTTCTTGACTCGTTGCCGCTCTAGTGCGTCATAGCTAATTTCCATAAAGTTAAACTGATTTTAACTCTCCCTTGACGCTCTTGCCGGCCTCGACGCCTCCTGCTGCCAGCTCACATTGAAAATTAATGGCATCCAGACGCTTTCGCCGGTGGCGGTGTGAACGTACAGTAATCCTAAAGTTTCAGAGCACTATGCCAGACTGCCTCAATAGCTTACATGTATGGTTGCATTATTAAGTAAGTCGTGACAAAAAGAAACATTGTTTTAATTTTGCTTTTAGATGTATGGCCTAAGTAAAGAATATGGCACGCAGGTCAATCTTGTACAGCCCTGCTATAGTTTTGTCAAAATGACAGTTGCTTGTACATATTTTTGTGTAAATGTATAATCTTTTAACTTCTGGATTCACTATTGTTTAGAGTATGTGACATAAAAAAGCAAATGTTCATTTTAATGTCGCTCTTACAACTGCCCTTCATGTGGAAGCATTTTTTGCTGCTGTTGTCTGGTGTTTTTCTGTAGCGTGATGCTTGTTGTGCTTGGTTGTCAGCCTTGCGATTACGGTCTGGATTGGTCACGGTACAGTTGAATTTGGTTAGGTGTATGTTTGTGTATGGTTCTTTCTTAGTTCTGATAAATGCAACAGGTAACTGTGCGTTGTCCTGTGTTTTTACAGAAGGAAGACAAGGTGGGTCTGCGTGATTGTCACTGGGATTTTCTGCCAGACTGAACCTACTACTGATGCACACATGATACACACATCTCAATACATTTTAGAGCGGGATTAGGGGATAAGACAATTTTAGATTGTAATTTGTTGGTCTTGACTGACAATTCTTTTGCTAAAATAGTTTCACAATTTATAAATATTTGCAGTTTGAATTTGGCATGATATTTAGTCAACATTAACATACAAAGTGATTTGTTATATGGCGTGTTGAGCCACACGTTAAAGTCAATTCTGACATCTTTAACGTATCTCCCAGTTCTTCCAAATCTGGAAAAATATTTCTCATGATCAGAGAAGGATATTTAGAGGAATGCTTAGAACCCAACAGCTTTTGGTAACCATTGACCACCAAAGTTGGAAAAATACTTTTTCCAACTTTCAGATATCAGAAATCATTCAGATTTCAGAAATAATTTCCTGTTTGGAACTAGAGAGTGAGGAATTCATGATAGTATTTTAATAAATTAAATGTAAAGGATTATCAAATTATTTTAACTAAAGATTAATGTCACATGATTTTTTCTTCTAGCTTGATTTTAAATAAATATCACTTATACTGTCATTGTAAATTAAATTGGACCTTAAAATTGTTTAGGCAAAATCTGCTATTGCAACAGTCCTGGAATTGGTAGTAATAAATGACTTCCATAACAAACAAACAAACAAGCAAATTTTAAGTTACTTCCACTACTTTATCTGCCACGTTTCACAATGCAAAGTAGAAAAAAATCGTACCTTCGAAACCTCACGTTTACACCAAACACAAAGTGATCTAGACACTTAAAAACACTGCATGGCTAAGTATGGTATACAGTTTCTCTCTGTGGTCTGGTTTTTGGGTTTTCGGTAGACTAACTGGAGGTATTGGGAGCATAAGCTTTGCACTAAGTGAGCTGAATTCCTGGTACTTGTATTTAATATATGTAACTGGTGTTTAAAAGATGCTGTAAATTGACAGTTAAAACATTAGAAAGAGCTGCAGATGTTATGTGGGACCCAAGAGGGTCTTTGTGTCTGGTGAAACAGTGCTTAATGTTATATATATTGACATAATTGACTTTCTTCATATTTCACTCTTTTTACATCATCCTTGTTTTATCTCTGTCATATCCTCATGTCTGTTGTCTCTAACCTTTAAACCATCTGTCTGTCCCTGTAACTATAAACAACATCTGCTCCTTCAATACCTATTTCCTTTAAACCTCTGCTTCCTTTATTATTATATTTACTTCTAATCTCTTTAACCCTTGCTACCTGTTTACACTTCCTACCTTTTTTCTCTCTGTCCATTCCTGAATCCTTCCTACCATTCCCCCTCTCGGGTAAATAGGAACGTGCGGCGCAGTGAGAGCCTTTGCGTGGAGCGCCGTCAGTCTCGCCGCAGCGGCTCTACCCGGGCCAAGCAGTCTCGCTCCCGCAGTGACGTGGACCTGCAGTCAACTTCCTCCTCCCACCCCCCCTCACCCTCCCCACAGCTCTCGTAAGACAACAACTAATCATCACGCACAAAATGCACATTCAGACACTCATACTCATCCATCGACAGGAGACAGCAGCACAAGGGCTTATTGAGAACGAACTTAGAGACTCAATGAGCTGTTGAAAACGCTATTGGCAGCAGGAGCTGTCATTCATCAAAGATAACGCACTGAATGACAATTACTGCTGTGTAACCGGCACATGGTTTCCTACATTTTGTATCTCTTTTCACTTTGTTCTCGTTGGCATTTTTGTTCATTTCAGTGTGGATGGGGGACTGTTGCATGATGGGCTCCCTGCTGGCCCTGCCTTTGGTCCCTTCCCACAGGAGGAGATAGAACCCCGCCTTCTAGAGCTTGAGCAGGATCCACCCAACTGGAGGGAACATGCCAATGGTGACAGTCTGAGCAGACTGAACAAGATGGAGACCAAACGACAGGAAGTTATAAATGGTAAAGAAAGCAAAAATAAACTCTTTGAAAAAAACTCATTTAATACAAAATTGTCTATGAATATATCCACATCAAGCATTCTTGACTATGCTGACACACTTCATTCCAAACCTGTGTGACACTTCTGATTCAGAAAGTAGACAGAAGAAGATATTTTGAAGAAGGTTCGTAAACAGACAACTCTGTTGAACTTAATTGTTTGGACTCAAATCCAGAGACATCAAAATATCTTCTTTCGTGTTCCTTGGGTTAGGTCATAAACCAAAGGGTGGTAAATTTTTGGGTAAACTACCTTCACCAGAATGTAATGACATGAGACAGTAAAAGTGCTTATATCACATTCTAAAGTATTTACATGGTAGTTCCTAGTCATTACACCATGGTAATACAACAGCTGTCATTGAGCATGGGGTTTGAAGCAGGACTGAGATTCTTGGCAGTTATTTTTAATGGTTATTCGATGCCTTATGTAGTAGGGAAGATATTGTTTGCTGTGAACACATTTTCTCTCTCTCTCTCTCTCTCTCTCTCTCTCTCTCTCTCTCTCAGAGTTGTTTGCGACAGAACAAGCTCACCTTCGGATGCTGAGTGTATTGCAGACCGTGTTTTCTCGCCCCCTGGAGAGGGAGGAGATCATGGACGCAAACGAAGTGTCTGCCATCTTTCCAAGCCTTGATGAGATCATAGACATGCACTGTACTTTGACATCAACACATTTCAAATACATTGCTTTATATATTTTGAATAAATCTGCCAAGTAATTGTCTGTTAGACATGATAAATACACATATATATATTTTTGTAGATGCTTTCTTTGAAAATCTGAAGAAACTGCGTCAAGAAGACAGTTACATTGTCAAGAACATAAGCATACCACTTCTTAACAGGGTAATGGGTTACACTGTGTCATACTTTGTCTGACTGTTATTCAGAATTTTTTTCAGATGTATTAACTTAAACTTTTAATCCCTGTAGTTCAGTGGCTCCGAAGGAGAGTGGTTTCAAAAGCTCACTGCACGTTTCTGTAGTCACCAGTCCTGGGCTCTGGAACAGATTAAAATAAGACAGAAGAGGGATCCTCGTTTTAATGCTTTCATACTGGTACTTTACACTATGTTCAATGTTACAATAGACATTAAATAGTTATAGCATGCTACATTAACTGGAGACTGTTGTGTAAATGCATTGCTTGTGCTGTGTGTTTTCAGGATGCAGAGAGTAAACCACAGTGTAGGAGACTTCAGCTGAAAGATATCATTCCCATCGAAATGCAAAGATTAACAAAATATCCTCTTCTACTGGAGAACATTGCCAAGAACACAGGTGGGAGTTTCACTTTATGTTAAAAGTGCTGAAAAATATAGACTGGCCACAAAAAAATTAAATAGTTAAAAATTGCATTTTAAGTTTCACTGCAGTTGATCATTTTATTTAAAGGTGTAACCGATTTCTATAAACTTGTTGTTATTTGAAATCAACGAAAAACCCTTACTGGACCCTCACACGCCATCGAAATGACTTAATATCTTTACAAAACACACGCTGTTGCCTACTGTAGTAACATGTTAGAGGACCAATGCTGTATGTAGATTGAAAAAAAGTAATTCTTGTTCTAATAATTAAAGGTTCGTAATGTAAGATCTTTATACACCTCAGAAGAATTACTGTATTATATTGTAGTTATGTCAAGAGATCCTCCAAAAATTAGACCTTTAAAACTCGTCTTTCAGTGTTAAAATTGCTCTAATAAATGTTTTTCTTCTTTAAGTAACTGCAATTTTATGTCCAAAATACTCAGTGGTGGTTTTGAATGAATTTTGATGAATTAAACTACAATAATAAAAACTCAAAAAATTTAAAAATAATTTTTTGCTGACAGAGGATGATGCAGAAAAATCAAACATCACCCATGCAGCAGAATGTTGTCGCAAGATCCTCAACCATGTCAATGAAGAAGTTAAACAAATGGAGAACTTACTGGTGAGAAACACTAATTATTTACCTAAATTCAAGTTTCAGTTTCATCTCATGTATTTTTCTTCTAAAGGTTTCTTCTAAATATCTAATCTTTTTATGTTACAGATTTTGAAAGACTACCAGCGCAGACTGGACACCTCAGGACTAAAACCCAGTAATGATCTTTACGCTGAGTACAAGGTAAGATGCCTCTTTTTACATTATGTGCAAATGGAAACTACCTATTTACAAACTCTAAAACGGACTTAATGATTTCCACTGCAGAACATAGATCTAACCACCAGGAATATGCTGTTCGAAGGCCCTTTGACATGGAAGGTGACCAAAGAGAAAGCCATTGGTAACCATTTTTCATTTTTATCCAGATTCACCAACGCAACAATAGAACCAATAGACAACCTTGATCTTGCTTTGTTTGCAGATGTTCACTGTGTGCTGCTGTCAGACCTGTTGGTCTTGATGCAAAAGCAGGATGATAAGATGGTTTTGAAGTGTCAGAGCAAAAGCAACATCGCCGTTCAGGAGGGCAAACAGATGTTAAGTCCCATTATCAAGTTGCAGTCGGTTTTTCTTAGAGATGTGGCCACAGGTCAGTAAGAGTTTGACAGTTTGTTTTGGATAAGTAAAAGTAGTCTTAATCCTCTTGTTTCTGACTACCAGACCAAAAGGCTCTCTATGTCATATTCACCTGGGATAGTGGAGCACAGATATATGAGCTAGTAGCTCAATCCATCGCTGAAAGAAAAAAGTAAGTATGTGAGTAGTCATTGAGCTTTTGATTGCCCCTTGATTGAGACTGAAAGTGTTTAAATTTATGTTTTAGCTGGACAGAGGTGATTAAATCGGCAGTTGATGATCTAAAGAAGAGTAAAGGGAGTGGGCTTGACAGAAATAGAGCAGGCAGCGTGCCCGGCAGTGCCATCGGACAACCATATGGCTCGTGAGTGTGTTATACAAATAACTGAACACCCTCTTTGAGGAGTTATGTCACTTAATTGTGAAAAAGATTCTTAAATTTTTTATCCCACATCTTCATAACAACTTTTTTTTCTTCTTTAGTCTCTATCATCCTCCTCTGAGCCCTACAGAGAATGGTGCTGTTTTATTGAAAAGTCAGAGTGGTGAGATTTTTTTTTATTCATTTTTTAATATTTGTTAGTGGTGTGACTTTTTTCTGTTATTGCAATATAATATATTGTGATTTATAACATGTAATATATGTTTTGGAGATAAAAAAGTTTATTTGAAGCTTTTAACAAACAAAATGTATCTTTTTTTTTCCAAAATGTAATCTAATTCTAACTGTTTACATTTTGACCCGAATGCAGAAAATAGCAATGTAAAAGTAAACTAAACAAAAGTAAACTATTACAATAATCTTCTATACACCTAATTCTAAATTCAGTTCTGTGTTTATTTTTTCGCTGAAGTCCGAGACAAGGACCATTTTACAGATGAGAAGAGCAGCAGTTCTGAATCTTCACTCATAGACTTTTTAGCCGGCAATGGCATCGACCTGCTCACCCACAGCCACACCCCTCCTGAAAAATTAGCTGTTGGGGCTTTGGACGAAAGTCAGTTTTTCTCCTTTCTACACCATTCTATTATATTACATCAATCAGGTACCTTTACTAAACATACTTACTGAATTTCATGTCATTTCTCCAAAAGTCATGTCTTTGAAGAGACTGTTGGTGGGGAGTATAAGCCTGTCGGATGACTCACAGGCTGCTGGGGAGAATGGAGGGGACGGGCCTGAAAGCCAAGATACAGATGGCTGTCAATCATCAGGTACTGCAGATGTGTCACTGTGGGTTGTTACATTTCCTGTGGTTCTGCCTCATGCTTGCCAAAGATTTTATATTTTGTTTTATTTTATTATAATTTTATGTTTTTTGAATTTTAAATGTAATGTTCCTTTGAGTGGGTCATTTTTATGACCATGTCACAATGTGAATGAGAGATGGGGCAGTTAAAACTTTATTTAATCTAATATATCTATATTCACATGAAAGGATTTACAAAAACGTTTTAAGTTAAACAACACTTAAGTTTTGAGGGTAAAAGGTATAAAAGAGGTTGAGACTGGTCAAACTAATATTTAACAAAAAAATGCATTAAAGCAATTTGTTGTTGCTGTAATTGTGTCTTATTGGAGAAGTCTTGAACAAAAATATCTACATATACACTAAATGCAAACCATTTAGATTCTGGTTATATACAGTATGGTTACTTCTTACCTCTCAGTGGTGGAATCCAACAATGATGACAAAACTGAAGGACAAGAGAGCGGAGTAGATGAAAGAATTCAAGAAGAAGAAGAAAGAGAGATCAGTGCTCCTCTGGTGCTTTCTCAAGAACGCATGGACGAGGTGCAGAGGAAACTGCAGGTTCTAGAGGAACAGCTCAAGAGACTGCAGGTGAGGAGATTAGTTGAAATATGACTGAATTATGCATCGAAAAGACAAAATAGTATGGAGTTTCTACCGTTTTAAAAAGTAATGCAACACAGTTATGAAAAGAAATGAGAGAAGTATAACATAAAGAAATAAATAAAGGTGATATTCTAAGTAATTCATTGTGTTGTGTTTTCAGATGGTTGAGGATTACCATTACAAACTGCAACAAGCTCTTAGTAAATATTCACTTCAGGGTGGCCTTTACAACTGAGGAACATCCAACCTGCTGTTACAGGTACAAGGAACTTTATTTAATATATTCAACAACATCATACTAAACCTTATTTATTCCTTCATGTTTTTATTTACTTTTGTCCTCTGTGCTCTTCATCTTCAGATCACTGTGTGTGCTGGACTCTAGTCTGGAAGTGGCTTGCAAAGAATTGTATGCCTTACATATACTGCCTACATTTGTCTGCTGTTTTCTCGTCTCGGCTCTCCTTTCAGAATATTGACCGCAGGCTTCAGGCAGTTTAAAAGTTCATGAGAAATGAAATAGACTGGGTTTTGTGAAATTATAGTGATCCTTGAGCATGAATTCTTTCGTGTGACAGTCTTTCAAAAAAATGCCAAAGAAATGTGTCATCTAGAGAAATCATCTAGAGAACAATTAAATTAACAAGCAAGTCAAATTTAACTTGTCAAAGCATGCCAGAAGTAGTTTAGTAACAAGAGACTATCTATATTCTTAAGAAAGTTGCATATGTGTACATATAGTCAGCTGGCTGCTGAGACGGTCAGGTAGTGTCAGGTTTTCTATCAAATTATAAAAACAAATGATCTGCTTTTTTGTTAGTTAAATTACTTTTTTTTGCAAAACTATTTTATTTAACCAATAAGATACAATTTGCTCCTCCACAAACTTCTACCATCTATTTAAAATAACAGACACTGAAAGGGGTATATGTATCCTTGCATGGAGTTCTGTGTCTTCCTACCAAACTGTCTGTTCAGTTTTATGAAAGAAAAGTAACGTTTAAAAGGAAAGTTATAGTATAAGGATGTAGGAAAGTAGAAAAGGTTTTGGTTGACCTTACCATGCAAGATTTGATTGTTTGAGGGATCAGGGGGTTGACACTATGGATTGAAATATGGAAATTTAGGAGGTCATGCATGATGTGTAGCTGATCTGTGCATGTGATTATTGATTTGGTGTGGCAAAGCGGTTCTCTGGTAGGCAGACACAGATCATACCCGTTTGTGAATATAATATCTATGCAAAATCAAGACATCAGTTATTTCCAATCATGTCATTGCTTAATAGTTTTGCTGACCAAAGAGTTAATCGAAGATCATTCTCTGCTTAAGCAAGTAAAAATAAACGTATGTATATGAGAGTCTCTGGCTGAGCAGACGGGGGTTGAGGTTTGATCCTCTCGTCCTCCACTCTCTAAACTTTGAATGCTTCACCATTCTGCTGGATAACCCATAAGACGTGGATTTGCTTGTAAAGGCGATAGTGTTTAAACAATTTTGGTGTGAAGGATTTAAAAGTTTGCTTAGAACTGAACTGCTGTATCTATAATAGAGAAGATGCAGGTTCTTATTATCTGACCAAGCTTTTTAGCTAACGGGACTACTTAATGTGTTCTGCACTCTTTGCCTTTAGTAATCACAGAAGACCAAGTAAATCCTCGTGATAAAAGCAATCTCAGTGTTTGGAGACGGAAACAGTGGGTTTTCTCACCAGTACTGTAATTATGTTCTTATGCAACGTGCTTTCATGATGTTACTCAACCCACTGCCTACTTATACAACATTGACCTGCTTTGTTATTGGAGTGTGAATTGTAATTGTAGAACCCACTTGTTCTTAATTTAGTTTTCCGAATTTTTGCTCTTATCAACCGTTTACAAGTTTTTAAAAATGGTTTACTATTCTTGCTTTCACATCAAAAGAAACAGCAATGTTGGTTCTAGTAGCTGTCAATCAGACCTTACGTGTTGAATTAAAAAAAACATTTAAAGGTGGCTCAAGATGTTCATCTCCTAGCCAGCTGTGTTTATGATCGCACAATTTCCCCTTTGCATTTTCTTATATGTTTTTTGTGGTGTTTTACTATTTTATAACTCATGTATTACAATATTTACTATGCATTGACATTAAAAAGGGGTTTAAGAGAGTAAACAAGGAGACCATTGACATGACTAAGCCTAAAGAGTCAGTGTCATTATAGTTGCATAGCGGTGCAACTTAGAATGAAGAAAATATCCAATTTAAAGGGATAGATCACCCAAAAATATTTTTTTGTGAAATACTTTCTATTTCTTCAAAATCTGTATAAATTTCTTTCTGTGGTTGAACACAGAGAAAGATTTTCGGACAAATTTTTGTAACAAAATATATAAAGTATTTTTTCCTACTATGGTAGTCAGCTCGGTTCAAGAACTACATTTTTCCAAATGTCTCTTTTCTCATAAAGTAAACTATCAGAAAAATGTTTTTTTTTTTTTTTGGTGAACTATCCTTTTAACCATTGGCTAATTGACAAAGGCATTTCAGGCAAAGACTCTCTAACTCCTTAAACTTTTGATGTGTATCTATCTTATCACACATATATTACACAAAGTGGTAAGGCTGTATGTTAAAATGTGTTTATAGGGTGCCTTGTGCAGATTTAGATTTCTTTATCTTTTTAAAGGGCTCTTTTGGTCCTCCTGGCACTCTGTCCCTTCTCTTCATTCAGCAATGGTCAGTGTGAATTGTTATTCTCAGATCTTAAATGCAATCCATCATTGATTCCTATTGCCAACCGACATTTTGCACCTATTTGCTCTTTACCCAATATCACAGTAATTTGGTGAAATTGTAAGTTTGGTTAAAATGATTAAAACCCTTATACATCATGCCTATGTTTTATGTAATACTGTGTATAGAAGTTCACGAAATACAGGCATTACATTCCTGTCTGTCTATATAAATGATTATGCAAGAACTATTCTGTGTATTTGGGCTTTGAATTTATCTTGTAAAATACTTAAGAAAAATGTAGGTACGTTTTTTATTATGTCTTTTTTTAAATAAATGAAGAAAGGTTATTTGAGCTTTTATTGTTTCGAGTTTTACTTGACTGTATTGTATAATTTATTTAATGACATACAAATCTATATTATCGTATACATGTTATGTGCAAAACTACCTTTAAACAAAAGAGGAACAATAGTAGTGGGTGCATGTATTGCTGTATGTTATATGTAATACAGGAGATGTAGGCAGTCTTCCAAACAGTACATTTGTGAAAGAGTCTGCAGTCAGTGTTGTTTAGGAAGCAGTTTGGTTTGGACTTTTTGATTAAGAACATGGAGTTTGCATATGTCCTGTCCTTGTATTTATTGGCAGGTAAATATAAACACGCATCTTATCTACTTTTGTGATAGTTTTATCAGTAAATGTTTAAACAAAAAACTAACAATACACTTTTGATCTGCTTATATTTTTTTAAGTGTCTGTTTTTTGTACTTGTAAATTTATGGTTATGTAATGTCTTTAGAGACCCTGTCATCATATCATTATTAATTCAACTTTAAGTAGATTTGTTTTACTTCTTAAAAAAGAATGTAAGTCTTTATAAGCCTCATCTGAATGTTCTGCTTCAGTGGAGCTTATCTCCAAGCCAAGCAGCTGCAAGCAGTAGTTTTGTATGTAGTTAAAAACAAAAGCATCTTACTTTAATTTGTTGTATAATTGTATTTTTATATTTTGTACTTATAGTTTAACTGATAGATTTACACAGGCTTATATCATACATAGCATGACATTTATTTTTTAAGTAGATTTATCTTTATTTATTGGACCGCTTTGGGTTTGTCCTTCTGTAAACTATTCAAACCCCCATCCCAATGAAAAATCAAGAAAATCAACCATCATAAAACTATACTTCTGTCCCTCTGCTTTATAATTTTTTGTTAGCTGTTGCCAATGGTAAGCAAGCTGTGGTCCAACTGGAGGCCGACCAACCATTTCAGCGTATACCTGTTGGCCAAAAGGCCATGATCCAGTGCTGCTACCGCTGTGAAGTGAACCCCCATGTCTTCTGGATCATCAATAATCACACAGTCAATGGAACCACAATACCAAGATTTGTGAATCTGTCAGATGAGGTAAAAGTTGAGCCAATGACTGAAATAAATGGAATCAAATGCCATTGGCTGATTCTAAAGAACGTCCGTGTTGAAGATTCCGCTCTGTACCAGTGTTACCTCAATCTAACTTCTCCTCGCATTGCCATCTTTACTCATGGGACCTTCCTTCATGTGTATAGTGAGTCAAATCACCACTGCATTTATGCACTTTTTACTGTTTTAATATATTTTGGCTTTTCATTTGTTTTCAATTTGGCTAATTTTGCGAATTGTAATGTTTTGCAATAATAGGTCTCAGCAGATATATATTCATTTACATCTAAAATCAACTGACCATATTCAATTTAGAGCGAGAAGTGTATATATGGCTTTTTTTAAATGTGTTTTGTCCCCCTATCTAACATTGTACAGTCTAGGCCACATCATTGCAGAAGCCATAAACTTAACAACACATCCACTTAAGTTCACTGAAAGCCGACATTGTAAGACGAATGTTCTCCACAGTTAAATCAATTGACCGCATTTGGCAAACATAAGGAGCCCATTCAATGACATAAACCCACTTTGAATGATTTAGTTTGTTATTTAACTCTCATAATAGATCCACAAGCAACCTATATTGTCAACTGCGTTACAAGGATCAACTCAATTCATTCTCACTGAAGCTCAAACAAGAGATGTTTTTATTCTGCCTCCAATGAAATGTCTTTATCATCCATAAAATGCATATTTTAATTCACACACTTTTTTTTATAAGTGCCGATGCATAAGACCTTGAACCTCAGTGAAAGTGTGAAGAATAGCATCATTACAGCAGAAGGGGTTTTACTGCTGCTATGTGTGCTGATCCCTGGCACCATGCTTCTCTGCAAGGTCAGGCACACGTCTCTGTCAATGATCATGAACTTAAATGCTTACAAATAGATAAATAGGATAACAGGTTAATCAGTAAGGATGCCATTTAATGTTCACTACTGGTCAAAAGTTTTGGAACACTTGTTGGCTTATTCATTATTTTTTATCCTCTTTATAACCTTGTCTACATTTTTTCATATTCATGAAAACAACATGTTTGCTATATAATATTTTTGTCCAATAAACTAATTTCAGACATACAACATCAGATCAAAATTAAAATTAAAATAATGAGAAGTTCAACCAGACATGCCAAGACCTTTGACCAGTAGTTTTAAAGTTCATAAGCTGAGTGTTATGCATTGTTCCTGCTTGAGTTCAAACTTGCCAACTTTACTTCTCCAGTCAAAGAGGTTGAAAGAACTTGAGAGGAAGAAAGGAAGAGAGGAAGAAAATATTTATGAGGTATGTCAATTGCAAGTTGTTTCTACTTATAGTCTGTTTACTTAAAAATAAGATAGCGAGCATAGTGATTGCAATGCCAAGCTCTTTTTATTGCAATGGAAACTTATATGCAGCTATAATATACTCTAAAGCTTGAATACATTGGGAATTAATTATATTGTCCAATCATAAAAGTAAATATTATCCCTCTACAGGGCCTAAATCTAGATGACTGCAACTCCACTTACCATCAAATCCAACGCTCTCATGTGCAAGGCCCTTATGAGGATGTAGCCTGTGGAGAAGGAATTCAGTTGGAAAAGCCCTAGCTGACCTGATGAGAAAAGAAGTTGAATTTACAGAAAGGAGAGAAATCTGGAAACTAGGGAGGTGTAGTCTAATATGTGTTTTGAGTGTAAAACGCCTTAAAGTGTGACAAATTCTGATCATTTCTATATGTGTTTTTTCTTTTAAACATTCACTATAACAATATACAAAACTATTCAAAAATACTCATAGAGTAATAAAAAAATCATATAAAGACATATAAAGACTTTACTAGATGCATTATTTTACCTTTATTTTACGACTTGTAAAATGAATTGTGGAGTGAAGCTTGTGAAGTGAATATGAATTCATACATGTTCCACTTTTTAGAGCAATGATAAACTTATCAAAGTTATGACATAAAGGGGAACTTTTGCAATTATGTTAACTTCATAATTAAACTTTTTATTAAATTTGTTAAATTATATTTGTTAAACATCATCTTCATGGCCACCTCTTTATTAAGCAGAATTGATTTCTTTACATTTTATCAAGCAGCTTTTTATAGTCTTTCTGAGATGTTTTTTAAGAAAATTCCCATCTATTGTGTGCTCTTACCGGCTGTTCCATCATTATTTGGTTGGGGGACACTTTATTATCAAATGAAAGGTGACAAAACATGTGTGTTTGCTAAATGATATGCTGTCTATTAAACCATTTACCATTTATCTTCAGATCCAAAGTTTTTAAAGATAACGAGAAACATTTCTCTCAGGTGTGCTAAAGTTTTAGACCAGTTTTATGAGATATTATTGTATTTTCTGCATTTTCAGATTAATTATCTCATGATTAATTGTAAGACACTTAGCTTATAATGGGAATAAATTGTCTAAAATGATTTATCACTGGGGCTGATCATTTTATGTTACAATGTCAAGGTTAATGAAAATACTCAAATGAACAACAATAATTGTTTAATAATAATATCTCATAAAAGGATAATAATAATAATAATAATTTATTAATAATGAACTTATAACAGGGTAATAATAATAATCATAAGAATGATGATGATGATGATGATGATGATGATAAACTCATAACAGGGTAGAAATAATAATAATCACTATCATAATAATGCTAATAATAATAGTAATAATAATAACAATAATAATAATAAACTAATAACAGGATAATAATAATAATCATGATGATTATAATGATGATAATAATGATGATAATAATAATAAACTAATAACAGGGTAATAATAATAATCATGATGATAATAATGATGATAATAATGATGATAATAATAATAATAATAATAATAAAAATAATAATAAATATTGGTTTAATAATAATAAACATCTAATAGGGTGGGCGTTCCCTCAGAGTAAACACAGTACATGCACTGACGCGTCATTGGCTGTGGGTCGTGATGTGGGCGTGTCCACGTCAAAGGTACGTCCAGAATATGAGAGAGGGGAGGTGGACGCTCGCTGTGAGGAAGATGGCGGCGGCGAGGAAGTCTGTGAGCGGTGTGCTTGAAAATGCAGTTAACAGAAGACGTTCTTCAAAACACAAAGAAGCTCCAATAGGTATATTTTGCTATAATGCTTTCTTTTAGGGAGGGTGTTGTTAGTAAACCCCTTCAGAAGAACTGCCAGAAGTAAAGCGAGAGCTCTTACAGTAATAATGTAAATATGTGTAGCACAGACTTGTTTTATTCTTCATTTATAAGCATAAGTTTAAATACACATGTTTGTTTGAGATATTATTTGTGGCATGTCTTTATAACTGTAACATGAAGCTTTATTGTATGACATTTCTGTGGGTTACAAACAGATATGATCAAGATTAGTCACAGATGTACAGCATTTTTCTCTTATATCTCAAATTAAAGAGCCATGAAAGAGATAAAAGATCATAAGATGTTTGATTCACTTTGATATAGTGTCATTTAAAGAGATCAAAATGATATTTAGTCATGTTTTACTCACTGTTAAGATGTTCCAACCTGTACATGTGTCTCTGTTGGACTGAACACACTGATAGATATTTGGAAAAATGTGTAGTCAAAAGTACACTGGAATTTCTCAAATCATACACTTGTCATTTTTGGGTGAACTGTCCCTTTAAATGTCACTTGTGATTTAAGATCCCTGGATGTTTAATGCTATAATAGAGATATCTTTGTAAAATTAACAGGGATTTATTATGAACGTGTGTTACTGTTTCATGTACTTGTACTTCTTGTGCTCATAATAAGCTTTACATACCATTTTATTTAGCAACCACACAAAGACATAAAGGTCTTATTCTTTGTGTTGCAATGGCCGTGACATTGGCGGATTGGGTTCAGGATTTCATCACAGGCCCTTGCTTTGAGTATCAGAGGATAAACCTCAAAAGGGTCTCCGCTGTTGGAAAGTTAACTAATGTCCAGTCTCTTAAAGAAGAACGTAAACTCCTTCATATGTTGACATATGGGAAGTTGTTTCCTTAGGTTTGGATGACATTGGGAGGAACTCTGCTAGGGTGCATTGTTTTTCTCTTCCTGTGGAGATGGTTTGAACACACTGAAAAAGTTATCTGGGATAAAGGTCTTGCATGGGCTTTCAATTGTGTCTTGTTGCCTGACAAATTGAAAAAGGATGTGTGGTGATTAATCCTTGTGGGATTTTTGGAAAACACACCCATATTAGAAAAGTGTAAACGATGTTTTTGTAAAAATAAAGTTTGTCCTTAACAGAAAAATGAAAAATACAAACTTATTTATTAGCAATGTTCCATGCTTTTTGTTATATTGCCTAAATATGCGTAATGCAAAATACAAAAGCAGCGTTTCAAGATTTTTGTGTACTTTGATATCATTGAGACCCTGCCTGTGAAAACTCACAAATTCTGAGTCAATGCGCATCAAAGATTGATTCAAATCATTAAAATCACCATAATTATAACCTTTGACATGTCTTTACTTAGTCATTATTAAATATGTAGAGTTAATATTTTTACAGAATGTTATGCAAATATAAGACTTATATGTTTACAATATTAGCAACAATAATGTGTATCTACTTTCATTAAAGGAACAGTTAACCTAAAAATGAAAAATGAATCATAATTTGTTCACCTTACAACTGTTACAAACCTGTATACATTTTTGTTCTTGTGCTAAACACGTTGTGATATTTTAAAGAAAGTTTGTAACTAAGCCATTTTGGGTCATCATTGACTCCAATAGTAGTCTTTTGGGTAATTGTGAAAGTTAATGGTTACCGAAAATAACTATGATTCAAACATTCGTTAAAATATCTTTATTTTTCGATTTAGTTTTTTACATCTGGAAAAATTATGACAAAATTTACATCCAGTAAGTGACAACTGAAACGATCCTTACTAAAAAAGTGTATTAAGTATTGATCAGAGCACTAGTTTTGACTAGAATTGATTTATGAAATTGAACTATAAACTTTTTAAATGTATGCTCACCGTAAATTTGCCTTAGAATATTTGTGTTTATGTGATCATGTTGGGTTCTTCTTATTCTGAACAGAGGGGAAAATACTGGATCGTCCAGTTAGGGTGAAGGTCACTGGCCACCTCTGTCTAGACAGCCAATGGAAGAAAAGGTTATTCGGACAATTAAAGCTTTGCACTTGGAGGAACAGAGGGTAAAATATGAACAGAGCATGAATCCTTAGAGGAAAAAAGAAAAAGGTCTTGCGAAAGCTTTGTGTGTATGGAATATGTGCACATATTGAAACGGCTTGTTTTCATTGTTCACTGGGTGAAAAGTCCTTCCACCAGAAGAGAGGTAAGAGAGAAAATAACAAAGCTGTTTTCTCCAGGGAATGCCAGGAATGAGAATATAGGAAGGAGTTCACAAAACTAACAATAGAAAGTCAGATGGCTGACTTTAGCTCAAAAGAATGAAGTCAAAGTGACAGAAAGTTACCACGTGACCAAAGAAATGAAGGAGTGGGCATGAGTGGAAATGAAAGTGTCCAATGAAAACACCCATCTTACTGTCTTCCCCTTTTATTTACCTCCCCATCTTTCCACTTCACCGGCTCTGTGGCTGTGCTAATACTGTTCTTTGAGAGGACAGGACGATCAAGGACTCCAGCATGAGCTCAGATGAGGGTAACGTTGAGTCAGGGATCAGTTCGTGTGTGTTTTCTGTGCATGTGAAGTATGTGCTCTGTTATGCATGCCATGATGTTTTTAGGTTGTTGATCTTCACTCTAAGCTGTGCTCACCCCCCCCCCCCCTCAAGTATATTAAGAGTGTGTCCTTGTTCCTCTGCTGTGGGAAGTTCTGTACGCTTTAACAAACTGACATGCTTAGTTCATGCATTTTTAATAGTGTTATTGAAAGAGCGGGTGTCGCTTACAGTACTATGCTTTTTAAGGAAACTATACTCTTGGAATGAATTAAGCTTCATTTTTGGTTCAATAATTGTTATTTTGGATTTCATTACTGCTGTCCTCTACTGTGTTTATACAAGAAACTGTTTACACTTGAAAAAGTGTAGATTTAAAGCTTTGCAGTTAAAAAATATAGATTGTTTCAATTTTGAGTGTAAGTAAAAAATGAAGTAAAACTTATTAACTTAATTATTTAGAATATAATGTTGAGTATTACAAAGATATTTGAAAAATAACTTATTTTTTCATTACATTAAAGAAGGGACAAAATAATTAACTTTAGAATCGGTGATATATGATTTTCCATATTGATAGATCTGATAAGATTTCTTGTCTTATCTTTCGATCCTGATGATAAATACAACTATGGATATGGCTTTCAGATCTTATTCAGTGACTGAATGAAGTTGATATAAATTTAATGTCATGCAAATGCACCATGATGGATTCAGTGCCCACTAACAGGTACAAAAGGTCATGTTATCTCTTTCCTCAGATTTCTCATAGATTTGAATCAGACACTGATTTTGGCAGTACGATAAACATGTTGCTGGCTAACTTCTCTGGCTAACTATACTCTGTAATATGTTTTGTTTGTAGCTTCTGTTCCTTACTGGCCTGTAGTGTACCACTACCGCATGACATGTTTTTGTAGCAGTCAGCTTCCTCATGATGAGAATGTGTCCAGAATGTATTTGTGTTTAAGTGATGGGATCTTGTCCAGGGCTGTTTGTAATGCATTGATATTTCTGTCTCTCACTCTCTCTCTCACTCTCTATCCCTCTCAGTCCTGAGCTTAATTCTTCATTATAAACATCATTATTTACTCACCCTCATATTTCCATATAACCTCATCTGTGTGACTTTTATTCAAAGAACACCAAAAGTGTCCTTGTTACTATTTTGTAATTATGAAAGTGTGTTAGTTCAGGGTTTGGCAGTATCCATAGTGAGAAAAGGGGGCTTTGAGTTTAAAGTCATATGACTGTCACAAGGACTTTGTTGATACTTTTATAGAGCTGTGATTATCATTTTAGAGCCTCATTGCCTGAGGTCTTATTCACTTTTTTTGAGAAAAGGAGTGGCAAGGATTTCTATTTTCATTTGTGTTCTAATTCAGAAGAAAGTCATACTGTACAGGTTCAGAAGCATAGGGTGAGTAAAAGAATTCAGATTTTTATTTTAGTGTGCACTGTCCTTTAAAAAAAAAAAAAAAAAATATATATATATATATATATATATATATGCAAGTCTTTAACTTTTGTCACTATTTGATTCCTTTAGTGATGGACACCAAGGCAGTGTTCACTGCTCTTTACGATGTATGTGAGGAGAATGCCAACTTCTTCTCCGGGGCCACCAAGGGGCAAGCCGGGGACACAGCTCAGCGCCTTGTGGACGCAATGACCACCATCCAGGAACACGCTCGCAGCCTGGAACCAGTCATTACTGGATTTGCTGCCATCTACCACCATTTTGACTTTGACCCTCATATACCTGCGAATGGATATCGGTCTCTTGTTAAGGTAAATGTTTGACTGTATCTAATGAATGCAATGGGTTACATTCGAAGGAAGCCTTTTACATGGTTTCTTCTAAAAATAGCTGTTTGAAGTGCAATATTGTAGCAGTCAATGTGATTAAATGGGTTATGTGGTGAGCAGTTGTTAAGCTTATTTCTGACTATTGCATCATCAATTGCCTGCCAAGAGTATGTTTCTTTATCCTTCAGCTCAGTTCACTCTTAAATGCAATCTCATTTTTATATCAAACTGAATTATTGAAGTTGTATACAGTAGCAAAAGACGCTTTATTATATTTGAATTGATTTTGTACCAGAGGATGGTATTGTCCCAAAGTTTCTTAGTGATCTAATTCTACTTCCTGCTGTCTCTTTCTGGCCCTGTAGGTTGTTAAATTTTCCTCTTGCTCTTCCTCAGGTGGTACGATGTTGCCTCCTCCACATCATGCACAAAGGCCACTATATAACGTCCAACAGACGGAGCATCTTTTTCCGTGCAAGCCACAATGCCGCAGAGATGGAGGCGTACTGCAGCGCTTTGTGTCAGCTAAGGGCGCTGCTCTATCTAGCTCAAAGACTGCTTCATGATAACAGCCATGGCAACCTCTTTTTCCAGGAGGAAAGTGGCCTTAGTCAGAGCTTTATTAGAGAGTATGCCTCCATGCACAAGGGCTGCTTTTATGGCCGCTGCGTGGGATTTCAGGTGTGTTAAAGCTTGAAGGGGTTTTAAAACAGATAGTAATGAACAATTCTCATGATATAGTCACAGTATTTTTTTACAGTATTTACACATGGGGTGGTTATGTTGTTAGGTACAGTATATAACATGAGTAAAGTTATCCTCATGGATGTTTCAATGCTTAAAAGTTGTTTGTAAAATTAGTAGATTTAAATCTTTGTGTCTTTTATATTTGTCTCTGTTGTATTTTGTCTCTGCTAAAAAAACTTTTCATCTCTTGTCCCTTTAGTTTGCGCCTGCCATCCGTCCTTACCTGCAGTCAATTGCAATAGGCCTGGTTGCCTTTGGGGAGAACTACAGGAAGCACCAGTCTGGCATAGGTTAGTTGCAGCTGTCATTTCAGAAATGACATGTGCCTCCTGTTTAAGTGACCCTTGCAGCCCCATGTGCACTACGGAGTACGGACACATTGCAAAGACCCAACACAATTCTTGCTTTATGGTCCTTCTAAAGTGCTCAGGGGGGTATTTGTTGAATCAGAGGTCAAAACACTGACCCTCAGAGGCATTCTAATTCTGTCTCTTGTGCTCAATGCTGCATCCTAGTGGAGGCAGGAGATATTGCACCATATGGTAAGTTGCTAAGAGGGATGAGTATTGGTGAAGGAAATTTGTCTTTTCCAGACCTGTCCTGTGTTCTGCTGCTAGAGTACTCACGCTTCCTCATAGAGATCAATGCTGATAATTGGAAAATTTGTTTCTGTGTATGAGCCTGTCAGCTTCTGTTGAAGTTGGGAAATATTAAAGGGCAATCCCAGCATTATGGACTTCTTCAGTCAAAATTGGAAAAATTATTTCTCAGAGCCAATTTATATTACCAATTTTTTAATTATTCTTTATATATTTTGGTAGAATGCAGGCAACTTGAAAATGAATGTTTAAAAAAAACACAAGCATTGAAAAACTCAAGCATTGGTACATAATAGATAGGTCTGTCAAAATGATGAATCGTGATTTATCACATCCAGAAAGTTTGTGGGTCATTGTCATGCTGAAAAACCCATCCATGACCCATCTTTAATGTCCTGGCAGAGGAAAGGGGGATCTCACCGAAGATATGACAGTACATGCTCCCATTCATTGTTCCATTGATGCAGTGCAGTTGTCCTGTCCCCTTAGCAGAAAAACACCCCAAAGCAGATTGTTTCCACCTCCATGTTTGACAGTTGGAGTGGTGTTCTTGGGTTCATATGCGGCTTTCTTCTTCCTCCAAACACTGCGGGTTGAGTTTATGCCAAAGAGCTGGATTTTGGTCTCATATGATCAAAACCCTTTCACCCAGTCCTCCTGCGAATCATTTTGATGCAGTTCAGTGGCAATCTTCAGAGGGGCCTGTACATGTGCTTTATTGAGCAGATGGAACTTTTGGGCACTGCAGGATTTCATTCCTTGACGTCATAGTGTTAACGGTTGTTTCCTTGATGACTCTGCTCACAACTGCCTTAAGATGATGGTTAAGATCCTCCTGTGTAGTTCTGGGGTGATTCCTCTCATGATCATTGAAACTCCATAAGGTGAGATCTAGCATGTAGCCCCAGACCGAGGGAGATTTACAGTATTGTGATTTTTCCATTTTCGAATAATTGTACCAACTGTTCTCACCAAGCTGCTGGGCGATAGGCTTGTATCCCATTTCAGTATTGTGTAGGTCTACAAACTTGTCCCTAACAGCTCTTTGGACCTATTTATGGTGGAGAGTGTGGAATCTGATTGATTGATTAATGGACTGCATCTGTGGACAGGTGTCTTTTATACAGGTAACTGATTGTGATTAGCAGCACTCCCATTAACGACTGCTTCTAATCTCAGCTTGTTATCTGTATAAAAGACACCCGGTAGCCAGAAATACTGCTGATTGATAGGGGATCAAATACTTATTCCACTTACTAGAATCCAAATCAGTTCATAACTTTTACATGCATTTTTTTGTTATTCTGGCTCTCACTTTTAAAATAAATTACCATTTGAAGTTGAAATTTAGAATTTTATTGTCATTGGTGAAGCGTACAAACTCAGCGGGGATCAAATCTTTTTTCCTTTACTGTTTGTTTAAATATTTATAAATACCTATTTTTCTGGATGTGATAAATCGTTATACAGCCCCAATTAAATATACATAATGAATGATTTTTCATTAAACAGTTTAACAGTTAAAATTGTGACCTCTGGGCCATCAGTATATGAAACCTTTAGGTGAAAACCTTTCACGGTAAAGTGGTCCTCTGCATGGAATCGCCCCAAACTTTTATTTGTACAAATGTGTTTAGAAAGTATCTTCGACTATCAAAAGTGCTGTTCTCTTATGTTCTTTTGCTTATTATTTCTGTATTACATTGTCTATGTATTTATGATGCTCTGGTGTAATATCACATTTAGATGAGTAGCTATCTGATTATCTTTCTCTTAGGTGTAGCAGCCAGTTCATTCTTCACCTCTGGGAAGTATGCCATTGACCCTGAACTCAGAGGTCAAGAATATGAACGTATCACTCAGAACCTGGATGTTCATTTTTGGAAGACATTCTGGAACATTACAGAGACTGAAGTTCTGTCGGTCAGTAATAAATATCAGTCTTTCTGCACTCTGCACACTTAGACACTGTAGCCGGCAAGCGTCTGAAGCCCAGTACTCTTAAGTGACTTTTGTTAATGTGTACACACCCTGTCATTTCAAAACTCTAAATTTTTGGGAAATTGTTGGGAAATAAGCAAAAATGATCCCCCTTTGAGTTTCAATGTATGGACACAAAACCATGGAGACATATCTTAAAATATATTTTTAATATTCCTCAGAAGAAAGGTTTTGATGGGGGATGAAAATGATTACAAAATAGCTATTTTTGAAAGAATAATCACTTTAATAAAAACAAATTCAATACCAATGAATCAATACTCAATTGTACCGCAGTATAACTGCCAAATCACACCCTTAAAATCTAACAGACAATAAGACGGCAATAACCCAACAGCTCTCATATTGAATTCATTGCTGTCTTGTATTAAACTTCAATTTGCATAGTAATGAAAGCTGAAATTCATCTTTCCTTTATCTCGTCTCCTTTCTTTTCTCCCTCCCAAGAGTCTGGTGTGCATGACCGCAACGCAGGTAAAGGTGAATCGAGCTCTTTCTGTGCCGCCAGCAACCTTCGACCTGCCTTTAGCAGCCGATCCAACACGTACAGTGACTATTTCACCTCCGGCATCTCACATCGGCTTGGGGCCTGTTCAAATGAGATTGATCTCTCATGAACTGCGAGAGGGACAGGTACAACATCTTAATTCATATTAACTCAAATTCAATAGATGGTCTCATGGAAATTATAAATAGGCTTTTTTAGACATTTTTTGAGGTTCAGCTCTTATCTCAAGTGTAAATAAATAAAAACCCTCTGAAGGGGAGGGATGAAAAACAGCGCCACAGGACGTAATGAGGTGTACTTAACTAAATAAAGCTGCTTGAGCTTTTGATAAGTATAAATCCTTTGCTGTGTCTCTGTCGTTTACTTAAAGCCCTCTAATTCCTTATACACTTCTTGGTCTCAGGAGAAGACTTGAATTCGATACAATGTAGATGACTTAGATGTAATAGTGTTTTAAAAGCTTACATGGCTTTAGTTCATATACTTTGAACTCCTATTGATCAAGCAGCTGCGCAAACATGTTTTATTTAAGAGCCACGCAGCCTGTGGTGTTTAATCACTTCGCTGTTTGGAGGCCTTTCTGTGGGGCGTGAGTGAGTTATCTGCTTGTACGTTTGCACTGAGAAGTTACAAATTAAGCATTGTTAAGGACATTGTGATAGTATTAAATGTTCTTCACGCTTCTGTGGATGTACTGCTGTATCTGTCAGTTTTTCCTTTATTATTATTCATTGGCATTGTCTAAGAATCTATTTCATTTGATGTTGGTATATTTTAGGACAGTGAAAAATTGCTGGCAATGTGTCGCTCTGAGGGGGCTCCGATTTCTCTTTCCCTGAGCCTGAAGACAAAACGCAGCCCCCCTTCACCCTGGCTGCTGGTGCATTTCCATGGAGGAGGTTTTGTGGCACAAACTTCAAAATCACATGAGGTACAGTACAAAAAAAAATACTGTTTATAACTGTAACAATTTACTCCCTTAAATGTGTAAATTTACAAGCTTTGAAATTAGTTAAATATACCAAAAAATGTTGGGTATATGTTAGAAAGAAATCTAACATTCATAACAACATTACAATTCACCAAATGTATTGGTGTATATTACAAATATATTTTTGTTAAATAATACTTTTTTTATTATGTAAACCTAAATAATATGTGTAAGTTGTAGAAAAATGAAGTCTTTTATTTGAAAATTGTTTTTATATTTTCTACAATTTTTTTGTGTTTTTAAAATGTTTTATTAAGATTTTTCCATCCCATTCTTTAGTGTATTGTATTTGACAAGCTGGGCATTTTGAGATTGATTTTGGGACATCCAACAAGATTCCTTTAACGTTATAGTATTTTAAATGTTTTGAAAACCAATCCACAATTGTTTAATCATTCATTTTGCTGGTCTAAAAAGTTTTCATTAACACCTAAAAACAGGTTGTAATTTTAGAATGACCATCATAGAATGTCTCTTTGCATTTTAAATGTGTCTACAAAATAGCTATGGGTATCATTTGCAAGCGGAAAAAAGATATCAGTCATTTGTGTTTAAATGTGTCTTGTGTCCCTTAGTATCAGTTAACACAGCACTCATGCAAAATTCACCTTCCTTGATACACGTTTGCCAGCGGGAGCTCGCCTGCTTGGCAAAGTGCATTAGATGCTTGAACGCGCCCCACTCAACAATGACACAAATGGACAAATTATATAACTGACAGTTTGAGGAACATGTTGTGATGCGTGTCAGCACATATCAGGCCTTCAAACCACCAAGCAAAACTGAGAGAGATTCTTTAGTACAGAGAATGTTTTGATATTACAAATGTACATTCCTACAAAGTAGTTCAATATATCAGTATGCTTTCATTGGAAGTCACGTCTGCATCAGGCGTGACTTCATATTGTCTTGTTTGTCGTTAGCCCTATCTTAGGGGCTGGTCTCAAGAGCTGAATGCTCCCATCCTCTCAGTGGACTACTCACTTGCCCCTGAGGCTCCATTTCCCCGGGCTTTGGAGGAATGTTTCTATGCTTACTGCTGGGCCATCAAGAACCACAACATGTTGGGTGAGAGGAATATCCCTTTTTTGTTGAAAACACTACATTGACAAGAGTCAGTCATTGTTATTTGAATGTTTTCAGCCTTAATGATGCGTTTCAAAGACTAACTATGAAAGAATGGTGCTGCTAAATGCCATCATTCATCATTCAGGTCGATTTTAATAAAAATTGTTAATTGATTAAGGGCTTAATTTAAGTAATTGCATTATATGCCTATTAATGAATTTAATTAATCACAATATATTGCATGTATCAGCATTATTTAACAATAGTTCCCTCACTAAGAATATATAATATTAGATATCTTATTAAATTAATATTATTATTAAATAAAACTGTTCATGTGGCTTTTGTATTGTTGTTCAGTTAAATTCTACTATTAAAAAAAACATTCATTAGCAGTTTGCAGCAAAATATTGTACAACTTTAATCAAGTTTAAATTAGTTTGAATGAACTAGTTAATTAAAATTTGGTTTCCTAAAATTATAAAAACAAAATAATTGAGTTAAAACAATTATTGTGCCTCTTTCAGTATTACAAGGCTCTTTTTATTATTTATATATCATTTATTTAAATCTATTTATATATATTTTATTATGTATTTTCTGAATATTTTTTATTGAATATAAGGTAGACAATTTTTTATTGATTAATTTATGCATAATTGATGTTTTAACTTACTCAGTTTTAAAAGTCAATCTGTAATTATGTTAAATTATCATAATCTCAACATTGTCCAAAATAAATCAGGGTTATAATTTTTTCTCATCCAGCAGCGATACCTATCAAAGAGCTGGTTTTATCTACATACTGTTTACATCCTTGGAATCCTTGACTAATTGATAGATTTATATATATATATATTTTAAATATACACAAATCGGTATGTGTTTATAAATATATCATTAATATGCACAATACACAGACATATATTAAGTTATAACAAATCTTTCATTCTGGATGTGATTAATCCAGATGTACCATTCTGACAGCTCTGAAATGTTTTAATCTCCAAGGAGTGTGTTCAATTTACAGTGATACCCATAATAATCCGTTTAATTGTTTTGTTTCATTTAATTTCATACAGTCATTCAATTTATTCATATAAAAAATGATTGCTGTACAAGACTAAGGAATTAACTGACTTTAAGATCAGTCAAACTGCTGTGCCGATTTTAAGATCCCACAGGGAACAAAGACATCGGAAGCTTATTGAAACTCTGATCACACTCACTCTCTGACTACAGCACCGTAAACATATTCATCATTCAACGTTCTCTCACCTCTGCTATCTATCTCTGCATCACACCGTGGATCACGCGCTGTTAATAACTCTCTTTGGGTGTCGTTGGTGTGAAAACCAAGGCGCAATGTCTGAGATCAGGGATAAAAATGTGAACTTATTCTCGGTCGAGAATTACGGCGTGTATTTATCTTCTTCATTCTCTCATTCTTTTCATTTGTATTTGATCTATTACTCAGTCCCACTTAATTTTCTTCTCACTTGAATCTCTGCCATTGCTCTCTGGGTTTCTCTCATTTTCAGGCTGGACCGGCGAACGTGTGTGTTTGGCTGGTGACAGTGCAGGGGGAAACCTGTGTGTGACCGTATCAATGAGAGCCGCGTCCCATGGCGTGCGCATGCCAGATGGTATCGTCGCTGCGTACCCTGCCACCCTGCTCACCGCGTATGCCTCGCCTTCTCGCCTTCTCACCCTCATGGACCCTCTGCTGCCCCTCAGTGTGCTCTCACGCTGTCTCAGTGCATACGCAGGTCAGTCTGGAATTTGACAAAATGACAAACAGGGACTTAGGTTATGACCAAGCTGGAACGATCAGGGCTGATGGGTAATTTATTGCTGGTAAAAGTTTAGCATGTTCACAGTCAGTTTAGTGAGTGTAGCCACTTTAATGAAGATGAATGAACTCAACAAATGAAGTTAAGTGAAGCCACGCATGTCAATGATAGATTAATAGGTTTGTATTTCATTATAAATAATTCGATTAGGACAGTTTTTTTATCATTGCAAGGACAAAGTCAAACAAGTGGCCTGTTTTTTGTTCTTTCCCTGTGAACTTTGTAACAAATGAAATAACAAAAATTAGTAAAAGTGTTTAAGTCTCTCACTTACAGATTGGTATTTGAAGGAAAAATCCCAATTTGTCACTTCAAATCTCAAAAGAAGATATTTTGAAGAATGTTGAATGTTCCTGAACAACAGCCGTACCCGTTCATTTGCGTTGGTTTTGTTTCTCTACAGTAGTGGTACTGTCAATGTACAAACTTTCTTCAAAAATTTTCTTTTGTGAATCGCTGAAGAAAGAAATCAATACGGGTGCGAAATGACAAGGGGGTGAGCATATTACAAAACTTTCATTTTGGGTGCTATTTTGTGTCTCCTGTGTATGTTTAGGCACAGAGCCGCAGGTGGAGAAACAGGTGGAGAAGGTGAGCACTTTGGGTATGGTGAGGAGAGATACTGCCCTGCTGCTCAGAGACTTTAAACAGGGGGCGTCCAATTGGATCCATTCCTTTCTGGATAGAGGAAGCGCAGGTACCTCATTTCATTGCCTGCATTTATCAAAATGTTTCTTTATGATCATAATCCTTGGCTGTTGATGTCTTTGTAATATTGCAGCTGGCTAATTATTTGATCTGTCTTAATTAGCTTTAAATTAACGCACAAATCCCTTGTAGCGCTCCACTTTGCTTGTTATAACTGGCTTCATGGTGATAATTGCCATTTGTTCAGAGCTATATGCAGCCTTTACCGGACAGGCTCTCCAGCTTGTGCTGTATGACTGCAGATGGTGTAACGGAAGATGATCTGTCTGTGAACGTGCTAACTGAATGTGTGTGATCATCACTGAATGAAGGCTGTTTACCTTTTTTGTTCACTTTTGGTGTTTAAGATGACTAATGCATCATTCCATGAAGGCTGATCTATAGAGACCTGGCAGCTTGTGGTACCTAGTGTCACATTATACCTTTAGTCGTCATTTTTATGTTTCTTTCCATTTGTGAAATTTCCTACAGTAGGACATCCTTCCCAAGCTCATTGCTTTGATTGGCACCTGCTGCAGTTTCTTTATCACTGTAGGGTCATCATTGATGAAGGGTGGTTAAACTGAATGACAAAAGACAGCAATAATGACTAAATATAATCCCCTTTCACATTTTTATTCTTTATACTTCATTTTTATTGTATTCTACATAGTCAATCAGCAGCACAGCCTGATAATAGCCATCTCAATCAATGCCTTTAAAAATGGCTTCACTAGCTGTGCTGTGCCAAATGTCGTTTTTTTTAAGCCAGTGGTTAAAATGGGCTTCTATCAACCCGGGATCTTGTATCATTTGAGTTCATTAGCTCACACAAAGAGAGCCGTTATGTGCAGGATGTTTGTGCAATGTGGCTAAAAGGCGTCATTAGTGTTGTGTGACACACAACATAAAGTATTCTAATTGTTTTATGATCGCCATGAATTCATCGTTCACCACACTAACACGGTTTTTGTAGCTGAGAATAGGTTTTCACAAGATTATGGCTGTGGGCAATACAGCTGTGGCGTGTCTGTTTGTGTTGTAAGACAGTGAGTATTTATGTGTGGCAATTTAAAGGGCCTAATATTTTCCTGATTGAACTCAATCTTTTTAATGCCAGACACACGCTTTATCTACTAGTCACATGTCTTACCTCTCCCTGGCAACTGTTTTCTCGCCAACAGCTTCCACCAATGTCTGTGTGAGGGTCTTTGTGATCCCCACCACTTATGTGTTGAAATGCTTCCCTTGTGCCAATGTGGATTCTGATTAGGGATTAATTTAATACTTTACTGTTATTTGTTTTAGGAATTGACTTTGAATCTGTCTTTTCTCACATTCCGAACAGTTTATTAGGTTACCCTCTAGTTTTGTTTTTTTAATTTTTGACATTTATAAAAGCATATAAAGTCCTTTTAGCTAAACTTAGTTTAAGATTTAGTCATATTGAAATATCTAATCTGTATTGTAAACTATTTATTTAAGATATCTTAACCAGCAGTTTGGGCCAGTTAAATATCAGATTGGCACATCCCAATTAATCATTTATACAGCCGTTCTTGTGTTGAATTTAACACACCAACCGAACCGGTCGAAGGACCTTGAAGTGTTCTGAAATCAACCATCTTTGGACTTTTGTCGTTACTCTTTTTCTTTTAGACTCAGTCAGACAGAGTGTCTCAGAGGTGTCTTTGACCTCTCCACATGCAAACCCTCCAGTGCACGCTGAGCCTTCTAAATACTCCCTCGAGAAAGGGTCTATAAAGAGCCAGACATGCCAAGACCTGGGCACCCACATGAACAACGGCAAAAGCGAAGCACAGAAAACTGCCAACAACCTTAGCACCACCACTGCCAACCAGAGCTCCATCCTCGACATCACGCTTACACCCGAAAGCAAGGTAAAACCCTTTAACTTCTCTTTTAAAATGTTGAATTAAATTACTGTTTTCATCGTGTCCCCGAAGCTCCGGCGGTTTTGAAGGTCTCTGTTTTACAGGCTGTAACAGCGAGTCATATTAATCATTGAACTGATTTGCATTCTGAAAAGATGCCAGTCTTGGCTACACAGCATCCATCAGGCTGTTGTTGTTTTTTGACTGGCTAACAGCATTGTGAGTGTGTGAAACATAAGCTAATATTTGCATCGATTAATTTGTTGTTCTCAGCGTGAATGACCGAACTGAAAAGTGTTTCATATGGATTATAGTCAGGTGTGATATTTAAGAGGTAGAAAAGCCCCATTGTTAGTGAAAATCTTGCACAGATGTTCTTAAAGATATTAAAACTTCCATTCAGTAGTCCAACTGGTATTATAATTAGAAATGTACAATCATCGCTGGGAACATGAGCATCTGTTTAATGCACCCAATGAACTGGGCTTGTCTGAAAAGCTCAAAGTAAATTGTTCTGTTTGTTTCCATCTGGTGCACTGTTTATAGATACATAACATTGCATACATTTTATTCATTTTATAACACAACATACATTTTATTCCCTCATCTTTGTTTTTGGAGATTATTGCAAAGTTAATAGTTTTGCAAAGGATTTTGTAGCACTGTAGATTGGATTTTGTATACTTTTTCTCCACTCTATTTGAAAACTGAGAAAGTTACTCGTGATACTGTGACGTCAGACGTGTGAATAATTGCTCAATTTGAAGTGCTAATTTTTACAGCCTGACTCAAATGAGTCATCTCATTCGCTCGGTATCCCATCGAAATGGAAATTAAAGATATGGCCAGGGTGCAGTAATGCTCATTAAGGGAGTAATATTATGAAGAGAGAGGAAATTGGAATTAGAGCTGCTAAGGTAATGGGGATGCGTCCCTGCGTTCATCTGTCCTGGATCCAATTTAACCATCCACCCCCACATTGTTGACTCTCATTTTTCTTTTACTACTTTTCCAGCCTGAGGACGTAAGTTTCTTCCTCTATAAAGAAGTGGATCCCTCAGTGTCAGAATCGTTTTCCTCAGTTGCCATTCCGCCTCCTGGTGGTGAGGAGGATTCTGAAAACCCCCGGGAGTTTCCGGAGGGCTTTGAGCCCCTGCGGTCTGAGCAGTTGGCAGAAATGACAGTACAGAGTTCGCCCATCGTCAGGAACCCCTACATGTCCCCACTGCTGGCTCCAGACAGCATGTTGATAGGACTGCCTCCAATACACATAGTGGTAAGCGTTAACAAACCTTTAAGAAAAGTCTTGTCTGTGTGTTGAAGTAGTTTCTCTTTGGGGTTGTAAGTTAAATAGTAGGATTTTTATTTTACTTCTTCAAGGTCTCTTTTGGAAAACACAAAATCAGATATTATGAAGAATGTTCGCAACCAAAATGTTGGTTCTGTTGACTTATATTATATTTCCAGTGCAAGTCAATGGGGACCATTATTCAAAATGTCTCCTGCTGTGTTTTGCAGAAGAAAGAAAAGCACATAGGTTTTAAATGCCAAGACATTAAGTAAATGATAATGTCAACTATCTCTTAAATATTTTAAGTTGGGAATCAGTAACAATACAAATGTCCAAGGCTACAACGTCACTTGTGTGAGATTATCAAATTCAGACAGATTTTCAAGCACAAAAACATGTCTATATTCTTCTTCTGGATAGAAAAAAATACATTTTAGAGATTTAAAGAAATATTGATCTAGTGTGTTAAATAGATATCTAAATAAATTGCAGACTTCAACATTACAAATAATATCCCAGAAACTTAATGCCTGTGGAAATTACATTCAAAGGAAAAAGTATTGTATTTAATGACATTTACGGTTCTTTATCATCTCTTTAAAGAAGTTGCTGTACATATACACATTAATTATATACCATTACTTTCACATTCACATATACTCATTATTCCTCAATGCTTTCACCATTCCTGTTCATGGAGGTTTTTATTTTTTTGCTGTCCTAATTATAAGCCATTCTCTCTTATTTAGGCTTGTCATCTGGACCCTATGCTGGACGACTCTGTGATGTTTGCCAAAAGACTGCAAAATGTCGGTCAGCCGGTGACCCTCTGTGTCGTGGATGACCTCCCTCACGGCTTCCTCAGTCTATCCCAGCTCTCAAGAGAAACACGAGAGGCTACTAACATATGCATGGAGAGAATCAAGGATGTCTTCACCACGAAAGATCCGCCTCCCGAGATGCGTAAGCACCGTAAACTGGAACGGACAAGTCGGAGAGGTTCTGCTATCAAAAAGGAACACACTCTTTTACAAGCAGCACATGAGGGCGAGGAGGAGGGCTTTGTTGTTGTGGGAGGAGCTTCTGCTGTAGATGGGGAAGAGCACGCTGGTTTTCCCCCTCCCGCTAAATCCGAAGCTGAAAAGATTCCAATATAGATTATGGCCTTGCAATGGCTTTATTATACTCATGAGCCAGACTAAGGTCACATTATTTAATAAAGGCAATCAGGGCAGAATGAAGTAGTAATTACAGGGGATAGGAGTAGAAAAAAATAGAAGCATAGAAGTCGTGGAACAATTAATGTATTCTTAACTATATAAGACCTCATTAAGTATTTACTTGGAAAAGTTGGAAGGAAAAATGAACCAATCTTGATCACACCTACATACACTCCTTTGTACACCTATTTACCATTTTGCCTTTTGAGCTATACTGTACCAGCACAAGAACCAAATGAAACCTGCCTTATTGCACAACAACATCCTGGATCGTCAATAAAAATAGAAAAAAACAGACCTTTCTCATCACAGCCCAGACTATGATTACACGTTCATCAAATCCACAAATTGTGACTCAACATTAGATGTCTAATTATACCTGTCTGCTAATATGTAAGCCCAGAAAACACAGCTGCTAGTCGTCCCGGGGCTAACTGACGAAAGCATTTATTAATGTTTGAGGTTTGCTTTATATCATTTACTAGCTTTTGAATTATTCATGGCATATAATTCTATTTGGTATTATCACATATGTTAATCACCCTTTAATAATCTACCTGCTTCTTGGAGGACATCTTGTAAGAGTAGTGTTTAAGCTGCCTATTGCTGCTGAGTCCTCTTGTTCAGTGCAATCTATACATATATAGCGATCAAAATTTCATAGGGATTCTCTGAAAGAAAGTTATACCAAACCACACTGGGGTTGTGATACAGTGTTACCTGTATAGTGTTCTGTAATGTCCCTGTATGTCTGTGTATGTCCTTGAGTCACTGTAGTTGTCTGTTTCACTTCTGTCATGTATATAACTACAGTAATTTACAGTAATGGTTGTTGTACAGATATATTCATGTTTATTGTCTATTACTGTTTTTTAAAGTGATGGATTACACAAAAAATTTTATTCGGTTATCTTTAACCTGTACTATTGTCTCTTCATACTTGCACGACTTTAGTTTTTATCTGCAAAACACAAAAGAAGATTTTGAAGACTGTTCGTATCAAGAATGTTTGTATAGTAACTGCCATTCATTTTGCATTGGTTTTGTGTGCAAACAGTAAAAATGATTAGGTGCCACTGTGATTCGTTTAACAACTTCCTTTAAAATATCTTCTTTTGTATTCTGTGGAAGATAGAAGTCACATAGGTTTTAAATGACAAGAGGGTGAGTAAATGTGACCGAATTTTCATTTTTGGTGGATCTAACACTTTAATTCAGAGGTGGTGGCATATACAATCTCTAAATAAAAGATTTGTGTTTGGTATAGTAATGTAGGTTTACAGTATATCAAATGTCACCTTGTCAAAATGACAATGTAGATGCTGGTTTAAAAACTGGAAAGCGCAGTTTATCAGGAGAAACATAAGCTGTACACCCAACCGATTCCCTTCCCCGCTTGATCTATCCTTGACACATTAACACCAGCTTTCTTTTATTTACCTCTGTAGATTTCTCAGTCTCCCTCGTTCCCTTACTCACTTTGTTTTCTACTGTTAACATTCATGTCATCTGTCCCCATGCATGCTGACCCATTTTTAAGTGCACTCCTCAATTCTCACCCAGCCCGTCCTAGAAGTATTTTAAGCAGAGTCCCTTAACACCCAGCAACCTTGAGCCAATGAAATCGTTCAACTCGCACATGTGTGATGCACGTCGCCAGCATTCTGAGACCAATAGTGTCTTCATTTGAATCAGGTCGGCCCCTTCTCTTTTTCGGCACCAAATGACTGTACTGAATTTCCGGTGGGACAATATCTATTGAGTCAACCCAATTTTAACACTTTATTAAAGCTGAACAGGATGTTTGGAGCTTTGTGAGCACAGCAATAGAAAAACCGCCCTCACAACATATATAAACACAGATGCTCTATTTAAAGTATGGCCATGTTATTGAAACGAGAATTGCTCTATATTTTGTCATTGCAAGATAGGTCTTGATTCTAGTGGATTACGCTGACGTGTCTTTCGGGACTGGTATTCTTTTCAAGAACCAGTCTGTCTTTATCTGTGTGTTTGTGATTGGAATAAGCCTCCGCAGTAGACAAGCTTTAAAAGCAGTGAGAAAACAAAATCCCTCTACTGCTGATTACAGCATTTGAGAGAGTTTATAAGAGAGCAGAGGTAAAAAAAAGATTTGCTTGCTCGGTTCAGCATGTCAAAGCCAGCTTTCTGTATTTGCAGATGACAGCTTTGAAGTGGCGAGTCTTGGTTACTCTGCAGTTTTCCTAATGCGTCCTTTACACGTCTTGTTTTGAGTCCAATTGGTTTGTTCTGTGTGTTCATGTGTCTTGTTGTACAGTGTGTTCGCTTGTGTTACTTTTTGCTAAAGTTTTGTTTGCTCTGCATTGATATACACCCCAGTGCTGTTGTGCCTATAGATGTATGAACCAGCCTTTTCACAAAATTGACACAAATCATAATAGGGCAGGATATGATAGACCATCCCACTGTCACCATATTGGTCATGACCTTAAATGCCACGTTGAGCATCCTGCTGCTTCAATGGACTGTCACATGAAAGAATGTCACATTCTTGTACTGACCACTGTGGGGTCACCTTGTACCCCCTTCTTTACCTCTTCCCTTAATTTTCATGACTCAAGATGCCGCCATAAGAGCTATATCACTCCATCTCTACAGTGTTGTGTAAAATCCCAGTGTGGTGTTCTTGTAGCTCATTCTGTAACTTCATGTACTGGCACAGCAGCCTCAACACTATCCCGTTGAGACACACACCCACTGCAAAGAGACTGTGCTTAAAACTACTAATCAATCAGTTCAACTTGTAGTTTTAATCAGTGGAGGACATCCGTGTGTCTGTATGGATGTGCTGCTGCTCTTCACAAGTGGTTTCGTACTCTTAAGTCCACTTGAAAGCCACAACCGGTGATGTGGTCTTTAAGTGCATTCTATAATGAGCACTGCAGTATAATTTGCAGGGGTGCTGATGTCTATATCCCTGCCCTTGTATTCACAGCAACCTTTACTTGCTATGAATGATTCAAATCTTGAAAGTTCAGAAATGTTAAACATATTCTTGTACTGTATCACACAATCCTTCTCATGTTTGGTCTGAAGCTTGACTGATGCACTTTATATGTGTTTATAAGCATTCAGGGACTGAGACTTTTTATTATAATTCCCCTATTGTGTGGATGCCACATGCAAACTTGGCACACATGTATTGTATACAGAGACCACAATCAATCTCAACGTTGTTGAATGTTCTTCCTTTCAAACATCTTAGGATTGTGTATGTATAAGAGTATTTTTGCAGTGTTTGTATTCCTTGAATAAAGAATAAATATATTCTGAACCCAACCGTGTTTGGAAGTACAAAATGTAGAGCTTTACAAATATATAACGTTAATAAAGCATCAATAAAGCGCCGCGTCTGTAAGCGGACGGCCATGCGTCGCACTGAAACATCGGCGGCGCGCATTTCACGCCGGAGAGCGTGTGAAACAAAGCGCGCTCCCGCCGACGATACTGGGGATACATGCGAAGCCGTGCACGCGCATCTGGGCAGATCTCCGTACCAGCCTCGCACGATACTGGAGGGACAGGAAAGAAACGGCACAGGTGAAAATGGAGAAAGTGTTAGGACTCGCCGTGGTGTCCAGTATTTTGTGCGTCGGGTCAGTTTTGGGAAAATACGTCAGAGGTATTGTGAGCACAAAAGAGGTGAGTGTCATATTTTGGTGTTGTGTGCGTAATTCGTCATTGTTTGGCGAAGGTTGCGTTCTTAAATGCGCCGCCTTTGCATTTGATCTCGTTTTATACATGGTGCCTTTATATTCTTTATATGGTTATTACACTGTTATAACACTGTGTTTAAGCTTACTTCGTGCATTAAACGTTGGAAATTTCCCAATGCCAACTTAACGCGTCAGAGCAGCCATCCTTGTGCCAATGCGTCGTTACAGGTGTGCATCGACCATTATGCCCATCTGTCTGCTGTTGTAAAAGCATTAATGCTTCTTCATACAGGGGGTGAATATAGTGATGCTGTTGGGTTGTCTGAGGCTGGTTGTGTGTGTGTGTGTGTGTGTGTGTGTGTTTTGTGTACGTGTGCGTAATGAAGATAAATGTGTGTGTTGGATGCGAGTCCAATTGAACTCCCTGGACCCCTAAACTTGGGCGCAGCATCATGCCCAGTTGGCAGCAGATTACATTGAAATGCGATGTTAAAGGAAATCCTGCTTATTTAATGGAACCTTTCTTTATTTTGAGATATATTTGGCTTTGTTATTTCCTTTAGAACCTTTTAAATTATTGGATAGACACATAGTGAGAGAAGTACATATTGGCCTTGAGCAAAAGACAATATAGAGGTAATGTCAAATCTGACAGTTGTTTTATTATATGGATTAAATAAGATCATGCAAAAGTATTTATAAGAAAGAATACTGTATTTTTGATCATATACATAAAGCCGCTTTATCTGGCAGGGAAGATTGATCCATAATATTGAAAATGTCTTACTAACCATACCTGTTCCATACCTGTATGATTCTTTATTTTACACACATTTTCCGATATATCCGAACCAAATCATAAAAATGGATGAACAGTGGATGTCCTGCTCCAAACTGTCCAAATATTTGACGCCTCTTAAAATCTTGCACTGTATAGAGATGATATAAACAACTCAATGTGTTTAATGGTTGGACGGCATGCAGACCTTTCTATGAAATGATCTTTCTCCAATCTTTCAGGGAAATATGTCAATGCCATATAATTCATGCAGGCAATTGAATTGATTTTTTTTGGCTAATGGGGAATGCAGTGGGAATCTGTTCAACAGTGTCTAAACGCTGATCTTGCTTTGTTTGAGGGGCTCTGTATGAGACGGTTAAACAGTCCATTAATCTCACTTCTGTTTGTTTCCTTACAAGGTCGCTCTGTCACATTGCCATGCACACACTTGTGCATTACTGTAAAGTTTTATCGAGCATGTATTGTATCAGTGTATATTATAAATCAAGTACATGTCATCATCACCCACACACTGTATTTGATGAACATCCGTCTGCTCCATTGGAGCACATTAAGACACTGGTCTACCTGTGAGTCATTCTGTAATTTTCCAAAACAAACCATTACATGGTGAAACAGCCATAGGTTTAGTTGAAAAAAGAAATCCCTATCACATTAAACTGTCAGATTTTGGAAGCGTAAATATTATCCTAAATATTGTTTTTCTAGTGTTGGTCAAAAAGTACACCATTTTTATCACAGTATTTGTTATTTGAAGTATGTCTGAAAAACAACTCTGAACTACACACAATGTAGCCCTGTCTCAAAAGGAATGGATTGTCCTAATCTCATAATTTGCATATAGTGGTGTCATAGACGTGTGTCTGATACAAGATATTATTTATGCAAATCTATATTTTGTTGAGAGATTTTTTGTAAAATGTATGTGTTTAAAATGTGGTAAGTTCTTGGCTTCCCTATTGAGTATAAATAGGCCCAAAATGTTTTTAAAATGTCTTTACTACTTTACTGTCCACTCTGTGACTTAGTTAGACAAAATAGAAGATCTTTAATAGATTGGGAACTTAATATACAGGTTTTTGTAAGATCATACTTGTTTTTCATTTGCTAGCACAGTGTTCACACTTTTGAGAAAGGCCAACTTATGAATGGCTTGGCTATAGGTGTCTATAGATCAAGCGTTGAGAATATATATTTGAACTTCTACAGGATGAAAAAATTGCACGCTTCACCTTTAACTGCTTGGGGATTTGATGCTCTGTGAGTCACAAACTCATTCCGGCACAGCTCCTTTCTTTCAATAGATTCATTCTGTAAAGTTCAGGAAAAGACCACATCTATCATGGCCAAAGGTTTGAAAAGGTAACATTCTATGGCTAACCAACACTGCCAAAGGAGTATAAGACTCCTTCCCAGGGCACTCAGGTTGATGTAGATGTGTGTAAGAGAGCATGTCGGTATATTTATGTGTTTCTCCATTGTGCAACTTATGTAATGAATCATTTAAAAGCCCAATGGACCTGGGGTTACATGACTAGTTGATTGGTAATTAATTCTTAATGAGGCTTAGCAAGCGGGACCGAGATCCAGCAAGACAGAGAAAGGTGAACAAGCCACTGATTCACTAAAGTGGACGGATATACTGCATGTGGGTATAGTGTTTGATTAATGTAGTGTCTATATGCCCTGTATCTTTGCCTCCCTCAGACTGCTTCAGTGACTTTGTATTAAAATGCAGTATCTGTTGAGGGGGGTTGAGATGGGTGGCAGGTATTAATAGGGGTGGTCTTTATGGCCCATTCGGCAACACAACACACACATTATATTCTGCAGCCAATCGTCATTCATCCATTAACAGGTCTGCGACTGCACGGGTTTAAGGGTACTCTTATAAACAAATACACAAATCTTATCTGGAACACCCCCGCAGAGGGACAACAACAAAAGACTTTCATCTGGTACGGGTCTCGGTTGCACAGCGATGAAAAGAGAGAATCGCTGAGACATAAACTCAGAGAACATGTGGGCATGAACCCACATGGAAAAATGCGGCAGATGGGAATAAAAAAAGGAACAGAATGCAGACACAAAAACAGTGTTGTGTAAATTTGGTGCTTCAATTATCTAATCCAGGACGGGTTGAGCGAGACTTAGAGTTTGGTCTCTTGTGGTTTCTATAGCAGCTGCAAAGTGCAATGTGTCGCCATGACAATTGTCAGGAATTTAATTTTTTTCGGTTTTAGAGGTCCGTATTTGTTTAACTCTGACCAAAGGCTTGTGCGTATGAGTTTTTGTGTGTCCATTCATATGGAGACAAGGTGTCTTTCACACAGTCACATGACTCCTGGCTTGTCTTAATGGTTGGTTGGGTCCTGGTCGGTTCTGGGTCAGAGAGTCTTAGGGTTGCTTTCCCGTATTGTCAAGGGGACTGGTTGTCATGGAAACCCCCAACAGTGCAGAGGAAGTTAATATGGACACGGGCCTAACAGCTGAGCCCACTTTATGCCTTCTTATGCTTCACTGACTGTGTTTGAGTCTGTCAGTGTAAGTTTGGAAGAAGGCGAAAGAATGGGTATATGAGTCGAGACCCAGCCAATGGCATGAATATTGAACCATATTACCCCATGAACTATTGCAGTGCATTATAGAAGCCTTTAAAATCTATCTGCATTCGATCAGATTTAATTAATGATATTGGGTGACTTTCCCTGGGTGGTGTGATTTAGGCATGGACACCATGTGCCATTACCATTGTGTCCTTGAGCAAGTTCAAGGCTAGTGCCTCTGAAATAAGTGCACTTGCTTCGAATAAAAGTATCTACCAACCCACACACCAAAACATTTAACTTGGTTTGTGGTGAAACAATTTACACTCCAAAAACCCAAGTAAATTTTAAAGCTATTTAATTAAGTAAATGCACTTTTAAAATTGTGTGTATATGTAAGTAAAAATAAGTAAATCTGATTGATTCAAATATTTCTTTAAGAATATTAGGTATAAATAACCAAAATATATTCTTTAAATAAATATTTTTTTTCATCACATACACTTTTTAGAGAAATTTACTGTTGGTTTTTAATTAATTCTAATACAATTTGTAAAGTGAATCTGTGTGATATTTACTAAGCCACATTCATATTTTTTTTAACAGTGCAGGGGTTTTCAAACTGGGGCTGCTAAAAGTCTTATAGAAAAATATTATAGAGAAATATTGTAAAAGGACTTTAAACATGTTTTTGTTTATCACACTCACTGAGGTTCATTAATTTTTTCATTTTTTGTGAAAGTTTTAAAATTTCTTTAGTTCTTATAAACTTGTATTAAACATTTTTCTAAGGTTTAACAACCAGGATTACTCTTATTACAGCTGTTTACAATAAATATAATGTATCTAACCAAGTTAAATTGCTTTTTTATGAAAAAATATGTATAGTTGCATCATCATATTTGGGATCCCTGTCATAGTAAAGTTTGAAAACCCCTGTCCTAACCAGCCAGATCATGTCTAAAAAGTAAAACTTGGTGTGCAGTACTCATAATATACTGATACCGTTTTTCAAATGAACACTCTATAAAAGCTGAAATATAAAACCAGTATTGTGTTTAATAATACATTGTGTCAATTGCAGTCTCTTTGCCTCAAAAACCAACCTCAGGAATGCCACAAATAACAAGCAATGTGAAAGAGAATGTAACAATGTATGAAGTAAAGCATAATGTATCACATTTCTTTTTGAACTGTTCCTATAATACATGAAAACATTAGTATTGTGTAGTTAAAACATGATTATAAACTTTCTTTGCAGTTTTAAGATTGACCAGTTTGTTCTGTTTTAATTTGTTTGCAAACAAAAGTATTTTTAATTTTTGGAAGTAACACAGAATACAGAATAAAACAAGAAATGCTCATTTTACTTTAACACATACCTTTAAATAGTGTTTTCTTCCTCTCTCCACAGGACTGGGTGTTTCTAACAAGGTTTTGCTTCCTAACTGATTTTGGCCGATTGGACTTTAGGTTTCGATACCCCAAGGTAAGATTGCATTACATTGAGTAACTAAATTACTGATATTGTCTTTCCTGATCACATACATTCATCAGATAAATTAGTCAGATACTATCAATGTTTTGTTTTCCTTTTTATCCGTTTTCTTTGCAATTTCGCAAACACTGTTAGAACACTGTAATAGTTGCTAAATCCCAATCCACCTTTCTGCAGAGATAATGTTCATACTTAATATAAAAAACCTGAAACAGATGCTCACAGTATTAGAGTTCACTTGAAAATGACAGGCAGGTGTGTGGGAGTGTTGTTAGAAGCAAACTCTTCGGGAAGGTACATCTCCAGATGCAGGATTGAGCACCCCTTGTCCAACATAAAGCAATATAAATTGATTTATTGTCAGACCTATATCATCTTTCTGTATTTGTCAGCCATTTATCAGTACAGTTAATCTCTCTATCTCTCCCTTGTCTCACTCTCTGTTTTTGTCTCTCTGTCTGTCTATCTATTCCTCTGTCTTTCTATCTATCTCTGCCTTTTTTTATGGAAAGTCCCGTTGCTGTCAGAACATATTGCTGTACTTTGATGAAAGCTCTCAGTGGCCAGCCGTGTATAAGAGTACAAACAAGGTGAGACAGACTGACAGCCCTGTGTCTGTAAAAATACTGAGTGTATAGAGTGTATAGAGTGTACAGAGTGTACTGTGTGTGTGTGTGTGTGTGTGTGTGTGTGTGTGTGTGTGTGTGTGTGTGTGTGTGCGTGTGCGTGTGCGTGTGTGTGTGTTCATGCGTGCGTGTGTGTGTGTGTGAGTGTGAGTGTGTGCGCGCATGTATATGAGTGTGTTTGAACACATCCAGCGCATTAACAGCCTCAAAACTGGAAAGTGTACGGATTAAAAGAGATTCATCAGCAATGCCTTAGAGATTAAGTAGTAAATAATCTAATATGCATGATGTCAGTGCATGTTTGTGTTTACTTGCCTTCCAATCTATCAAGATCTGCAGAATCGACTGCTATATTTCCTAAAGAAAAAATGCCTTTTGAAGCAATATTTGACCCCCAAAAACCTGTCACTATTTTGTCACTCTCATGTCTTTCCAAACATGTATGAACACAAAATAAGTTTTAAAAAAAGATTAAGAGACTGTTGGTAACCAAACATCATTGGCCCTTGCTTACCTTTATTTTACAGACACAAAACCACAGACATTTCATGAAATATCTTCTTTTGTTTTGTTAAAGAATGAATGGTCATACATGAGGGGGAAAATGCTGACAGTTTTTTCGCACTTTAATATTTGTTAAATTGGTCTTTTGGAAAGGCTGTTTGGAATTGATGGCCTGTTTATATTTCTGAAGGACTGTTACCAGAAAGAATCAGTTCTGAGACCCGAAAACAACCAGGTCATCAACCTGACTACCAGCTACACCTGGTCTGGCTGTGTGGTAAGAGAGTTTTTATGGTTAATATATTTGTTTATGTCTTTATAGTCACGCATAGCGAGACCTTTTATTTCAGAAATGTAGACACTTTTATTGCCCAATGCTATATGACTGACAGGTGGTATTTTATCAAACCCCTCATGTGTGGAGAAGTGGAAATGTCTTCACAGTAACAGAACAAACCATTGTGCATTTATGAATGTGTCAAATGTTAACAGCAACAATGCTTATGAGTTAATGCCATGAACCTTGCAGACCTTTTCAAAGGATCACACAAAAATTATTATTCAGTTATCATTTACTGACATTTGAGTTGTTACTTGTATACATCTCTTTTATCCATTATCACAAAATTAAAACATATTTGGAAGAATGCTTGAAACCAAACCATTCTTGAACCCCATCAAATAGAAAAAATTATTTCATAATATCAAATTTTGACGAATGTAGGACAACAAAAAGTTCTGGGATAAATTGTATTTTTATTTTTCCTAGTATGGTAGTCAGCTGAATCCATGAACGGTTGCCTAAAACCTCATCTTTTCCCTTTACACCTGACCCATTCAAACCTTAATCATTACCCTTCACTCTTTTTACTCAAAGAAAAAACTTAATTTCTCTCCTAACAGGTTATGTTTTGCCTTGTGTAACTTGCTGACTTACAGTAACACATTTTCACCTTTGATTATCTTTGCTATTTACCGCTTCTTTTTCTCCCCAATTCTTTATAAGTCTATTTGGATAAAATCGTCTACTAAATGCCTTTACGTAAATGTAATGTAAGATATACATTAAGAAAATGTATTTAACCCCCAAAACCTTAGACATGATGTTTAATAATAATTTTTTTAATTTGTAACCAATGTTTACAGGTTCAATGTTAAACAATGTTTTTTGTGTTGATCTTTGTCAGGTTGAAACAGAGGGCGATGAGGAAATGCTGAGTTGTGTAGGAGGACGAAGTTTTCGTTCAGTCCGAGAGAGATGGTGGTACATCGCGCTCAGCAAGTGTGGTGTAAGTGCTAAAAATAAGCTTTAATAGATATTTAGACTGAATGTTTAGTAGTGTTTTTAGATTTTACTCAATTATTGGTAAATTTTTAATATCAAACAGCATATCTGCTGTATATGCTGTATATTACAAGATAGACACTTTGAAGACACTTTAAGCGCTTAAATGGGACAGAATTTAAAGAGTTGTTTATGAACATAGGCAGGCTGATGGACAAGGCACTAAATCCTGTTAGACGGAAGTTAAGCATTGTCTCCTTGCATTGTCCCTATGGGAGCTTTTCTTTGCCTGCTGCCAATTTCTCTTCTGTCTCCCTTGCACTTCCTTTCTCATTGGCCAGTATTACATCTCTGATCCTCTAGGCTTGTGTTACAAGCTTTGATTGCTCTCTTCTGCCTTCGTTGCTCATTCACTTTGTATCTAACGTCCTTTCCCCGCACCTCTCCCGCTCCATATCTGTGTCCTGCTCTCTCTCGCCTTTCCATCTCTGGCCACATTGATTTTGTGATAGGCCATGCTTCATGCTCCTCACTCTTTTGATGGAGAGAGGGAGAGAGAATGGGTTTTTCCTGCCAAGCGAAATCAAAGTGTCTCTCTTTTATTAAGTCAGCTAGAATCCTCTCAACAGCTAGAAACTCTGCTGCTTTGAAGTCTTTTAAAGCGTAAGATCTATTTGTGCACTCCGTGTTTGTACGGCTCTCCCCCGTTTTTTCGATCTCGTTTTGTACCTCTTGTCTCCTTTAAAGTCATTTTTCCTTTTCCTTTACCATACCACAGGGAGATGGACTGCAGCTGGAATATGAGATGACTTTAACCAATGGACAGTCATTCTGGACCCAGCATTTCTCAGCAGATGAATTTGGTGAGATGAAATTCCCCAAATAAAAGATTATGTTATATAATATCAAAGATTGGGAAAATCTATGTGTGTACAAATAAGGAGACATTTATTTTTCTTAAACTTCACATATTGTGTCCTGTTTCATAGCATTATGTAAAAATTATTTTCCAAATGCCATTATAAAATATTTATATTTATTTATAGTCAGAAAATATGCTGATTTATTTGTAAGATCATGAGTGTATTATAACTCAGGGCTATGACTGTACATTTTTTTGTTTCAGGTATCCTGGAGACAGACATCACATTCCTGGTCATATTTGCTACTGTGTTCACACTGTCCTGTTATTTTGCTTGTAAGTTTTAATGTCCTTCATGTATAAAAAAAAAGTGCACAAAGCATGTGCAAGCCTTATTATTTACAGCAAAATTGTGTAATATTTTTAGAAGTCTCCTCCATATAAAAGAAAAAGTTATGGTGCCCCTCTGTTTTTAGTCTCTACGCATTTAGTAATCCATCTCCCCCGAATCCCTCTCTTTCTCTCTTTGTAATTCTTTAAGATAATTTAAAGGGAAGACAGCTGCTCCACACCACCTATAAGATGTTTATGACTGCGGCTGGAGTCGAGGGTGAGAACGACCACTGCACATGCTCGTTTAACACAAACACACATTATTTTATGACTCTGTCATTTGCATCGCTGGATGCACAGCAATATCTGTCTTGTCAAACCTTGTCTCTGTTTTCATTATTTCTTTCTTATCTACTTCTCCCATTCCGCTTCTGTCTGTTGCTGCTTCCACTGTGACATATATCTTTTCACTTTATCTCTATGCCTCTGTGATTCTTTTCTACCAGTGTTGAGCCTACTCTTCTTTTGCATTTACTGGGGCATTTATGCCAGGGATGGCGTCGGGAACGGCAGTCTGAAGATATTAGGTGAGAAAAGCAATGTGTTTAAGCTCTTATATGGCTTAGCTCTTATATGGCTTAGTAAAAAAACAAACCAACTGCACTTTGATTAATAAAAACTAGAGCCTTCATTCACTGTAATTTCACAATAAAAAAACTTGTAAAATGATCCTACTGCACACTTCTTCGTGGCCCGGTCACATGAATGTATGTCTTCTTAATTGCTGACCTGATTTCAGTGCTAACAATGTTATAGCTTAACCTACTTGTCGTCTCCTCTCTAACTCTCCTTGGGACTCCCCCTCTCACCAGGGAAATTACTCTTTTCTGTGAGCTTCCTGATTTTCCTGCTCATGCTAATTCTCTTGGGAAAGGGATTCACAGTTACCAGGTAGGAAGTCTGTTATCTGTCCCCTAATGTGAATAATGATTTACAAGGTTAATCATGCTAATGTGACCCATTCTGTCAAATAATGTGACATACCGGAAAGAACCACACACACTCATGCCAGGCCATCTACTGTTTGTCACCCAGGGCAAGGATAAGCCACAGCGGCTCTGTCAAACTGTCCATTTATATGACAGTGTACACTATCACCTACATCATTCTCTTCATATACGAGGCGGAGGTAAGATTTCTATAATGTACAACATTTAATACTGTGGAATATTTCTGAACAACTGTAAATATTCATTTATTATGAGTGAAAGGGATAATTCACCCCAAAATAAGAATTCACATATTTACTCACACTCCTGTAATCTCTAAACGGTATGACTTTCCTTTTTATGCAAGACACAAAAGCTATTTCGAAAAATGTAGGTAAACAAAAATTGATTAAATAATTTTAATGACAGAATTAAAATTTTGGGGTAAACTATTCCTTAAATAAATTTGATTATGAATAAAAAATATGGAATTTAACAAATCAGTAAAAGTAAATCCGTGGTGACCAACTATGTACTTTTGCTTTAAAACCAAATGTCATCTATGTATTGAAACGCATTAAACTCCATCCTAAAGTTATATACAGTAGAAAACAACCATATATATAAAATAGACATATAATACCCAAAAATGTAGATATACACAATGTGTAACAGACCCATTTTCCTTATTCTCCATTGACTCTGTGCCATGCTGCACCCTACTCTTGCTCTATACATAATGTAAGCCTAGAGATGGAGTTACTCAGTATGAGCTTGTCGTTCTGCTGTAATAAAACCCGGCAGATAGACAGATAGATATAGAAAGCGACGGATACAGATAATGACCCAGTTATAGAGAGACAAATATGCGTGGTATCACAGTGGACCTCTTATTGCATCTTCTGTCAATGTCACCTTTTGGTCTAATGCAGCTTTAGGTATTTGGATTCCAGTTACGTTACACAAGATTCCTCTCATGCAGCCTTACAGATTTGTGTCATGAATGGATTTAAAACCATCCATCATAGAGATGGGATGCCAAGTGCATGTGATTTCACCCCTCTCCGGTGTGTTTGTAGTTCTTTGATCCAGGCGAGGTGCTGTATGCTTATGACAGCCCCGCAGGGTATGGTCTAATGGGTCTGCAGCTTCTTGCATACGTATGGTTCTGCTATGCTGTGCTGGTGTCCCTCAAACACTACCCTGAGAAACAACCTTTTTACATCCCCTTCTTCACAGCATACACACTGTGGTGAGTTCAGTAAATGTCACTAAATGCTTTTATCCAGTGTATGTAGGGATTACATTTTATCAATGGAAAAACTTCCCAGGGGATCAAAGACATTAGCATCATTCTTAACCAAGTAATGATTAAATATTGATTTAAATATGCGATCATTATTGATATTATAAGTTTAATGAAAAAGCCTTTTAATTTATTTTAAGTGAAGAAATGCAACAGAACATGTGCAGTGTAAATGCATGAAAGTTGAGTTCACACCAAAATGAAAATACTGTCATTATTTATTCAAACTCTTATATACATGCCAGAAAACACAAAAGAAGATATTTTGAACCATGTTGGTTAACAATCTCATTGGTACCCATATCCATTATATGGAAACAAAACCAATGCAAGTCAAAGGGGACCAGTGTGTTTTGTCTACCTCTACCTCTGTGTTCTGCAGAAAGAAAGCCATGTATGTTGGAAATGACAAGAGGTAGAGTAAATGACAAAATATTGTTTTTTAATGTAGTATATGATAACATAAGGTTCTTTAGAATTAAAGGACATAGAATATTAACCTCAATCTCTAGAATATTAGTTTTATTGTCACAGCTGCTTTATCTCTTTCTCTTGTCCAATCCCAAGGTTTTTTGCTGTGCCAGTCATGGCTCTTATCGCCAACTTTGGCATTCCACGCTGGGCCAGGGAAAAAATTGTCAATGGCATCCAACTAGGCATCCATCTCTATGCTCATGTTGTCTTTCTGGTAAGTTTGTTTTTTATCCCTAATTTATAACCTGAAATAACAAAAAACAACCAAATTTGCTAACAATGTAATTTCAGGCCATCACACGCCCATCAGCAGCCAACAAGAACTTTCCCTACCACGTACGGACATCTCAGATAGGCATCCTTCTGTCAAGTCCAAAGGGAATGGGGACAGAGAGCTTTCCTCACCATGCCTATGGGAACAGCTCCTTCTTAGGAGACTCTCAGCCAAACTTCACAGAGCTCTTTTCCATACACCAAGTGAGTATTTGAGGAAACTGAACAAAAGTTCAGAAGCCTAGGCAAGAATTCATTCATTTTAATTATCAGATGATCTGGCCGAGGAAAAGCAGAATCATTGGGCTTCATATTCTCATGTATCTCTATTTAGGACCCTGTGAAGACAATCGATGAGGCGGTGGCCAGGAAAGGACCGGAGGTGCCAAGAAACAGTGAGCATAAGATCATCACAACGACGGCTGACCTGTCGTCCACGTTTTCCCCGCTTCCTCCTCCTATACCACCTCGTAGTTCGGCCCACTCTCCCCCTCCACCTCGATTAACTTCCCATTTCACTGAGTATTTTAGTATGCAAGGGGCCACAAAGATGGGTTCCAATGCCTAGAGCGGGCCGGAGAGAAGTGGGATTGCGGAAGAACATACAAACTTCTGAATGTTGGGAAAAGTGTTAAATATTTCAATAGATTAGACTGAGGCACGAGAGAAGACGTGAAGCCATTTTTCAAAATGTTACCAAAACATCTGTATCTTTGAATATGTTTAGAGAAACAAGAGCTGCTTGAACAAAGAGGGAGAGAGAGAGAGAGAGAGAGAGAGAGAGAGAGAGAGAGAGAGAGAGAGAGAGAGAGAGAGAGAGAGAGAGAGGGCAGGAACCCGCTCACTCAATGCCTAAAAAATAAGAAGCAATAAATATTTCAGCGATGGTTAAGAGAGTCATTGGAGAAGCAGAGATAATATATAGGCAATGTGACACAAGACAACAATGAATCTAGAGAATATGTATTTAAAGCCTCATGTGAATAGGATAGCAATGTGTACAGTAAGAGTACAATGGACTCTTTAACTATTTTATAATGCTTCGTTCATTATAATTGGTGTCGTTAATGTATGAACTACATTACATTTTTAAAGGATCAAGTATTGGTTTTTCTTACCCGACACATTTTTTATGTTTTTTGATGAATTTATTTACACATTTTGTCTGTAAAATTTAGATCATTTAGGGTTTATATTTTTATTCACATTGAATATAGCTAGGTAGTTTGCATAATATTTAACTGCAAGTTAACTGTGGAAATCATGGCAGTATTTGTATACCATGCATGTTTGTGCTTTGTCTACAGTACATTCGAATATGTTCCGTGTCATTTTGGGCAGCCTAGTTTTCAGAAATAGCAGTCTCAAAGGTGTAATCTTTGCTCAAATTCACTAAATAGATTCATATGCAGAATCAACCATAAGTAAGCCATTTGGTGGTTACTACAATGTGACCTTTAACTCAACTTTGTACAAACAGGTGAGATCACAGATAAGACATGGTTACAATTTCAGAATAAGCATAACCTGCTAAAAACAATATTCCTGAAAAATATTCAGTATTTGACAAAGGCAAACACAATTGGCATACTGCTGCAACTGAACCTAATTGTCCTATAAGTTCACGTTCTTTGTGGAATTGAGCAATCTATCTTTAGCCCTTTATAGACGTAGAGACAAAAACAAAAATCTCTACTTAAACTTGACTGATCCATTCACTGTATGAGCGTCATGACAACAGATTCAATTCACACTTCATTACACAAAGACAATGCTTCATATTCATCCAAAATCGGAGAAAATAGTGTCAAATTGATTCATTCTGTCCTTAAGTTGTCCCGTGAAAATATGACTTCTCTTAAATATACACTTTGTATTAACTGCATGGAGCACTTTACTGTTTATAAACTTACTCCATTATCCTTGGTGTCCCTTATAAATGTAACCATAATGCAATACAGACTAAATGACCACCTTTACTGTACTGCAAAAAATTTACTGTAAAAATCCCCATCACCACCTATTGTTTTTATTTGTCCAAAGTTTGTTTTGGATCACATTTATGTTGCATTTATGGTATACCAGACAAACATATGGAACTAAACCGCTGTGTTATGTAATGTACATAATGGCGCATTTATAATCAAATGTTTTTGAGAATCATACTTGAATCATTCTTATTTGAAACCATATCATTTTACATGCTGAACTTGGGCAAACGGGAAACCACCAGAAAAGCAGGCGACTTTAAAAGCTTTGGCATGATTTTTTCATATCTGGAGGGGGTGTGCACAGAGAAAAGGGGGGAGAGAATGTATGATAGATATTAGCAAAGCACATCAGAGAGCACAGAGAGATCAAGTTAAGCACATTTCTGTTGCACTGTTCATACTGAATGGAATGCATTTCAAAGTGTCAAATGTCTTGGCAGTACATACTCTTTTGCCAAATTAAAATGCTTTGTTATACTGTAACGGTTTATTTGTCTGTTTTGTTTTGCAATTGGACAAGAAACGGAGGAAGTAAATTTGATCCTTGGCTTACATCAGCGGAAGCACAACCCTGTTGCCTCAGCCAAAATCTTTAAATATGCATGACACCCTAAGAACACAGTCTTCTGCAATTTATGCATAAGACTGTGCTCTTGAATATGACTTAGACTTTATTATAAATCCTAATTATAATTACAAGACTTTATTATAACTGATTATATGTAAAAGATTGTACTTCAATTATTCTTTTTTTTTGTCAAGTGCTTTAGCATTGATTGCCATGTAGCTTTACATCAAGTTTTTGAACTTATAGATTCATATTTTTCCACAATTTAGAACAATAGTAAAACTTATGAAATAAAACAAAAAGAATTATGTATTTAAAAATCTAACATGTTATATTTGATAATTTTAGGTGTAGTCACAGTTCTTTGTTCCCCCTGTCAGCTATCATGTCATTATCTGGACTCAGTATTTACTTTTAGTAATTTGACAGAAGCTTTTATCCGAAGCGCTTATAAGCATTGTGCAGTTGCCCATTATCACTGCAGGGCAAACGGGTGTGAGATGTCTTGCTCAGGGTCACTTTAGTCATTTTCTGCTGGCCCTGGGATGGAACCCACAACCTTCTGCTTACAAGTCCAACTCTCTATCCACCAGACCACAACTGTCAATATAAACCCTTCGTGTTTCATTGTTCTACGTTTGTCTTCATTAGCATAAAAGTAATTGGCCTATTTATTGTACTTCTTTGTTCAATATCCGTGTTCCCAGTGTTGTCCTATTGAACAGAGTATTCTGCATCCCTGTGGTCATCTGTTTTGAATTATGACAGTCGTCATTTATTGCAGAAACATTCTGCTTGGCAGTTCTTCCTTCAATACTCAGTCAAAGTCATCCACTTCTAAAACTATTCTTCATATATAAAATAAGATTGTCATGAAAAAACATGTATGTTTGCTAAATAAATTTTGTCTATACTAATTACAGACATATCAAAAGATCTTCAAATTAATAGAGTACACAGTTTTTCAAATAATGAAAAACATCACTCAAGTGACCCAAAACCTTTAATGGGTTGTGTAGATAGGATAGTTAAAGAGGAAAAAAAAAAACATCATACTTTTGAACATAAATGAGATTTTATTATATTTTTAATAAAAATACAGTTTTAAAGATTACAAGTCCTTTTTCTTAAGGAGATTTTGTTCCTTTTCTTCTTTGTATCCTTTCAGAAGTTGGTTTAACAAGTTGAGTTCACTGACGTGTTTAACGGGGTACAGTGGAGGAAAAGGATTGCCTTTATACTCCAGTACAGCCATATGAGCTCGATCCAGATTCTCTCGATTAGGAATGCGGGCCATGCGTGTGTAACTACTCATCTGATTTTCAAATCTTGGTGCCAGAACTTTGAAAAGTTTTGGGATCAAATCTTTTTCCTGAATATGAGAGGTATGAAAAATATGAAACATTATTGCTCTTGTATGTTAGAATTGTCTAATTAGTAAAGATATGTTAAGAAACTCACCGTGAGCCAAAAATCTGCCATTTTCATCGACTTTTCATTATTATCACCCATTTTGGCATAATCAATCAACTAAAAAAAGACAAAGGGTAGATGTCAGACAAGCAATACTTTGCATTTTTTAGACAAGTAATGTGCTGAGAGGAAGTAAGTTTACCATAAACTAACAAAAGTACAAATTTAAATTCACAAAGACATTACATTTATATTTACCCAAAAGATCATGTTCAAAAGACTGCTGTGTATGTTTGAGTAATCAAATAATTAACATATTTAAATGAATGTTGGTATCCATACTAATATACTACAGATGTCAATGATCAAAAATAGTTACAAACTTTCATTCAAATAACTTCATATGTGTTGAGAACAAAACAGAAATGTACATTACTGATCACAGGTTTTAGGATCATTGAAATGTTTCTCATTCTTCAAAAACTTTAACCTAATAGTGTATGCCTGAATTTCTGAAAATAGTTAAATAGACAAAAATAGGATTTACATAACTTTTAAAAATTGTTTAAAATGTTTTTGAGATATAAAAGAAAGAACAGCCAATAGGAGTGCAGAATAGATTAAAACTCTAGTAATACATTATAGTCAACATGTGATAACACTGAGAATGATCAAATATAACATATTTTATTTTTTATAAGTTATAACATAAATCCCATAACCCATTTGTTTAATTACATCATTTGGGTAAAATATAAATGCATAAAACCTAAAACCCATAGCAGTATTGTATAATATGACATGTTTGTAAGAGTATTTAGTGTTATAAATAATAACAGTCTGATGATCACTTGCCTTTTCAGCATAGAATCGAACTTCATCAGCTCGAGCTTTCGTTGTTTCTATTCGCTCGTGTCTCACCAAACCTGTGAGTATATTCCGAAGAATGTTGATTCTGGACTCGGGTCCGAGACCCATCCGACGGGCCGCCCGGCCATGGGAAATAAGCGCCCGCAAGGTGAGTCGCATGGCGAGGATAAAGGACACCAACCACAGGAAATAAAACTTATATTTTACAATACACAAACTCAATATTAGATCGAGTAATGTATCTCCTGTAAGTTACGAACGGCATTAACTTCACATAAACGGAATATTCAAGAATAAACAGAGGAGAGAGCGCTTGAGTCTATAGTGGAACAGTTCGACAGTTTAAAGAGTCCGGACGGAAACTCAGTGCTGAAATTTGTTCCGCCCTGCGTGAAGCAGCAGCTGATTAATGAACTCAACTTAATAAATAACTTATGAAACAAATTACAAAATGTAGGACAAACTACAAGCAGTCTGGTGTGTTGTATTGTTCTCTGTCTAATACAGAACATTTCTGCAATCTTAATTGTTTTACAACAAATCATGTGTCATATTTTTAGCTCATGTTTCTAAATAAGGGGGCTTTCACCATCACATTTTTATTTTGTTTTATTTTGTTTTGTCAAACTTGCTTTTTATATTTGTTTTTATGTTAAAAAAGTTTTATATTCAATTTTAACTGTGTTTATATACTAGATTTTAATAATTTTGTTTGGGTTGTTTTTATAATATCGGTGCTTTAAAATTATTTCAGTTTAATTTCAATTTATTGTTTTGTGTTTTCAATTAGGCCAAGTTTTTTTTACTTACAAGATCACATTCTTTATATTTTTTTGGTTTAATTTTGTTTAAGGTTTGTTGTTAAAATTCAAGTGCTTACAATTTATTTCAGTTAAATTTCAGTTTATGTTTTTTATATTTTTAATTTTGTTTTAGGTTTTTTCTGATTTTCAAAATATTTTGCTTAAATTTCAATTCATCATTTTATGTATTTCATTATGTTTAAGGCCAAGTTTTCCATATATAAGTTCACCTTCTTTATTTTTTTTTTGTTTAATTTTGGTTAAGGTTTGTTATTAAAGTTCAAGTGCTTACAATTTATTTCAGTTAAATTTCAGTTTATTTTTTTAATGTTTCAATAAGTTTCAGGCCGAAGGTTTTAAACTTTTAATTTTAATAACAATAATAACATTAGGCCAACGTATATTAGTTTATTAAATGATTAATAACAAAAGCTGAATAAAATGTCAAAGGCAAAAGGAATGTTGTTAAATGCTTTTATTCTTGCACAGGTTTTTATCTCCAATACGTAAAAGTGATGGATTGCACAGTTGGAGGTTACATGTGACTTTTCTGAAGGTATGTTTTAGATCCGCTTCAGTTTGAAAGAATTGTGCTATTGATCCAGTCGGTGAAAATGCAAACCTTAAAGGAAATAGAATTTTGTAATTTAGATAATTTAGACTAAACATATTGATTTAAAGATCTCCTTCCAAAGTTCCTATATTACCTTGGTATAGACACCAGGATGATTCCTCTCAGCACAGCCATAACCCCAGGACACAACACCCTGCAGCTGGTTATTACACACCACTGGACCACCAGAGTCACCCTGAGAGAAAGACAATTGAACATTTCATTATTGGTACGTTAAGTGACATTTGTTTAACAATGTCATTTATTGAATCAAACTGTTATTCTTTACCTGGCAAGAGTCCTTTCCTCCCTCCAGGTATCCAGCGCAGAACATGGATTTTGTGATCATGCCGGGGTAGGAGTTGTTACAGTCGCTTTCAGACAAGATGGGGATTTGCAGACACTGAAGCTTGTCGGAATCAGCAGCTGTATAAAAATGTTTAACGTGATATTAATGTGAAGCATTATAGAACTTCCAGACATTAATTTCATCTGTACTCACTTGAGCTCATGGTGTTTCCCCAGCCAGAGACTAAGCACATGGTGCCAGCAGGGGGGCAAGATGTGGGCAGGGCCACAGGCTGCACGTTTGAGTTGAGGTTAACGGGCTTGCTGAGCTTGATCAACATGATGTCATTATTGAGGTCCCACCCGTCATACTGAGGATGGGTGATGACACGATCGGAGGAGATGAACTGCTCAGTATTCTCATTAATACCAATGTTGTGCTCACCCAGGCGGACCTCGATGCGCCTGAAAGAGAACATCTGATATGGTTTATGATTAAAGAAATTGTTGGTCTTACCAAACTAGTATTCCCAGGTCACTTACGACATGTGGCAATGAGCAGCAGACACAACCCAATTCTCATTAATCAAAGAGCCACCACAGAAGTGATAGCCAGCATTCAGAGACACCTGCCAGGGCTGAGAATGAGGCTGACACTCATATCCACCAACAATCTTGTCATCCTCCAGAGCAACTGCAGAAATAAAAAACACCAGTATATTAACTCAATTATATGAAAAATGCGAATACAGTGAAATTCAGAATGGAAACCTTTACTCACAAGCAGCTCCGAGGAGCACCAGGAACACCAAAGACCTCATGACTGCCGACTGAACCTGTTCGATGGTTTTTGGCTCTACATTTACAGTATTTATAGGACAGAAACGTCCTTAGTGGCTTCACAATGCCCAATCAACGATCAGTTCAAAAAAACCTACTGACATTAAATGATAAGCCGTTATTTAGTTTCCATGAACGGGGTTTAATATCACATCTTGATTACTTGTATGTATGTCAGGGTTACAGAAACATGACTTTTCTGGGCATCAGGGCCTTGCAAGAAGCCTTAATTTCACATACTTTCGTGAGTTACAAGAAGTCACATAAAATTAAACAAAATAAAACAAAGCATAAATTACAACTAGCATATGTTTGAGATATTAAATAAACGAGATGTTAAATCTCTATTTTAAATAAAACTTTTTTTATTTATTTATATTAAATTATTTATAATTTGTAATATTACTTGTAAATATCTGTGACAGTGTCTAAATAAAACAATACATTTGGATTTAATTGGTTAGATCCAGTATTGGTGTTGTTAATACAGTTGTGTTGTGCAATATGTTAGGCTTCATAACCTTGACAGAAGATTTTACCTTAAAACAGACTTTCAGCAGCTGTCTGACTTCTCACTCTGCTTTTCTGTAGTCTCTAAAAACTTTTTTGATTTTGAAATGTTTTTTAAGCTAACAAAGATTTGGAATTGTTTAAAGTATTTACATGACTCTTGTTTTAAATATTAATCATCTTATATATTTTGAAGTGGTGTATAAAATGTAGTCACAATATTTATTTTAATTAGACATTTAATAAAGAAAATGTGAGTGGCGCTTGCCGTGGCAAAACTTAGAACTCAGCAGAAAGAGGGAGGGTTTCCCAAACCAAGACTGAAATAAGCAAAAACCTGTGTCTCTACGATGTTCTGATGCAGAGATATAGTTCTGGATAAACTCTGGCTAGGCTAATGTGTTTGTTTGCTATTGGCATGCTTGGGATATTAAAATTCATAATAATTTAAGTCACATTTTAAATGAACCAACCCCTATGTCTCTAGGATGTTCTGATGCAGAGATATACGATTCTACGTTCTCTTGTTTTGTTGCTATGGGCATGGCTGCATAACTTTATGAAGATTATGGGATAGGTATTGATTGCATGAGTAAAGTGAGCCCAAATGGAAGATTATGGGATCGTTTTCTAGGGTGCTGTATTTGGTTGCTATGGGCGTGGCTTTATTGCTTCAAGACTATTATGGGATAGTGATTGGTTGCCAGAGAAAATTGACCCCACCCCCTTGTCTCAATGACACTGTGGTGTAAAGATATATAATTTGGAATATGTTTTATAATAGCATTCTTTGGGCCCATTTTAAGTCAATGGGGAATTTCGGGTTGCCTCTTCAGAGCTACTTCTTACACCCCATTGGGAGGTATGTTTTCACAGAGCCTGCCTGCCTCTCCAGACATGGTCCACCACATGAAGTTTCCTCGCTATGAGCTTCAATCCGTCAAAGTGGGGCGCAATGTTAGGTCAATGGGATTTTGGGGTTAATTTTATGCCAACCTATTGAATATTTTACAACCGATCTCTTATGAAAATCTTAGCACACCTCTCCTTAATAATTTGGTCACTTTTATTCATGGGTCTGTGGGAAATCACGTTAGAGGAGTTAAGAACTGAAAAATTGGTAGAAGAAAAGGAAAAAGAAGAATATCCCTGAAGATAATGATAGTTAATGCTTTGCACTCTGCAAGCCCCACTAAAAATATTAAATAAAATAATAAAGGCACGTAGTTAAAGGAGAATATTATTAAAGGATTTTATTTTTCAAACAGATTTTTTATCTTCAACACAAAAAGATAGATTGAAGAATTTGAGAGGTGGGACTCTTCAGTTTGAATTCATGGTCTCTTGAAGCCACTGGCTGAAAATGCAGACCTGTGAAAAAAGAAAATGTAATCATTCAACTATGTCATGTTTGTTGTTCTATAATAGAGAGAATGTAAAAGAAGTTAAATTATACCTTAGCATAGACACCAGGATGATTCTTCTCAGCACAGCCATAACCCCAGGACACAACACCCTGCAGCTGGCCATTACATACCACGGGACCACCAGAGTCACCCTGAGAGAAAGACAAGTAATTTTAATGAATTATGATGTCAGTCTTGTCTGTATGTAAATTCAGACATACAGACGAAAGAATGTTATACTAATTTTTTTACCTGGCAAGAGTCCTTTCCTCCCTCCAGGTATCCAGCGCAGAACATGGATTTTGTGATCATGCCGGGGTAGGAGTTGTTACAGTCGCTTTCAGACAAGATTGGGATTTGCAGACACTGAAGTCTGTTGGAATCAGCAGCTAAGAAAACACATGAGCAAATTAAAGATGTTTAATTTCTTTCAAGAATACACTGATCATAGCTTGGAGGAAATGACATCACAGATTCTGTACTCACTGGAGCTCATGGTGTTTCCCCAGCCAGAGACTAAGCACATGGTGCCATCGGCGGCACAAGATGTGGGCAGGGCCACAGGCTGCACGTATGAGTTGAGTTGAGCGGGTTTGCTGAGCTTGATCAACATGATGTCATTATCAATGTTCCAGGAGCTGTACTGAGGATGACGGATGACACGGTCGGAGGAGATGAACTGCTCAGTATTTTCATTCACGTTAATGCGATGCTCGCCCAGATGGACCTCAATGCGTCTGAAAGAGAATGACAAAAACATTTCACAAATTAAGAAATTATAGTCTTACCAATAAGGCCGAACTAAACACATGTCACTTACGACTTGTAGCAGTGAGCAGCAGACACAACCCAATTCTCATTGACCAGAGAGCCACCACAGAAGTGATAGCCAGAGTTCAGAGACACCTGCCAGGGCTGAGAATGAGGCTGACACTCATATCCACCAACAATCTTGTCATCCTCCAGAGCAACTGCAGAAATAAAAGACAATCAGTACAAATAAATGTAAGTTATAATAAAGAAATTCTGAATGCAGTCTTAACTCACAAGCAGCTCCGAGGAGTACCAGGAACACCAAAGACCTCATGACTGCCGACTGAACCTGTTCAATGGTTGTTTGCATTACATTCACAGTATTTATAGGACAAAAACCACTTCAACCTATAGATCCACACCCAACTGGTTAGCCAATGATCAATCAGCCCTCAGTTCCATAAGTCCTTAAATTATGAAGTAATAATCTGCTATTTTGCTATCTTTAAAAAGTATGAATACATTATTTCTAACTACAGGGTTGCAGATAATGCAATGGCATTCTGTAGTGGCCTACATGCCTTTTTTTTGCAAGATTTCGATTGTGTTTTGTAGTTAATATAGGCCTACTATTATTTTATTATATTTTAAAGTCAATTGTTTTATGTAAAAAACTACACAGATATTAGACGATATTCAGAAAAATATCTAACACTGAATAGCCACATGGAGTTCAGAAGTATTAACATTGAGATCCGCATGGAACGTTTTCCTAATTTTCTCAAAAGGTATTCCTAATGCATACTATTGCATGCATGTAAACTGTATATGGTGCAATCGTGTTATTAAACAATACATAAATTTTTTTAGTGAGTATGATTCAACAGTTGTGTTGCTGAGTTTCCATGTTTAAGGTTTCACAAGCTTGAGAAAGTTTTACCATTGAACAGACTCTCAGCAGCTGTCAGATTCTCAGTCATTTAATCCATCTTTAGATGTCCCTGACAGTTCCTCAATCATGATATATATTTCTGGGAAATCTTTGGGTTAACACTGGTGATTTTTAAAGATTAAATATAATAATAATAGCTAACAGCCTTTCTGTCCTAAAATCCAACAGATATTTTCAAGATGTAGTGTGTTGTTAGCTATAACATCAAAAGCTTGGAAGCTTTGATAAGTTTTTTCAGTTAACAGAATACTGTAAGCTTGGTCACGATCAGTGAGTCCACAGAATAAATTTTAAGGTTGCACAGAGTTTTAGTACAAAGTATACATTTCTATCTTTAATCCACATGTTAGTCCACAAATGCTATGCAAAGTTCATATATAAATATAATGGGATTTTCTGAACGATTGGTTTAGAAATAAATGTTTCCAACAAGGGTTCCATCCACTAGAGATTTATTTTAGAAAATAAAGTGATGTCCTGTTTATGTACAGTTAAAATGATTAAGTTAACTAGAGGTCTTTTTCAATGCCCTAATACGAATGAACTGGACTGCTAAAACACAGATCATTAAAACGTCCTGAAAAAAATTTAACACATGAACTTTCATGAGAGTTTACATAATGACTGCTCACTTGCTCACAAAAAAACTAAGAAATTCTTTGTCAATTCTTTGTCAATTTAAGAAAACTAAACTGTTGTTTTTTTATAGATTATTTTAATAGTTTCCACTAACAAAATATTTTCTATTTTTTTTTAAAAATGTACGCTTAAAATAACTGTTTATTTTGTGATATTTACTAAGCCATATGAAATATTCTTTACAGTGAATGTTTGACAGAAGTACTGAGAAACCAAAGTTGAGTTTGATGAAACCGGTTCGATAAGAAACATATTTGCCTTACATGAAACTAGATAGTCAGAACAGATTAAGTAAACCCTCAGTAAGTTGCATTATAGGGTGGAGAACATATCACCAGAAAATAAAACTTTATAAAAAAATTCCAAACACCAAAATCATTTGCATTTATGAACAAACACAATTTCATTATACAGTATGAGCTAAAAGCAGAATTTACTTTACCCAAAGTGTAAAATGCAACTAAATACATTGCAGTTAAGGCATCATCCTCTAAAAGTTGAATTTTTAGGCCGCATACATCATCGAGATGGCATCATTTCATAAAAGAATGTAGGCAAATGCAAATGTATTCTTCCAATTTGACCTTCTTTCCCTGGAATTCTGAGCATCTATTAAGTGCATACTTTAGTGTTAGAGATACAATTCTTTGCAGTACCCAACGGTCCGTATTTGAAAAAAAAACAGCAGCAGGTCCACATTCAATTGAACATGCGGTGCATAAATGTATACAATATTGTGTTATGTGTTTCTACCCCAACAGACAAATGTACCAGGACAGTGCCTGAGACAAGTGCTTCAGACAATATCTTCAGTTTCCAGTGTCCAGGCGAAACAACAACACACTTAAAGAGATTACGCAAAGTGGCACTGACTGAAACAAACTTAATGCAAACACTTTCTGTACAGATTTTATTTTTCTATCTTATAATTATTGTTTTTAAAATAAACTTTCTCCTTCTGTAAACTCATTTGATTTTCATTTTAGATGTAAATTGAATATTAATTTGGCAGACTCTCTGATTCAAAGTGTCCACTTGTTATTGACAACTACTAACGATAAGAGCTACTGTATATATACTGTACAACTGTTTTTCAATTCTCTTCAACTTAGTATTGGTTTGTCTTAATGAATTTTAATTTTCTAAAGGAATCTGTTCACTTTTTACATTTTTTAGCAGATGTGTTCGACTAAATTGACTTACAGCTATTAGAGCTGATAACATGTTTAACAGTTTAACTGATTGTTTCTCTGTGTTAATCTTAAGACGTATATAACTGACACGTTATTTCCTTGGTTTAATGACAGTTTAAATAATGTTAAATCCTGGGATAGCTGTAAAGGTTTCAGCACACTTTTAGCATGTCTACACTTGCAACACCTTTATTTAAAAATAATATTTTGTCAACTTTTAAAAATTAAGCTTCTTTTAAATATTAAAACACTAATCATATGTGGGCTTGTCTTTTGCAAGTAACACAATAGCCAAATATGGAGTGCTTAAGAAGAGATTGAATTAAACCTTTCAATAAAAAATGAACTTAAAGACGGAATGCAAGTAAATGTTTGTTTTATTTTCACAGAGAATTTAATCTCCAAAACAAAAAACTACTAATGGGTTGCAGAGTTAGATGTGTAGTTCAGTTGGAATTCATGGTGTCTTGAAGCCACTGGCTGAAAATACAGACCTGCGAGAAAAAAAAATTTGATCATTCACTGTTTCATGTTTGTTGCTTTGCTTTAGAAACTTTTAAGAATTTACCTTAGCATAGACACCAGGATGATTCCTCTCAGCACAGCCATAACCCCAGGACACAACACCCTGCAGCTGGTTATTACACACAACTGGACCACCAGAGTCACCCTGAGAGAAAGACAAGTAATGTTAATGAATTATGATGTCATTCTTGTCTGTATGTTAATTCAGACATACAGACGAAAGAATGTTATACAAATTTTTACCTGGCAAGAGTCCTTTCCTCCCTCCAGGTATCCAGCGCAGAACATGGATTTTGTGATCATGCCGGGGTAGGAGTTGTTACAGTCTCTTTCAGACAAGATTGGGATTTGCAGACACTGAAGTCTGTTGGAATCAGCAGCTAAGAAAACACATGAGCAAATTAAAGATGTTTAATTTCTTTCAAGAATACACTTATCACAGCTTGGAGGAAATGACATCACAGATTCTGTACTCACTGGAGCTCATGGTGTTTCCCCAGCCAGAGACTAAGCACATGGTGCCATCGGCGGCACAAGATGTGGGCAGGGCCACAGGCTGCACGTATGAGTTGAGTTGAGCGGGTTTGCTGAGCTTGATCAACATGATGTCATTATCAATGTTCCAGGAGCTGTACTGAGGATGACGGATGACACGGTCGGAGGAGATGAACTGCTCAGTATTTTCATTCACATTAATGCGATGCTCGCCCAGACGGACCTCAATGCGTCTGAATGAGAACGACAAATACATTTCACAAATCAAGAAATTTTTATCCTACCCATAATTCTAACCTAAACTAGTGGGCACATGTCACTTACGACATGTAGCAGTGAGCAGCAGACACAACCCAATTCTCATTGACCAGAGAGCCACCACAGAAGTGATAGCCAGAGTTCAGAGACACCTGCCAGGGCTGAGAATGAGGCTGACACTCATATCCACCAACAATCTTGTCATCCTCCAGAGCAACTGCAGAAATAGAGGTCCAACAGTGTAACATATCTGTAAGTTATAACAATGAAATTCAGAATGCAGTCTTAACTCACAAGCAGCTCCGAGGAGCACCAGGAACACCAAAGACCTCATGACTGCTGACTGAGCCTGTTCAATGATTGTTGGCTTTACATTCACAGTATTTATAGGACTAAACATCCTCAACCTATAGATCCACACCCAACCTGTTAGCCAATGATGAATCGTCCAACCATATCATAATTCTAAGGACTAATCTAACTTTCTTGAACATATATATGAGACATTCTGGTTACAGCATATGTGTATCTACAGTAGTGAGTTATTTTTGCTTATCTTACAATAGTAGCTTGATCTATGTCAGCTCCAACCAAAAATAGAGATGGTATTTGGCAGGTAAAAAACATCTTACAAAGCAACAGAGAAAGTCTTCAACCATTTGCTTTTTTGTAACCAATTAATGAACACATTGTTTTCAGTATGTTTTAACATGACTAATGTGAAATCCTAATATTTATTATTGTATCTAAATATGTATGTTCTGCTAACAGTTACTTCCTTAAACAATATAATAATTTTGGATTTGAATAGTAACGTTGAGCCGTTGGGTTGAATTTTCGGCTTTATAACCTTGACAGCAGATTTTTTTCCTTTTAAAAGACTTTCAGCAGCTGTCTGACTTCTCACTCTGCTTTTCCATCTTTAGGCGCCCAGACTGTTTCACAATTACATTAGAAAACATGACATATATGTTTTGATAATTTTCATTAATAGGGTCAGTCATTACTAATATATCTTATTGGCTTCCTTTTCAGAAGGTTATTCAACATTTATTCCCATTATAAGTATTGAAAGGTTTTTCCTCAGAATTTTTTTTCAACAAAACTTTTATGGCTCGTAAAACAAGTATACATGGATTGAAATTGGGAACTTGTGCCAGTGGGGTATAGAGTTCCAGTTTTAAAATACAGATTTTTATCTTTAAGCTGTACTTTCTACATCTGTTTTGCATCTATGCCATTTACACCAATTGGGCTATGTATGAATTCTTAAACATATTATGTTTTTTGTGTAAGTTTATGTCAGATAATCCATTTTATAATGTAAATCAACACAACCATTTTGTTAAGTGTTATTTATAATTATTATGTACAAACAATTGAATATGTGTACTGTTTTTAGATAAATAATACTGTTTTTCAGTATCTCTTATGATACCATTCCAATAACATATTGACCCCTAACGTTTCTATAAGTGCAAGCCTGTATGGTGTTCCACATGCAGGGATCTTTAAATAAAGCCCTTGTATGCCGTTAAAAACTGATGTTCTGCATCTACTAAAGCTGCTCACTTACATACAATATAACACACGAAAAACTGTGTCTGTCATGTATTCTATATCCAACACATCAATGTGCAAAAATACCGGAATAATGTGTTGCTGTTGTAGTATTTCTTAATACAGACAAGATAAGTACTTCTATCCCAATGTGTTACAGATGTTAAGGAGTTGCTAAGGTCAAGAAGTTAACAAATTAAAGATAGCACAAGACACGGATTTGAGTATGGAAAATGAATATATATATATTACTCATGGTCAAACTGTAGTCGTTTTCCAACACTTCATGTGAGCTTGTAAGTGTGTATATTGAACACACATATTAGACTGTATAGTGTGTGTATTTGGAAGCAGGGATGTAATTTATAACAAAAGCAATTTCAGAAGGAACAGTAAGAGCAATCACGAACACCTCATTGAAATCTTGTTCCAAAATAAACTGCTTAAAACTCTTCAAAGGTCTCTTAAAAATTAAGGATTTTAATAGAAAAACCTGATTGACTCATTTAAGAATTTTTTTCTGACATGGCTTCTTCTTTGTGGTCACAGGAGGATGACACAGAGGTTTACTCCAAAGATAAGTGACTTGAATCCCTGCATGTTTCATATCTTGGAAGGTTCCCTTTCTGGCACAGGGAATAGCACTTCAGAATGCAATACTATATAATATCAATCTCTTTGAATAAATACAATATTTTATTGTATTGCCATGTCATTATTTTCTTGTGCCAACATATTATTTCAATGGAACACTTAATGCATGTTTTTTTTGGATTTTTGTAAAACTCTTTATTATACATTATTGTATCGTATAATACCACACATGTGATTAAAGCAAAAAAGAAACTATAGACACAGAATGCTGTTTTTGTTTAATTTTATTTTGAAACATATTTGTGTGTACAATGCAAAGGTTATTGATGGGTTTCACACTTGGAAATGTGACATCTAAAATGGTTTAGAGTCGCTTTAGTTTGAATTCATGGTGTCTTGAAGCCATTGGCTGAAAATGCAGACCTGTGAGGACAGAAAGTGTTATTATTAAACAAATTTGGATACATCGTTTAAAGATCCTAAAGTGTTTAAATCTTAAGATGTTGCATAGTTACCTTAGCATAGACACCAGGATGATTCTTCTCAGCACAGCCATAACCCCAGGACACAACACCCTGCAGCTGGCCATTACATACCACGGGACCACCAGAGTCACCCTGAGAGAAAAAAGTTTAATTGGTGAATTTTGATCCACTGTAATTTCTTATCTGTATGTTAATTCAGAAGAAGAATGTAATACTCATTTATTACCTGGCAAGAGTCCTTTCCTCCCTCCAGGTATCCAGCGCAGAACATGGATTTTGTGATCATGCCGGGGTAGGAGTTGTTACAGTCTCTTTCAGACAAGATTGGGATTTGCAGACACTGAAGTCTGTTGGAATCAGCAGCTAAGAAAACACATGAGCAAATTAAAGATGTTTCATTTCTTTCAAGAATACACTGATCACAGCTTGGAGGAAATGACATCACAGATTCTGTACTCACTGGAGCTCATGGTGTTTCCCCAGCCAGAGACTAAGCACATGGTGCCATCGGCGGCACAAGATGTGGGCAGGGCCACAGGCTGCACGTATGAGTTGAGTTGAGCGGGTTTGCTGAGCTTGATCAACATGATGTCATTATCAATATTCCAGGAGCTGTACTGAGGATGACGGATGACACGGTCGGAGGAGATGAACTGCTCAGTATTTTCATTCACGTTAATGCGATGCTCGCCCAGACGGACCTCAATGCGTCTGAAAGAGAATGACAAAAACATTTCACAAATTAAGAAATTATAGTCTTACCAATAAGGCCGAACTAAACTAGTGTGCACATGTCACTTACGACTTGTAGCAGTGAGCAGCAGACACAACCCAATTCTCATTGACCAGAGAGCCACCACAGAAGTGATAGCCAGAGTTCAGAGACACCTGCCAGGGCTGAGAATGAGGCTGACACTCATATCCACCAACAATCTTGTCATCCTCCAGAGCAACTGCAGAAATAAAAGAAAATCAGTACAAATAAATGTAAGTTATAACAAAAAAATTCAGAATGCAGTCTTAACTCACAAGCAGCTCCGAGGAGCACCAGGAACACCAAAGACCTCATGACTGCTGACTGAACCTGTTCAATGATTGTTTACCTTACATTCACAGTATTTATAGGACATATTAACGTCCTATAAAATGTCCTCAATCTATAGATCTACGCCCCTTCGGTAAGCCAATGATCTGTCGACCATCCATTCCATTAGACTTTAAATTCTAAGTAATAATCTGTTATTATGTTTCCTTGAAAAAGTAACAAAAACATTTTTTACTGTTTGTATAAGATAAGCATGCAAAGTTATTCTGTTATAAATATAATGTACATACTGTGTAGGGATTTTACCCAGATCTAATATTATTTTAAGGTATATCATTTATGTGACACATCACCAAAAGATGAGACAAAAAAAGACTGCAAAAGCCGTCTGCATTGCAGATCTTATTGAAATTTTAAAATATTTTTTCCTATTATTACTTCATATTAAAAGAAACATGGGTATTATGCAGTTTTATTTATTACTGTATGCATATTTTATAGATTTCATCAGTCGTGTTTAGTCAGTTAAATTGGCGAGTGTGCATATTTTAACTTTGAGAAAGTTTTATCTTCAAACAGAATATCTGCAGCTGTCTGACTTCTCACTCTGCTTTTCCAATTTTAACCACAACTGATTGTTTCACAATTTTACAGGAAAGGATGACATATCCTTTAGAAAAAGATTTCCATTGAACAAAAAATATTGATAGGGTTATAAAAGTTTAATTAAATTTTATATATAAATATAAATGTAAAAGTGTGTTTTTGATTAAAAAAAAGGAATCATAGTTTGAAAAACCCTGATATTGGATTTGAATTGTAGGGTTAATCCAAAGGCAATCTGGGGCAAGAAACTTAAAAGCATATTTTTCTTTGTGATAATTATTAAGTCTGTCGGTTTAAAGGTATAATAAAAATAGAAGATTTTGTGTGTTTAGTGTAATCTGCATAATCTGGTTTATTGTCTGTTTTTCCACATTCACATTTTTGTGAATGCCAACGTCCTGGCTGGGATAATGACCAACTGCAAGCTGTAGGTGTCATTGGTTCATTCCACAAACTCAATAAAAACATGGTAGATGTGTTTATATAACAAATATTTATCATGCTAATACACACCTTTATATTTCTAAGGGATAGATTTAGATGAATGTCGGTCTTTAAAAAAATATTAATAACCTCTAGACTTTGAAATGGTGTTTAATGTTGTTTAAAGCTTTTAAATATAATGTGAAAATGTGAAAAGTTGGATTTAAGAGGACATGCTATAGATGTTTCAGTAAGGATTTGAGCAACACTTAATGATTTAAACAAATATTCAAAACCTCTTAACAATTAATTTGTGCAAAAAGACTTATAAATTCCGAATACTCGTTTTTAAGGTGTGCTTCTAATCTTTTTATGTCCAATATATTATTAAAACACACGTTAGAGAAAACATCAGTGTATGAGAAGACTTGACCTTTAACTATGTATAGAAACATCAGGGGACCGGGGTTACGACTTTTACCGTATGTTGTTTTCTCACAGAATAAATACATGAAATGGTCAGGAACCTCCAGGTGAGAAGGTGCATAAGAAGAAAAAAAACACAAAAATTACAAGAGGCATGGAAATAAATAATTTATACCTGAACAAAACAGCAATAGAGCAATAGAAGAAAAGTGACAAGTTTCTTAAGAGAAGTTGCATTGGTTGTATCTATTTTTCCTAAAGACTTCATCATATTTTATGCTATGCACGTCAAATAACTCTCTGAATCCTTTGATGTATCTGATTATTTTGCTTGGTTCGCTGTCCCTTTTCTGGTTTTCATCGTTATTCACCAAAAAGATATGGTAATAATCTCTTTTGACAAACATTTTCTGTCTGTAAAGCCAGTGTGGTGTGACATTGTATTCACATGGGGAATTTCTCATCTACGTGAACATTGTTATTTTTAATACTGGTTGGTTCAGATATTCATGAAATACATGGGCCAAACTTTAACATTGGTTCGGGGCAATCCAACACTGCTTCATTCTGGGAACAGCATGCATTCTTTCTTTGATTGGCCTCAGCTAAAAGAATGAATTCACCCATGTTCCTCATATTTACTGCCATGTTTAAGATAACTTGGTTTACCATTGCAGGATTGGGTTTATGTTCAGTTCAGTTTTGCTAAGTAAAAGTGAATCAAAACATGATTTGAGGATTAATGTCAAGTTATGTTACCTGTGAATAATTATCTTTTAGTGAGTAAAAAACCTAAGGGCTTAAATGTCCTGTAGCTTTACATGTTTCTTGAATACTTCTTATCGGCAGAACTTTAAAAAATAATTAAAATTTAAATTTAAACATTCTTTTTTTTCATTATTATCTAATGTTTGAAACGCTGGTGCTGAATGAAAAGAGCATTTTAACTGGAAGAAAATACACAAACACAACAAAGTCTAAAAATAGCCACCGATCACTTGATGTCATGTTATGTCACATAGGAATATTTTGAAGTGTTGGGTTTCATTTTCGTAAATGTGCAGCTGTGAGAAACATCTGTTACAGAAGTCCAGAAGTGGGAAATGGCCAGTTACAACTACTTGCGTTACAGTTAAGTATTAACTGTTAAGTATTATTTGGTATTTTTATGAGTAGATTTCCAATTCTGTCATACATCATTACAAATTATGCTCCATACTTTTGCTTTGTTGCTTTTAAAATCACACCCGTTACTGAGTACAATTTAAGTGACATTTAAATTTAAACATTTACTGGCATTTTATTAGCCAAGTAATATATCCCACTTGAAACGGACCAATAGATTTTGGACAGAGAGGCACCCATTTTGGCAAGAGCATTAAAAAGGCCTACATTGTAAATAACAGATAAACACTTCATTGTCTGCCCCTCGTAACATTTAAGATGTAGTTACTGAAGTAGAACCGTAAATGTAGTATTTATCGGAAATTGCAAACCCTAACCCTAACCATAACCATAACCATAACCATAACCATAACTGAACCCTTAAACCAAAGGGAAATTATAAGTGAAGAACAATGATGTAGAAGCAGCTAAACCTTGTTGTGAGCTTTTACTTAAAAGACACATTAAACTTATTTATGAAATTCGATTGGTTGATTGAAATGTGGCCCTGAGGACAAGAGCTTTCCAAAACAAGATGTAAAGTAGGGAAAAACAGACAGACAGACAGATATCACCACAGTTAATTTGTCTGAATTGTGGCATTGATATTACCAATATATTTTGTACATAAGTCTTCAATTTGATTACTAATAATTATTCATAGCTCATAAAACAGCACTGACTAGAAAGTCACAAGTAGATAAGAGTGAGAACAACAATACTTTCGCATTTAATCGAGTCAAATTTCAGCTTGTAACAATAAAACGCCTTCTGTATTTCTGTGTTTTTTATCCTTTCTGTTTGAGGGTTTTTTATAGAGCTGCAAATTAAATATTTAGTAAACCTTAATAATAAGAATGATCCCTTCAGTCAGTTATCAGAACCCTCAGAAGCTCAGAAAATTAGAAAAAAGGTCTTTCTGATTAGCTGTAATTCCATTGAAATTGGTAGAGTATTGGTAAATCTTTAACTTATAATTTCTTTCCATGAATGTAATATTATAAGTTGTTTAATCAATACTGAAAGTGTATTTATTTCATGTTTCTTTGTGACATAAAGCATAATGGCTTAAAAGAAAATACGTGTGCTATTTGGTCAGGCTGTCATATACTAAAAAAAAAGATCTGTCTGAGAAAATGGATCTTTCAGGTTTTAATAAAATATGAAGTCCACGTACTAAATTCGAGTTCTGTGAGTTTAGAAAGTTTACAATATTAGTTGGTTCTATGTGAACATGATCATCATTCATTTAAGTATTCATTAATTATTTGATGCTAATGGTATGAGATCTTTTTGGCAGAATGTGGTGTTTGTTAAAGCTGCTGAATACTGAGTCATCTTTTTCGTAACACCATAAACTACATGGCATACACAAATTTGTGATCGAAAGCTAGCAAAGAAAATCCTCCAGACCTGTGTCTCAAGAAAATAAGGCATTAAAAAAAAGCAACAAAAAAAAAAAAGAAAAATTCTATGTCTGTCTGTCAAGAAGAAGTTCATGATGTTGGACACACCCTGTTATCTGAATTGTTAAAGGCAGTTCATCATGCACATTTGGTTTTGTAAAGACTCTGCATCAATCCCTAATAGGTAAGAATAGTTTAAAGTGCATGATATTTTAATGACTGTACACTGTTTGATAAAATTTAAATAAATAATGTCAGTGTTTAAGCTATATATTTTTTCATTTACAATACTTGTCTAGTTTATTGTAACCCATTTTTCATATTAAAAGTGTAAATGCATTTTGTTCAATAAAATGTGGGAAATTCTTTTAACACAATTTTGTCCTTCAGAAACAGGTTTACCGCTAGACAGAGCTTTATTGCATGCTTTGAAAAAGTTAATGCTGGAATTATCTGAGAAAGAGCTGTCAAAATTAACTATAAGAAACAAATATTGATAACAATAAATGGGTCTAGGGGTCTGGTTAGAGGTAGAAGATAGAACATTGTTGTAGGTCGACATTTAGACAGGTGATTCTTTTTCTCATAGGTTCTTTTGGTAAAGGATACAATCTGTGTGTTTTTTAACCAGCAGTTCCATTAAATGTTTCTGTGGACAATCCTAAAACTTCCAGACGCTGAGCAGCGAATTCTGGACTTACAGCGGTGGGTGACTTAACACTTCAAGAGCAAATGCAGATAAAAATAAAGTCTAGCTTGACTATACTTTGGTCTAATCTAAAATCTATTCTTTGTTTTTCATATCATTATGAGAAGTTAATAAAAATCTCCTTTGTGTTTGTTGTGTATTAACTAATATTTATACTTTTTGATATATTGAAATAACTTCTCTCGTGGTTTCTCGGATAGCTGCTGCCCACAGTTTATTTGCACTAATCTGTTTTATTGTATATTTCCCTCAGTAAATTTCTGTTCATAGTAAAAGCCATCTGTATATTATGTTCAAAGTACACACCCATCTGTAAATTACTTCCAGAATTCTGATTTACTATGCACTTTTGCGAACGTCTAGGTTACTATTGTAACCCCGGTTCCCTGATGGAGGGAACGAGACGTTGTGTCGAAGAACGACAGTATGGGGTTCGCTCTTGAGAACCAATCGACTCTGACTTTGTTTAAAAGGCCAATGAAATTTGGCGAATGAAATTTGCATGCCATGCCCCGCCCCGGACATCCGGGTATAAAAGGGGAGACGGCGTGCTCATTCATTACCTTTTGTGCTGAGGAACGTAAGGATGACTCACGATCGCTGCAGCGAGCAGCACAGCGACGTGGCACGAAAGGACACAACGTCTCGTTCCCTCCATCAGGGAACCGGGGTTACAATAGTAACCTAGACGTTCCCTTTCTGTCGGTCTCTCGACGTTGTGTCGAAGAACGACAGTATGGGGTTCCTATGTAACACGCCACGGCGCTGTGCTGCGTCACGATCTCTAGCGGAGCGACCCTGACAGGCTCGAGCGGGTCCAATGGTCTGTGCTTCTACGCGAGAGCGTAACCATCCAGTGGGGAAATGGTAACACGTCCCAGAGCTTTTTGACAAAAAGGTGAGAGGTAACTTACCACCGGTCTCCACGGGCGACGGCCTTCCTATCTCTACAGCGAGATAGCCGCCCGACCGTGAACTGCACTGGGAAACGCGGCCCCTTCAAGGAGGGAGTGCGTTACGGAGGCCACATCCTACCGTAGGGAGGTTAACATGTGGAGATGTACCAATGGTCTCACCTGATAAGGGCAGAACTCATGGAAAAATTTGTGTGCATTGCTACCTGTATTTTGGGAGCACCACGTGAGGGAGATCACACATTCACCTAATGGGGGAATTCTGGTGAAGGAATTACATCGTACGGGGCCACCCCTGAGGGGGGAGCCACTACGTACGGAGCACTGGCTGAAGAAAGGGGCTCACCTGAAAAGGGCAGCTCACTCCGATGTTCAGCCTGGTTACAAGGTCCGCTCCGCCCGGCCTGTTACCATGGAGGTGCTGAGTGATGGAATTAGGTTACCTATACTCACCTGTAGGGGAAGTAGAGAGGTAGATTAGAGCACTGAACTCACCTGAAAAGGGAAGAAGGCTCTTTCGCAGGCGTACGCCCGGCCAGTGGCTAGTTCTACCTGCGTAAAACCCGAGCTGATACTGGTTCCACCCTGAGGTTATAAAACCTTGCAAAGGTGTTGGACGTAGCCCAACCCGCAGCTGTGCAGATGTCTGCCAGAGAGGCACCCTGAGCCAAAGCCCACGAGGAGGCTACACCCCTAGTAGAGTGAGCCCTCACTGCAAGCGGGCATGGCAGGTTCTGGCATCGGTAAGCCATGGAAATGGCATCCACGATCCAGTGTGCCAATCTCTGTTTTTAGACAGCTCTCCCTCTTTGCTGACCTCCATAACAGACAAAAAGCTGCTCAGAGCTCCTGAAGCTCTGCGTGCGTTCCAGGTAGAAGCGTAACGCTCGTACCGGACACAGCACTGAAAGAGTTGGGTCTTCCTCCCCTGTGGGGAGCGCCTGCAGGTTCACTACCTGATCCTGAAAGGGGGTGGTAGGAACTTTGGGCACGTAGCCGGGTCGGGGTCTCAGGATAACGTGAGAGTTATTCGGCCCGAACTGTAGGCACTCGTCGGACATGGAGAGTGCATGTAGGTCCCCTACCCTCTTGATAGAGGCGAGCGCTACTAGGAGTGCTGTCTTCCCCGTGAGACGAGGAAGGTCAGACTCTACTAGGGGCTCGAAAGGAGTCTCGGAAAGGCCCGCTAGGACCACATCGAGATCCCAAGAGGGTATGGAGCGCGGACGCGGGGGATTAACCCGCCTCGCACCCCTGAGGAACCTTGTGACCAGGCTGTGCTGTCCGAGAGACTTACCCTCCACCAGCTCATGGTGTGCGGCAATCGCGGCAACATATACCCTGAGCGTAGATGGCGAAAGGTTGTCCTCTAGTTTCTCCTGGAGAAAGGACAGCACTGCACTGATCGCACATGCTCCGGGCTCTTCACCGTGTGAAGAGCACCAGGACGAGAAGATGCGCAGCGTATAAACGCCTCGTGGTTGGTGCCCTCGCCTGAACAATTGTGTCCGCCACCGCCGGAGGCAATTCGTTCAGGATCTCCTCGTCCCGTCCAGGGACCAGACATGGAGATTCCAGAGGTCTGGTCGCGGGTGCCATACCGTACCCTTCCCCTGGGACAGAAGGTCCTTCCGCAGGGGAATGGGCCAGGGGGAGCTATCGCTAGAGGTATTAGCTCTGCGAACCAAGCCTGGTTGGGCCTGTATGGCGCAATTAACAGGACCTGGTGTTCCTCGACCCTGACCTTGCACAGGACCTGTGCAAGAAGGCTCACTGGGGGGAAGGCGTACTTCCACTTGTCCCGGGGCCAGCTGTGCGCTAGGGCATCCGTGCCGAGGGAACCCTCGGTCAAGGAGTACCACAGGGGGCAATGGGTGTTGTCTAGTGAGGCAAACAGGTCCACCTGTGCCTGACCAAACAGTTCCCATATCAGCCGGATCGTCCCAGGATGGAGTCGCCATTCTCCTCGAGGCGGCGTCTGACGAGAGAGCGCGTCGGCTGTCTGGTTCAGGTAGCCTGGGAGAAATACGGCTCGCAGAGATCTTATTTTCTGCTGACTCCAGAGGAGGAGGCGTCGGGCAAGTTGTGACAAGCGGCGCGAGCGCATCCCGCCTTGGCGGTTGATGTACGCTATCGCGGCCCTGCTGTCGGAGCGGATCAGCACATGCTTGCCTCTCACTAGAGGTAGAAACCTCCTGAGGGCGAGCATGACCGCTAACAACTCCAGGCAATTGATATGCCAGTACAGTCGGGGACCCGTCCATCGACCCGAAGCTGTATGCCCGTTGCACACTGCTCCCCAGCCCAACAGGGAGGCGTCCGTTGTCACCACAACGCGCCTCGAAACCTGTCCGAGGGGTACTCCCGCTCGTAAAAAGGTCCTGGAGGACCATGGGGCCAGGGTGCTCCGACACTGAGGCGTGATGGCAATCCGTCTGGTGCCTGTGCGCCACACGCTCCTCGGAACCCGACACTGAAGCCAATGCTGAAGTGGTCGCATGTGCATCAACCCGAGTGGGATAACCCCAGTCGTGGATGCCATATGCCCCAGGAGCCTCTGAAAATATTTCAGGGAGACCACTGGACGCCTGAGCTTGCTCAGGCTTCGCAGCAAGGCTTGAGCACGCTCCTCTGTGAGTCGTGCAAACATGGTGACAGAGTCTAGTTCCATACCGAGATAAGAGATGCTCTGCACTGGGGCATGCTTGCTCTTCTCCCGGTTGACCTGTAAACCCAATCGGTTTAGGTGCTGAAGCACCATGTCCCTGTGTGTACATACTAGATCTCGCGAGTGAGCCAAGATAAGCCAGTCGTCGAGATAGTTTAGTACACGCACGCCCCGCTCTCTGAGGGGGGATAGTGCGGCTTCCGCGACTTTCGTGAAGACGCGGGGAGATAGGGACAGCCCGAAGGGCAGGACTTTGTACTGGTACGCACGACCTTCGAAGGCGAACCGTAGGAACGGTCTGTGCCGAGGAAGTATCGAGACGTGAAAGTACGCGTCCTTCAGGTCGATCGCCACGAAACAATCCTCGTGTCTGACAGACTCGAGGATGCGCTTCTGTGTTAGCATTCTGAACATAAGTCTGTATAGACACCTGTTCAGTGAACGCAGGTCCAGAATTGGGCGCAGCCCTCCACCTCTCTTGGGGACAATGAAGTACGGGCTGTAGAAGCCCGACGACATCTCGGCCATGGGAACGGGTTCGATCGCTTCTTTTGCCAAAAGAGTCGCCACCTCTGCCCGAAGAACGGCGGAATCCTTCCCTCGTACCGAGGTATGAAGGATTCCCCGAAATTTGGGAGGGTGTCTGGCGAACTGGATCGCATAGCCGAGACGGATCGTTCGGTCTAGCCACCGCCCCGGTCTGCCTAGCATGGACCATGCGTGCAGTCGTTGGGCCAGCGGGACCAGAGGAACGATCTCCTTCACCATCTCCATGGAGGGGGGTTCTGTGGCTCTCAGGACAGCCGCTCTGCCTGGGGACGGATCCCCTAGGGGCTTGCTGTCCCGAGTACTTACCTGCCTGTGGGATTTACAGTGTAGCACACCGTCTATTTGAGAGTGTGTCTGACTGCAATTCCGCCGATGTGACGCAACGTCTAATCGTGACGCAATGTTGGGTCGGGTTGACGCAACGTCGGGTCGGACTGACGAAACGTCTTGCAACCGTACACCGTCGCTCGGAGAGTGATAACGGTTGAGTTTTAAGACCAGAGGAGGAAACAGCCCTTTTTGAGAGGAAGTGGGCCCCAGGCCCTGAAAAGGGCCCGGCACGAGTTGGGACGTGGCAGGACCGTCCCGCACCGGCCACTTTGGAAATCGAATGTCCTGGGCCGGGCATGGTGGTGTCTCCTCCGCTGCTTGCCTCCCGTCAGGACCGCTTCCCGCGCTTCCTGCGGGGTGGTTGCTGACTGGGAGGAGTCGCTCTCCTCCGGGTCGCCGATCTCCGGGTCGCCGCCTCAGGGGGAGATACAACCGGAGTGGTCGGTTGGGAGGGGCGAGGCCGTTTGGGAGCAGACGATGCACGGAGCCTAGACGGCACCGGGGCGGCCTGGCTGCGGCGAGGGAGGATATGCTTGATAGCCTCCGTCTGCTTCTGCACGGCGGAAAACTGCTGAGAGAAGCTCTCCACCGTGTCTCCAAACAACCCACCCTGCACAATGGGGGCATCGAGAAAGCGGGCTTTCTCGGCCTCACGCATTTGCGCAAGGTTCAGCCAGAGGTGTCTCTCTTGGACCACCAAAGTGGACATCGTCCGACCCAGGGCACGCGCCGTAACCTTAGTGGCCCGAAGGGCCAGGTCAGTCGCAGTGCGCAGCTCCTGCAGAACTGCGGGGTCAGAACTTCCCTCGTCTAGCTCCTTAAGAGCCTTGGCCTGGTGGACCTGCAGGATGGCCATGGCATGGAGCGAGGAAGCAGCCTGTCCAGCGGCAGCGTAAGCTCTCGACCCGAGGGTCGAAGAGATCTTACACGCCTTGGATGGAAGTTTCGGCTGACCCCTCCAGGTAGAAGCGGTCTGAGGGCACAAGTGCACCGCAACAGCCCGCTCCACCTGGGGTATGTCAACGTAACCCCTTGCTGCCCCCCCATCGAGGGAAGTGAGGGTGGAAGAGCCCGTCTGCCGTGTACGTGCCGAGAACGGCGCATTCCACGACTTCGTAATCTCTTCGTGCACTTCCGGAAAGAATGGCACCGGGATCGGGCGTGGCTTTGAACCCCGCTCGGATCCCAGGTACCATGCGTCCAGCCGCGAACGTTGGGGTGACGGCGGGGCCGTACACTGAAGCCCAATGCTCGCGGCGGCCCGGGAAAGCATGGCCGCCATCTCCCTTGGTTGCGCCATCTCACTGATGGGGTAGACGAGCGTGCCGAGGTATAGATGCTCCGCGAGCCAGAGGCTGACGGGGTGACATCCATAGAGCCCTCGTAATCACTGACGCCGCTCCTCGAGACCGCCGACCGTGCCGTAGCCGCAGCCAACGATCCACAGGGAGCTGACGAAATGGTGGCTCGCTCTCCAAGGAAAGAAGCCACCCGTGACCGCAACGTCTTGATCGACATCTGCTCGCAATGCGGGCAGGTCGGTCCCATAAATGCCGCCTCAGCGTGTTGGAGACCCAAACACACGAGGCAGACATCATGGGTGTCCCCATCTAGGACAAGCTTGCCGCAACCAAGGGAACAGCTATGCGCCATGAGGCAACACGCTGTTTAGAAATTGCTCTTTTAAGAAAGAGAAGACACTCTCTGTCTTCTGCTGGACGCTCAGGGGAGTCGAAGATGGACAGTCCGCTGCAAACCGCGTCGTGATACCAGCAGGAAGATGATCGCCAGAAGTCGATTCTTGCTTCAGACTCGAAGTCATCCGCCAGGTTCCGAAGAACAAAAGGTAATGAATGAGCACGCCGTCTCCCCTTTTATACCCGGATGTCCGGGGCGGGGCATGGCATGCAAATTTCATTCGCCAAATTTCATTGGCCTTTTAAACAAAGTCAGAGTCGATTGGTTCTCAAGAGCGAACCCCATACTGTCGTTCTTCGACACAACGTCGAGAGACCGACAGAAAGGGAACGCTGTATTTCCTGAGCCTGCTGCCATTGCACTTCTGGTCAGACCAAACAGCAATTCAATTCCTTGTACTTCTATATGTATTATGACAGTAAAGTTAAATGTAAAATAATCTAAACTAATCTACTCTAATATCCAATGTAAATGTGATATTTCTAATACCATTGCTTTTAAGAAATGCCATGACAGATTTAGCAGATCCTATTGATGACACTGATTCCTCCAGTCGGTCATCGGAATCAAATACAGAAACTCTGAGCAAAGTAGAACGACAAGGCAGAAGATCTCAAACACATACCAAAGTCACAATGATCAGTCCAGGAAACATAATGAAAAAAATTTTTTACAAATGAGAAAATTCAGCAGTTGGAAGGTAAGACTGAAGCTACAGACAACATCTTTCAAAAATTGGAGGAAGAGGTCTAAAGTATACATTTTTATTCTTATGCTTTTTGAATTTAGTGTTTAAAGCCAGTTTGGAAGAGGAAACCAGGGACGCAGATGATTCAGATGTCCTTGATCCTGAATTACAGAACATGTCTAATATGTCATCTGCAGAATCATCCAAAAAAGTCAAAAACAAACTAAAGGAGTTGGAGAATGTTACACTCAACATTGCTGTTACTGGAATGACAGGGGCAGGGAAGTCATCTTTTGTGAACACAATCAGAGGTATAAGGAATGACGATTTTAGAGCAGCTCCAACAGGAGTGACAGAGACCACCATGACTCCAAAAATGTACCCACATCCCACCATGCCAAATGTGAAGATCTGGGACCTGCCTGGAATTGGTAGTCCAAAATTTAAAGCAAGCAAGTACCTGAAAGATGTTCAATTCAACACATATGATTTCTTTCTCATAGTGACCTCTGAAAGATTCAAGGAGAATGACATAGAGCTTGCCAAGGCCATGAAGAAACAAAAGAAGTTGTTTTATTTTATTCGCACTAAAATTGACAATGACATTCATGCTGAGGGACAAAGAAGAGGCTTTGATGAACAAACTTTGCTCAACGCCATGCGGGAGGATTGTGAAAAGAACCTGCAAAAAGTCGGTACACCCAAAGTATTCCTCATATCTTCATTTCAGTTGGAAAACTATGACTTTCAGAGGCTGGTTAATACTCTTGAGGAAGAGCTTCCCGAAAATAAACGATTCGCTCTCATTCAGTCGCTGCCAGTTTATTCCTTGGAGTCCCTGACAAAGAAAAAAACTTACTTCAAGAAAATGATCTGGCTCAATACCTTTGCGGCCGGAATGGAAGCAATTCCTCCCATTCCGGGGGTGTCAGTGGTCTGTGATTATGGCATAATGAAGCACTTTTTTAAACAAGTGTTTACAGCTTTTGGTTTATCAGATGATGCTCTGAAGACATTGGCAGAAAGGGTTAACAAATCAGAGGATCTTCTAAAAGCTGCTAAGACATCGTGCTTCAAAGATGGAGTAACAGAGGAAATTGTGATTGATATGCTGTCTAAACCAGTCATTGTTGTAGCAAAGGTAATGGGAACAGTGATGTCGTTTTTGCCAGGGGGAGCATTACCAGCAGCTGGCACTGCTGTTGCCACTGTGCACTACCTGCTAAATACTGGACTAAATGAAATGGCTGAGGACACCAAAAATGTTCTTATTGAATCAAAACTTGCGTCAGGCTTTTATGCAAAAATAGTAGATTAAAATGAAATTTTAGGATAATTAATCCATTAAATGTATTCACATTTGAGAAGCATTATTAGGTAGTTTGAATGTACAAAAATAAATATATTTAGAAGAATGATCATAAACAAACAACCTAGTAGAAATATTACTTTATATTTTGTGTTCTTTTGATAGATCATTTGCATTTGGTGGAAACCATGAAAATACAGGATACAAATGTGTCTAAATACAGTATAAATAGTTAATCATACACTAGAGCAAAAATATATGGAAATATATTGCAAAATTTATTAAACTGTGAAACATTTTCATATATTGGAAACTGGTGCTTCTATTTAACAATATAAGGCCAAGTATAAACAGCACATGTCTACATATTGTTACATGCAAACATTTAAAAAATAAAGGCAAAAATAAAACTAATAACTTTTGATCCTCTATTGAGTACTGCATATAGGCATTTCCATAAATGTGAATATTTACACATGCATAAAGCAAATTTACAGAATGATTTCTGTTTCCCAACATGCTGTACATGTTGCATCCATCACAAATCTTGGGAAAATAAAATCTGTAAAATAATAGTATAGACATCATCACACAAGCCTTTGTTCTTAATTCAAGTAGATAACAGGGCTCATACCTATTCTTCACGAATTCCATATTCCATACGAAATAGTCAATGATAGCCTCAATAAACTGTTTACTATACAATTGTGTAAAGCAAAGATCATAAAGTTTGTTTGAAAAAGCTTTTCGTTGTTCCTAAAATGCATAGTCAGAGATGAACTGATAGGTATGTATAAATTGTACTTGTGAAGCAAATTTTTTTTTATAGTTTATTTGTGCCAAGGCTTTGCTTGATTGTATTACTGTAACTGCAAGTAAATGAAACATAATTGCCAGTCAATCTTTTTACCTGATTCCAGTAAAGAACCAATACATCTTCCTGTTAAACAGCATTCATATGATAGAATTCATGTTTGAAATAACTACATATTTTTGGTTAATGTTTTTAATATGTGACCCTACCCATGAAAACCCAGTTTTTTTACACGAATATACCAATGCAGACACACACACACACACACACACACACACACACACACACACACACACACACACACACACACACACACACACACACACACGTTTTGTAAACATGTATTTAAAATAGCATTTACACTTGCAGTTTTTTATCCTTAAGTACATTTGCTGTACTCTTGCCAAGCTTGTAACTCAACCAGATTTTTTACCTTTTTTATCCACACCCTTGTAGAAACACTCACTTTTCTCACTTTCATTGGTACTCATGCAGACAACAACTTCTTTACCATCTGATCACATTTAAGGTGAGTTTAATAAGTTGATAAAAATGCAAACCAAAAAATAATCTTTGTTTGATTAAATAACATAAAATATGAATGTTTTATAGAGAATGACAATGGGAAACACATTATAGATTTGCCTGTATGTGTTAATTTATTCGTGTTTTTGGTATAAGGATGTAAATGTGCTTATTAACTTTAAGCAAAGCTTAATAAGAATATTGTAATGGTTAAAAGCCTTAAACAGCTTTAACTTATACAGTGCCTTGCAAAAGTATTAACCCCCTTGGCATTCTTCATGTTTTGTTACAATATAATCTGCAAATTTAATGTTTTTAATCAGAATTAAATGTGACACATCTGCACAAAATAGTCTGAGTTGGTAAAGTGAAATGACAAATACATATAAAAAATATAATTTTTAAAATAAAAATGTTGAAATTGCATGTGCATATGTACACCCCTTCGTTATGAAGCCTGTGTGCATTCTAAGTGACACATTATCTGTTTAATGATCAAATCCATCATCTTCAAATGGAAAGAACGTAGTACCACCACAAACCTGCCAAGTACTGGCCGCTCACCAAAATTCACAGAGCGGGCAAAGAGGGTATTAGTCAGAGAGGCAGCAAAGAGACCAAAGGTAACCCTGAAGGAGCTGCAGAATTTCACAGCAGAGTCCGGTGTATCTGTGCATGGGACCACTATAAGCCGTACACTCCATACAGCTAGGCTTTATGGAAAAGTGGCTAGAAAAAAAGTGTCAAAAATATGAATGCGACCCCTTTAATGTAAGTAGGAAGGTGCTCTGGTCAGATAAGACTAAATGTTTTTTGGGTTTTCTTGCTTTAAAAGAACAAAATACATTTTTAAAGTTGTAGCATGTACTGTAAATTAAATGCAAACCTTCAAACAATCCATTTTATGTTCAGGTTGTGGGTCAACTTGCCATTAAAAATGCCAAAGGGGTGCATACTTATGCAAGGCCTTACATGTTGTTGGTAAACAGCGACCTCTAGTGACAGAGGCCATTCTAACTGACAGAACATTCTACATTATTAAGATAAATAAATATAGTACATTAAATTTGCTATATGTATGATATATACATCTATGTTTTATTTTATGGATTAGAAAAACAAACTTATTGATAAATTATGTTTTGTATATTTTATGTATATTTTGTATAATTATGTTTTGTATATTAATTGAATGATTTAGTTACTTCATGTCTTTTAGAAATTACATGTCTGAAGTCAATGTTTTTATGGATCCTTACCTCAGGATCTACACAAAACCTGAAGAGATCGCAGTAGTGGATAGACTTGTAGAATTTTTTCATGAGGACATCGTGCTGAGTGAGGAACAAAGAAATTCAGAGATCCGGGAGTCACTACAGATTATTGAATCAAAACTTTTGAAAGTTCGAAGTATGGAAAAGAACTCTGACAATCCCAAACAGGCTAACTGTCCACTGGACACTGTTGAACTGAAACTGAACCGCGCAAAGAAAAATGAGAGACAACGGCAGAGAAAATGTAATGATGAGAAGCAACACAAGAATTAACTCACAGAAATACAAAAAGGAAAAAATGTAGAGACATCAGAATATCCCAACACATCAAATGACCGAAAAGGCCTTGAGAGGGAAAATAAACACTCCAAAGGTGAAGATATGTGTTAAGAATGTAAGAAAGATAATAATACAGAAGAACAACAAACATCAATCATAAATATTAAACTACAAATGACATACAAAGAGAAAGAGAGTGTCAATGTTGAAGACCCTGACAAAACAGAAGGTCCCGTTGTCCATAATTCAGAAAAGTGGCATACAGCTGTTTCAAAAACAAGTAATCTAACAAAAAAATCGGAGGACCCCACTGATGTCAACCAAGATGAAGTGAGAGCTATGGAGGGTAATGAAAAGAATATAAAAACATACAAAAAAGATCTGTGGATTGAAAGATTATCTCAAGATTCTCCCAGTGATGTAAGTGAGAGACAGGAATGCGAGCCTTTGTATGAAGAGCCCGGTGTTGTGCTCGCTAAGTCAGAGTACCAGAATATAACAGAAATAGAGATGCGAGAGGAATTCAAAAGTCTGGACAATGTCACACTTCATATTGCTGTCACGGGATCAACAGGAGCAGGAAAGTCCAGCTTTATCAATGCAATAAGAGGTATTCAATCTGACGATGAAAATGCAGCTCCAACTGGCGTGGTTGAAACCACGATGACACCTACCATGTATGAACATCCCACAATGCCACGTGTCAATTTCTGGGACCTGCCAGGGACTGGAAGTCCCAGATTTAAAGCCAAGAATTATCTCAAAGAGGTGAGACTAGAAACTTTTGACTTTTTCATCATCATCTCCTCTGAGAGGTTCAAAGAAAATGACATCATGCTGGCCAAAGCTATTAAAGATAGGGGTAAACATTTTAGATCGACAACGACATCTACACAGAGTCGCAAAGAAAGGACTTCGATGAGCATAAGCTACTTTCACACATTCGTGAGGATTGCCAGAGGCACCTTAGAGAAATGGATAACCCAAGTGTCTTCCTCATATCCTTTTTTGAGTTAAATAAGTATGATTTTCCAACCCTAATGGACACATTGGTGAAGGATCTGCCTGCTCATAAGAGAGATGCTCTGATTTTATCATTGCCCATTTATTCCACCAAGATTCTAGAAGAGAAAATTAACACATTGAGGCAGCAGATGAGGTCAGCAGCGGTTGCTTCTGGTACTGTTGCGGTGACTCCGGTGCCGGGCCTTTCTATGGCGTGTGATGCTGCCATCCTATTGGCTTTCTTCACCAAATGCTACAATGCATTTGGTCTGGACGACAAATCAATTGATAAGCTATCTTTAAGAGTAAACAAACCATCACTTAAAACTGTTAAAAAGTCACCGCTAGTGGTGGCCATTAGACAAAGAAAACTAAGTGACAAGGAGATGTCGGCACTGATGAATGTTGACGCAGCAAAGAAAATTGTTTGGAGCATGGTTCCTGGTATAGGGAGTAAAAAAGCAGCTAAAATGTCCTATTCTGCAACATTAGCTCTTCTACAGGCGGGACTTCAAGATCTTGCTAATACAGCCCTAGATGTGTTAAAGGCAGCAGGTGTGTATGATGTCTATTAGCATGCCATCTGGAAAAAGTAAGCTACATATATTCGAAAAAGGTATTGCTTTACTCCCATTTGGTTTTGTCGCTTGAATTAAATTTTATGATACTAAGGCCTAATGTTGTTTGTATATTCTGTAATATTTAGTATGTTTTTGTTTTGAACATAGAGTGACCACTAGACTCGTGATGTGATTTCCAGCAATGTACTTCAAGTAAAAGAGGTTCATTACTCTATAACACTGTTCAAATTTGTTTTTAAATCCAATTTTTGGAAGTTTTTGTTTTAATATATGAACATGTTTAAGGATTGTACAGTAGTAATGGATTGTCCATATGGAATCAATTTTTGGGCTTGATGCATGTACATGTGTAGCTCACATCAGGGTTTCGTTTTCATCCCCTGGAGTATAATATTTGACGTGTTGTATGTTTCCCACTTAAGAAATCTTCAAGTAAGACATACGTTGGCACTAGCCACTTGCCAAGGTTTTTAAAACTGCTTGTTCAACCTTGTAAATATGTGTTGTAAATATGGGTGACAATTCATTTCTTCTGCTGTTCGGACCTGTAAGACCAAGAATTTTTAAGGAAATTGCATCTGTACTGCTGTAAAAGTTCAAATGTATAACACAAAATTATTTAATTACTTTAACAGTTATTTAGACTTCTAAATAAATCAACAAACACTCAACAGAAAAAAAGAGTATTCTTTTGAATCTTGTAAACAATGTAATTGAAGGTGCTTCAATCATTGTTTTAATTGCATCCAGAATTATAATTGTAATAATCTTGTATCACAGATACCCGTTTCAATTTTCCTTTAATGGAAAATAATATTTCAGAATTAATTTCAAATATACTGATGACAAAATATAAATTTATCAATAGGAAGCTCTATGATTATAATTCATACTTGACCAGTTTTTTTAAATCATATAAATCATGAGCGATCGATTAATTTATGGAAAATTTGTGAATAAATGTATCTATAATGTTAAAAATGAATGAGCAAACATTGACCAACCTTTAAACGGATTAAATTTATTGTTATTGTGTTAAACATTTTGTTAAAATTAAATATAAAATTTTCTATTATATTTTGTATAATATATTTTATCTTATATTCTGGTTTTCAATCAAATATTCATGCAGCTAATAATGGTTGTCAAACAATTATTCGTGAATAATCACATCCAATATATAAGTTTGTTTACATAAGATCTGTCTTCGTATTTACAATAACAAACCCAATTTTTTTTAATATAATTAATTTACAAATTTCAGTAAAATTAACAAATGTACAAATTTATATTTACTCAATATTTATTATGTAAAAATATTTCTTCAAGATAATTTGGTAAATCACAGTAAGATGTATCAAATTTATTTACAGACTTTATTTATTATGTGTGCTATACATGGAAAGCTGTTTCTAAATTATTTTGTTGATATTTTACAAAGTTGAAAAAATGAAGACAAGTTTGGGTTAAAACAATACCAGCATAATAAATACTTCTTTACTTTGAATACATTAAATGAAAGAGTTCACCCGGACATAACACTCTATGGGGATCATCTTAATAGAATTCCCCTGAACATTCTGACTGCTCACCTTAAATACTCCAACTGAAATACCCTTCCTTCACTTTCGTACAGTTGCAGCGGGGAGTGGTTGGAACGGCTAGGCCCTCATGGTGAGTTTCTATCAGAGGCGATCAAGGATGACCTGGCTACCAGAGAACCTGCCCGGGATCTCGAGACTCTCATTGATCAAGTAATTAGGCTAGATAATCGCCTCAGGGAAAGAAACCTGCATCGCCAGTCTGTTTCCACACTGTCTGCCAGCCCAGCTCCTTTTCAAATGCTACCAGTTCCCCAAGATTCTCCAGACCCCATGCAGTTGGGTAGGGCTCGACTGTCTCCTTCAGAGCTGCGACAGCCCGTACTTCATTGTACCAAAGAAAGACGCGCTCCATTCTAGATTGCCGTTCAGGATGTTGACGCAGCGGCGCATCTTGACTTCTATCCGGAGTCAGGATTGGTTCGTGGCAATAGACCTTAAGGATGCGTACTTCCAGGTCTTCATCCTGCCTCGACACCGGCCGTTACTACGGTTCGCGTGTAGGGGCGAGCGTATCAGTACAAAGTCCTACCCTTCGGGCTGTCCCTGTCCCCCCGGGTCTTCACGAAGATCGCGGAGGCCGCCATAATGCCCCTAAGGGAGCGCGGAGTGCGGATACTAAACTACCTCGACGACTGGCTCATCTTGGGTCACTCGCCAGAGGTAGTCTGTATGCACAGGGACCTAGTGCTTAGGCACCTAGCCCGTTTGGGTCTTTTGGGTCAACCGGGAAAAGAGCCAGCTCTCCCCTACACAGAGCATCTCTTATCTTAGCATGGAACTAGACTCTGTCACTATGTGTGCACGACTCACAGAAGAACGTGCACGGTCATTGCTGGCGTGTGTGGCTCAGGCCTCACGCACAGTGGTCCCGCTGAAGACTCTTCAGAGGCTCCTGGGGCATATGGCATCCTCGGCTGGGGTTATCCCCCTGAACACTGGCAACAGACAGATTCACATCACGTCGAGATGCCGGAGTCTTCTCACCCCATGGTCCTCAGTGACCTTTCTGCGGGCGGGAGTCCCGCAAGGGCAGGTCTCAAGGCACGTCGTGGTGACGACGGACGCCTTCCTGCTCGGCTGGGGCGCAGTGTGTCATGGGCACGTAGCTTCCGGTCGATGGACAGGTTCCCGACTATGCTGGCATATCAATACCTTGGAGTTATTGGCAGTACACATGGCCCTCATGAGGTTCTTACCTCTACTGAGGGACAAACAAGTGCATGTCCGCTCGGACAGTACCACCGCTGTAGCGTACATAAATCATCAAGCTGGCGTACACTCGCGGACACTGTCATTGCTCGCCCGACGCCTCCTCAAATGGAGTCATCGGGTCATCAAGACCCTGCGCGCTTTGCACTTCGCCGGGGCTCTTAACGAGACAGCCGATGCACTCTCTCGTCAGTAGATCCGGCCAGGAAGCTGGCGACTCCATCCTCGTGCAGTCTGGTCGATATGAGATCACTTCAGCCAGGCACAGGTAGACCTGTTCGTGTCCCAGACGACACCCATTTCCTGCTTTGGTTCTCCCTGACAGAGGGGCCCCTCGGCACGGATGCCTTAGCGCACGACTGGCCACGAGACAAGCGGAAGTACGCCTTCCCTCCAGTGAGCCTCATTGCACGGGTCCTGTGCAAGGTAAGGGAAGAGGAGCACCAAGTGGTCCTGGTTGCCCCATACTGGCCCAACCATACTTGGTTCTCGGAGCTGAGGGCTCTGACGATCAATCCCCTCTGGCCAATTCCCCTGATGAAGGACCTTCTATCTCAGGGGAAGGGCACGTCATGGCACCCCAGACCAGACCTGTGGAACCTCCACGTCTGGCTCCTGGACGGGTCGAGGAGCTCCTGAGCGGACTGCCACCAGCGGTCGCAGGTACAATCGCTCAGGCTAGGGGCCAGCCACTCCGTGTCTTTACACCTTGCAGTGGCGCCGCTTCTCGTCTTGGTGTTCCTCACGGTGTGAGAACCCCCGGGGATGCGAGAGTCGTGTTATCCTTCCTACAAGAGGGGCTTGAGCAACAGCTCGCACCCTTCTCCTTGAAAGTGCATGTAGCCACAATAGCCGTTCATCACGATCAGGTGGATGGGATGGACGACATGACCTGGTCACTAGGTTCCTGAGGGGAGCATTGCGGGGGAACCCGCCTAGGCCGTGCCCCGTACCCTCTTGGGACCTGACTGTGGTCCTACGGGAACCCAGCGGTCCCCCCTTCGAGCCCTCGGATCGAGCTAGTCTTCCTCACTTAACGATGAAGACAGCTCTCCTTGTAGTGCTCGTCTTGATCAAGAAGGTCGGGGACCTACATGCATTCTCTGTGTCCAGTGACTGCCTTCAGTTTGGGACGGCTGACTCTCACATTATCCTGAGTCCCCGGCCCGGCTACGTGCCCAAGGTTCCCGTCACTCCCTTTTTGGGACCAGGTGGTGAGCCTGCAGGTGCTCTCCACAGGAGAAGAAGACCCAGCCTCATTCGTGGAATGCACGCAGGGCTTCAGAATTGTGAACGCTATAACAGAGCGTATCAATCCCAGCTTGGCCCTGCCCACTTACAGTGAGTCCACATTCCACTCGGGGTGTAGCCTCCTAGTGGGCACTGGCGCAGGGTGCTTCTCTGGCAGACATATGCAGAGCAGCGGGCTGGGCTGCACCCACCACCTTCGCGAGGTTATATAACCTCCCAGTGGAGCTAGGTCTCAGCTTGGGTCCTAGGTGGCAACACTTAGGATCAGTGTGGCATACGCCTGCGAAAGGGCCATCTCCCCTACATAGGTGAGTAAGTGCGCTCTCTTTTAAGCCCCTCTACTCCCCCTCTTCAGTGCGAGTATGGGCACCCTATCCTTCACTAAGCTCACTCTATAGTAGCAGGCCATGCGGAGCAGCCCTGTTACTCAGCGAGGCTCAGGAAGTGTTCACCCCCATAGGGCTGACCCCTGACTTGAGCTGGAGCTCCGTACGATGTGGTTCCCCCAGAAGGGCGACCCCGTTACGATGTAATATATCACTGAGGATTTCCCTATACGGCGAGTCTGGTGATCTCCCGCTATCCTCCCATGATGTTCTCCCCAAGGTTGGCGAACCATTCGGTATTCTTCACATGATACCCCCCCACATGGGTGGGATGTGATCTCCGCAACGTAGGTCGATTAGAGGGGTAACGTTTTCCCCAGTGTCACGAGACAGGCGGTTTCCCCACCAGCATAGTGGGATGAAAGGCCGCCACCTGTAACTCGTCGGTGTGAGTCTCTCAACTTCCAGTAAGAAACTCTGTGGACACCATACCGGTTCCCACCGGAAGGTCATGACTCGCATAGAGCCTCTGCGGCTCCGCTGACATCAGGACACAGCCGTAGTGTGTCGCGTGATTATACAGGGACCCCAATCAGTCTCACAACGTTGAGAGACCGACTGAAAGGGAGTGTCTCTGGTTACGAATGGTAACCTTGGTTCCCTGAAGGAGGGAACGAGACGTTGTGTCCTTCATGCCACAACACTCGGCTGCCGCTGCAGCGTCATAGGGAGGTCACCTAGGTTCATCAGCACAAAGTTAAGGAATGATCTCTTCTATCCCGTTTTACACCCGTCATCCGGGGCGGGGACATGAATTGATTCATTCGCCAAATTAATTGGCCTTTTTAATAGGTTCAGACATAAACAGGTTCTCAACACCAGTCAGTCTCACAACTTCTCGTTCCCTCCTTCAGGGAACCAAGCTTACCATTCGTCACCGGAGACGTTTGGCAAGGATCTGGTGTGTCGACTTCATTTTGATTGGTCAGCAGCTGTGTTGTATTCATGATACAGCTTGACTATGACCGCAATACTCAACGGTTCCTTGTTTCAGTGAGCCCCCATAGTAACCACCCTGATTCAAAAGTCAAAAGTCAAAGCATTGTCAAAACTGTCACATGCACAGTGCTGCACACACACCCTTGCTGCACACCCTGGTACAGGTGAAACGGGTGAAAAAATATATTTTTAAAAAATACAGTTCAAAGCAGATGATATATATAATATTAAAAACAATAAACACAGGTATGTATATGTAAGAAAAATAAATAGGCAGATAGACTGCAAACCCTAGAGGAAAACAATGTTGTTTAACAGACAAAAATGTATTTTACAGCATGTTTGCGAACTTATGGAATATAAACTTCTTACAATTCAATACATTTCTCTAACGAGAATTATTCAAACAGAAACTTGGTGACCCCTTATACTACAAACAATATAGCCTCATTAAACAAACTGTTTACTATACAATTGTTTCAAAAGTCTTCCTGTAAAGCAAATTTCATAAAGTTTGTATGAAAACGCTTTTAATTTGTTCCTAAAACGCATAGTCAGAGAAGAACTGATAGGTATGTACAGATTGTACTTGTGAAGTAACATTTTTTTTATTGTTTAGTTTTGCAAAGGGTAGGCTTGACTGTACAATTGTAATAGCGAATAATTAATTCCTGTTAAACAGCATTCATATGATAGAATTCATGTTTGAAACAACTACATATTTTTGGTTAGTGTTTTTAATATGTGACCCCACCCATGAAACCACAGGCTTTTTTGCATGCACGCACGTACGCATTCAATATACAATGCATACATAAATACAATAACATATTGTTAACATGTATTTAAAACGGCATTCACACTCACACTTCTTTTTTACCAAGTTTGTAACTCAACCAGATAGTTAAAAAATGTTATCCACACCCTTGTATAAACACTCACTTCATACTTCTCTCACTTTCATTGGTACTCGTGCAAAGACAACAACTTCTTTACCATCTGATCGCATTTAAGGTGAGTTTAATAAGTTGATACAAATGCTAACCAGAAAAATGTCTTTGTTTGTTTAAACAAAAAGATAAATGTTTTATAGAGAATGACAATTCTTATCACATTTTAGATTTGACTGTATATGTTAATACATTCATTCTTTTGGTATAAGGATAGTTAATTTGCTTATTAACGTTAAGCAAAGCTAATAAAATGGTCATGAAAATATTTTTTATGTTTTAAAAAACGTAAACAGCTTTAACTTATACAGTGCCTTGCAAAATTATTTTATTCCTGAGAATTCTTCTTGTTTTGTTATAATATAATCTTTAAATGTTATGTTTTTAATCAGAGTTTCACATGACACATCTGCACAAAATATGATTTTGTGAAGTTATATGAGAAATGTATTTCTAACAACTAACTTTAAATTCTAATAACTTCTAAATAACTCATCAAAATCTCAACACAAAAAGAGGATTCTTTCGAAACTTGTAAGGTGGTTCAATCATTGTTTTAATTGTATTACAGATACCTGTTTACTTTCAATATTCATTTAATGGAACATATTAATATTTCACAATTCATTTCAAATAAGTTGATGACAAACTATACATTTATCAATAGGAAAGTCTATGACTATAACTCATATTTGATCGTTTTTTTTATTTTGATTGATTAATTTATGGAATATCTTTCCATAAATTATTTATTGTAAGTCGCTTTGGATAAAAGCGTCTGCTAAATGACTAAATGTAAATGTAAATGTAATGTAAAATTTGTATTAAATTGAAATTTTTATTATTGTATTATATTTTACATAATATATTTTATTTTATATTTTGGTTTTCAATCACGTATTAATGCAGCTAATAACGGCTATCAAACAATTATTCTTGATTAATTACATCCAAAATAAAAGATTTGCTTACAGAATAATTGTTTGTGTACTTATAAATACTAACAAAACATGTATGCATATAAGAAAAATATAAAAATAATTGATAAACATTTTTATATTATTTAAATTATATGTTAATATAAATCAATACATATAAATATTTCTTAAATTTATATGTAAAGAACTGTGGTGTTATGTTGTTTTGAACACACCGGAAAATAACATATTGTCCTCCAAACAAAAGGTTAGCAAAAAGGTTCCAGAATGCTTAAAAGCAGTTATTCATATTAAAATGTTAATACTAGTTAAATACTCTCACAACAAAACAGGTACACTGACCTGCTTGAGGTCTAAGAAGGGTATGAACAGAATAAGAAAGGACATTATGTGCACATCTAATTCCAACTACATTTGCATCTGCTTTCATTTTTTTGTCACCAGACTTTTTTGTAAATGTTTTTTTATGCTTCCTTGATGATGATGATACCTAAACCAGATGTTTAGTAATGCAGACATGTGCAGGAAACATAAATAGGCTGTCAGTTTTGCAGGACAGACCTAAAAGACAGGGCCAGACTGAGACAAAATTTCAGGCTTGGAAAAAGCACACCCATTCACTAAATTAAGATATCCCACACCTATCATTTAATCCTATTTATTTAAATTTATTACTCTATAAAACTTCATATGCTAGTAAAAATAACACTAAAATCAACAAGTCAAAACCATACATTGTCATATATGTAGAAACTTTGGGCTGTCTGGCCGGCTTAAATTGTTATTATTTTTGCAGCTTAAAACATGGAAGCCCAAGACTATGATGAAGCAGTAAAGGCATCAGGAGAGTCCACATTGGAAAAGGCCAAAGCAAAAGCTTTAGCCGAATTGGATCAGTTGTTTAATGTTTCGCTCAACGTTGCTGTGACAGGAAATACAGGATCTGGGAAATCATCCTTTATAAATTCATTTAGAGGTCTGAGTGATGATGATGGTGGTGCAGCTCCCACTGGAGTCACAGAAACTACAATGGAGGTCACCATGTATGAGCATCCTGGAATGCCGAATGTAAAGATGTGGGACCTGCCTGGAATAGGAAGCCCAAACTTTAAAGCCAATAAATATCTTAAAGATGTCAAATTTGACACCTATGATTTCTTTATTATACTCAGCTCAGAGAGGTTTCACGACAATGACATCATGCTGGCTAAAGAAATAAAGAAGAAGAAGAAAAACTTTTATTTTGTTCGCTCCAAGATTGACAACGACATATCTTCAGAGCAACGGAAAAAAGGATTTGATTAGCAGAAAGTTCTTGCCAAAATAAGAAAGGACAGTGAGAACAACTTGAGAAACATGGTAAACCCCCGGGTTTTCCTGATATCATCTTTTGAGTTAGAGAAGTATGACTTTGAAAAGCTTAGAAACACACTAGAAGAAGAGCTGCCAGACCACAAGAGATCTGCTTTGCTACAAGCCTGGCCAGTGTGTTCTGCTGAAGCTCTTGAAAATAAGATCAAGTTCTTTAAAAGAATGATCTGGGCTGCATCTCTTGCATCAGCTGGAATCGCAGTGGTCCCTGTGCCCGGTCTATCAGTAGTATGTGATGCAGGCATTGTGTTATCATTCTTCATCAGGTGCTACTATGCATTCGGGTTGGATGATGGGTCACTGAACAGACTTTCAGAAAAATTGAACATTTCCCTGACTGAATGTTTAGGGAAATCAAAAATAGCTTTGGCTATTCGAGAGAAAACAGTGAGCAGGATTCAAGTTTCTTCAACATTAACAGTGCTGGCTAGTGCTGAATTTGTAATGAGTCTTGTTCCAGTTGTGGGCAGTGTTGCCGCTGCAGGGTTGTCCTTTGGTACCACAATGTGGATTTTAAGAGAAGGATTAAAAGAATTGGCAAACACAGCTCGAGAAATTAGAAAAGAAGCTGGACTGGATGTAATATACGATAACTCTTAAGTTTGGTATGAGTATGCATTTCTTTGATTATGTCAGAAAGGGAGATTTTAAATGTTTTAGTTTATCATAAAATATTTAGTAAAATTATGTTGTCTATTTAATAGTTTGCTGAACCTAATGGGTTTGGGGGTGCTAAAAGATCTTGATTAGAACCTCTAATTTCGCAAATGACTGTCTTAACTGAAAATGTTCCCCATAATCTGAAAACTCTGTATTTAAATGTCTGCATTAGCAGTACTGGCCGCTGTTAAATATAAAATGATTCCCTTTCCAGTTTTTGAAAGTATTGCTGCTGCATGATTGTCATTAACACAATGTACACTTGGAGAAAAGTTATCAGAAAAAAAACTGGACTTATGCCATTATTATCTACCTGAGCATGTTAAATATTTAACACGCTATTCAGTTAATGTTACTGATATTATTTTGTTCTTATCAAATCTTCTTAACCCCTTGCTTTTAATGGTTACCTGCAAAAGGACCTAAGTCAACCAATTTATTGAAAACACATGTTTATACCTGAGACAAAAATGATGACTGATTCTAATTAATTAAGAATTACCATAATTTTAACATTTACAAAGTTACATATGTTTTAATATATTCTATTAATTTTGTTTCTATTTCCACCCTAATCTCATTTTATGTATGTTATGGTATTTACCATGTGGTTAAACTGATTGATCTAAACATTGAATTCTTTTCCTTGGGACTTGACATTTATATATTTTTTGATTATTAAAAGAACTCATTTAATCTTATACTCTGTAGTAAATTTTTAAGAAGAAAACTATTAAGAATGCAAATTTATTGGGCTGAAATGCTCTGCTTAAATAAAACCAAGGTGGGCAAAATAAAGCCCATGCCCCGCAACCAGCCTACCAAGCACCTTCATCTAGCCCCTGAACACTTTTTTCGAATACTTCAGTTTTTTAGGTCATGATTATACTACACATTTGCTAAGCAGTTTTTAAGTAAAACAAATAAAAAGAACTGTGTAACAAAACTACATATAATTTCAAGTACATTATACTTAAATTATTTTGTTATAAGTTTTTAACTTGCCATTTATTTCTTTTAGATATTGAAAAGTTTAAATAGACACATTTGATCATAGCACACTTATATAAATTTAAAGTAAAAACTAAAATTATTTATTTATGAATTATAAATTGCTTTAATTTTGTAGAAATGTATTTAAACTCTTTGAGATGTTGATAATGTGTGTAGTTATGCAGAACTTGGACAGTTGAATACTTTGGCAGGGGTGGCAAGGTTCGCTGTGATAAGAACTTTTATGAAGGTTTAAATGCGACTAGAATCATCATGTCTTTGTCAATGTCATTGTCACCTTTTTTATTTAGCGCTTTATTTATACATTGCATCCAAGCCGCTTAACAACAATAATAAGTAAAACAGTGTGTCATAATGCTTAATGTTAGTTAAAGGCAACTTTGTGTCTATTCCAACCATCATACTGTAAATACGGGAAGGCTAAAATTACTTGAAATGTGTTAAAAGAGCAATTTATAGCATTATTACAATATATAGAATATATAGTTTTATTACTGCGCAGCATTCCCGTGCTGGGTTCGAAATAGTGCGTTTTTTTTCTTAAGTGATATGGTGCGTTAATGTCAGGTCACAGTAATAATTCTATTTTGCCATTGTCAAAAAGAAATCAACTCTACATACAACTACCAGAGAGTTGAATAACAGCTGCAATATCATCCTAAAGTGTTTACACAACATGTCATTAATCCGGAAGACGGATGTTGGTGGTACGCCGATGTAAACAACAGATTTCATGGACAGCATGAAAGCGCTACTCAACACTCTGTCACATTATGGATCCATATGAGCTGGCTCCAAACCGACGACACCAATCTTCCTTCTATTTATTTTTACAGCATAGTGAACTACTGTGTACTTAGTTATAATGTTCCTGTGCATGTGTTATACAAACCATGTCTCTATCTCTATAAAAACTCATCTCTTCTGTCTACAATAAACCCACTAAAAACCTTATTTCAAACCTACTCACTCTATATAAAAAAAACACTTAACCTTTTTCCTCTTCTACAGATTCAACTTCAACATAACCTATTTTTAAACACTTAAATCTTTAGGATTTGCTCTACTGCTGTGAAAAGGAGACAATTATACCAACCACACTTAGATGCTGAACATTCATATGAAGATTCTTAGTTTGACATTTAATAAAGCAGGTCCAAATGTGTGCTTTGAGATTTTCTTGCACTTACTGTGTGAGAAAGAAGGGACAGGTGTGAAGATGCGAGGTGGTCTTGGTTGTCTGCGATGTGTGTTTTGTAGAAGACTCCAGGAGAATCATTGTTTCTATGTTACTGAGGATGTAGTGAAGGGAGACTTTGGCACCTGCCGAACAGAGCTTGCAGATATTTACTAATGCATAAATTTTTTTAGTTAAAGTTGGTCTATAAAAAAGTTCGATATTTCCCTGCCAATGTAAACAGTAGTATTATCATCAACATTGTTTAGAGCACTTTAAAAAAAGATTGACTGTGAAGATCTAATTCAGTCCAAAATGACTGATATCTCGGAAGCTTTGTACTAATATTAAAAATGCTACATTCAATTATTTTTGCAATCTTTAAATAATGTATGCAAAGGGGTTCCATACCGAAAATGGAGAAAAAAACCTTTACAGATTCTGAGTAGATGTTAAAGGAATAATCTCTTCTTAACCTTGCCTCTCTCTAGCTTTGTTTTGGTTGATTTGTAATCTGCACACGTCAATGAATCCGTCTCATTTTGAAAAAGCAGGTAAGTCACATCAAATACACTCGTCAAATCTGACTTTTCATATAAATACAGGTGTAGTCTTCATCGCTAGAGATACCTCACAATTCTATAGTGTCAGAACAAACCATGGTCTTTAATTTGAATTTACAGCATCTGCGCGTTCATGTTTAAGTACAACAGTTTAAAAGTTTCTTGTGTTTTTTAAGGTTAAAACAGTATGGCAAGAAGATGAAAAATTGTACAACTCTTCCGGCAATATGACCGACTTTTGATCTTTTCAAATCAAAATAATTATAAGCAGTTAGACGGATGTGATGTTTTTGCATAGCAACACGCTACTTCCTGTTTTCTTTTCTGCCAGTCTTTTTCTTTCTCGCTATACAGCATTCTTGCGAGGATACCAAGATCTTGAGGACATAGCCTTTTGAAACGTGACACTGCTTAAAAGTTTTTGTTTTTTTAAATGGAGTAAATTCAATATTCATTATCAAAAGCAGTAAATCCCTTTTAACTTTACATTTCCACAAGCATTTAAAATAAAACGTAAGAGGCAATAACATGAACCTTGTGAAAAAAAACGTTGACAGAGAGGATCTGTCAAGAGGAGTAGGATAAAATTCCTCCTGAGATTTATGCAAACCTGGAGGCCACCTACAAGAAACTACTAAGTCATGTTTTGTGAAGGGGTCAAATACTTATTTTACTTATAAGAATGTAAAAGAATCAGTTAATTAATTTTTTGACAGCCATTCTTCTGGATATGTTTTGCTGCTTTTCTCTCTCTTACTGTTGAAATAGGAATTATAGACTGAAAATTTCTTTGTCAGCATGCAAACAGTAAATTAGCAGGGGTTCAAATACTTGTTTCCTTCACTTTATGTGGGCTTAAGAAAACCACCATGCTGATGTTTTACTTGGACTTCTTATGTGGGCACGAAAATGCCATAATACAGATGTTTCACTTCTATTTCCTTCTTCTCCTTTCCTGCGACAAAGGTCTGTCTCTAACTTCTCCTGGAGTTTTAAAGCTATAGCCACCAAACTTCTCACAGTACAACAGGACTGAGGAACTAATGTTAAAGTTGTTCCAGATCTATATCCCTGTATTGTTCTGATGAACACACAGAAAGACATTTGAAAAATTGCTTGTAACCAAACAGTTCTTAGCACCCCAAAGACTACCATAGTAGGAAAAATTACTTTAATGTATTTTTATTTTTGCTGAATGCAAAATAGATATTTTTATGAATGTAGGACATTAAGTTTCCTACTCTAGTAATCATGGGATCCAAAGGTTGAGGTTTCAAGCATTTGTCCAGATATCTGTCCCTGTGTTCAACCAAACATATAAATTAAAACCACATATATGTTTGTAGGTTAAACTTTCCCTTGAATAATCCATTTGTTGAACCTCAGTCTTGGGGTATGAGATATTAGCAAAAATATAAATTCTCAATGTAATCTGAGAAAATCTCTTTTCCTGTATGTTCATCTTTTATTATAAAGAATACCAAAGTTTAATATACTGGTTTGCGGGTTAGCATACTGTTTTTTTACTAAGTTTGATTTGGCAGCTTTAACACTAGCATATAAGAAATGAAGTGACATACAGCCAAGTATGGTGACTCATATTTAATTTGTGCTCTGCATTTAACTCTAACCTATCCAAAGTGCACACAAACAGTAGTGAACACACACACTAGTTCTGAACCCACACCCGGAGCATTGGGCAGCCATTTATGCTGCTGCGCCAGGGAGCAGTTTGGGGTTCGGTGCCTTGTACAAGGGCACCTAAGTCATGGTATTACCAGTCCGAGACTTGAGCCCAAAACCCCAGGGTTAGGAGTCAAAATCTCTAAACACTAGGCCATGACTTCCCACAAACTCATACCAGGGCAATAACACAGTTAACAACAGCATGTTTAACTTGTGAGTGTAGAGGAGCTGGGGTAGAGGGGAGGGGAGACAACCACATTAGAGTACAGCACGGTGCAATTTGGACAGTCTAAATACACCTGTATTAACCAAAAAAATTACATTTATTAATTATTCCCATTGATTTATTGAATGTATTCAACATGTTTGAATCTAGTTTTAGTGTGTGTTTTGTCCAACTCTTGCGCAATAGAATCAAGTGTCCTAAAACTTGGGAGCTCCAACAACAACAAAAAATTTAGCCCTGATAGAAGAGATATGCTCTGTGTTTGTTATTGGCTATTTATTCCACCAAAATTCTGGAGGCTAAGATTAACTAATTTAGGCAGCGTGGTAATCAGCGGTTGCTTGGTTCTGTCTCAGTGGTGACCTCTTATTGGGTTTCCTCAAAAAATGCCACTATGTATTAAAAATACAGGTATCTTTGTGCTAGATTTTTTTAAATATTAAAATATTTTTTCAATTATTTAACAATACAAGTTATGTAGAACCAGCAATGGGTTTATGGATTGTCAAAAATGTTTAAAACACATTGTTCCTAACTCAATGCTCTCATTATATAGTAAGGATTTTTATTCAAAGTTTAAAAATTGATTTATTGTTGCAATAAAGTTCAACATTTGAGCACTTGAGGGAATAGTTAACACACAAATAAAAATTCTGTTATCATTTACTAACATTTGAGTTTCACAGTATATGATCACTTTGTATGATCACTCAGTGTATGATCACAGAACATTTGCTGACTTTGCTCACCTGGAACAATACAAGTAGAATTATTTTGTGTAGAAATATAAAACCAGTATGAAAGTTCATATTTTATAGTCTGCTTCATTTCATACTTGTCTGTAAAATATCATCTTACAGTGCAGCCCTTTGAGCATCAGTGCTCAGTGGCTGAAAGGCCTTCAAACCCATAAACAGACAGGAATTATGTCATCATGTCATTGCTCGTTTTAACCGCTAAGTGGCGTAAAACGACACACTTGAACTGTTGTTTATGTTCCAGTTTCGTTTCTGGATAAATGTGAAGTCTTGCAGAAGCGATGACGTCACTTATCTGTTAGGTTGTGTGATCAAGGCTAGAGGAGGCACACTTTATTACATCCGGGAAACATTTCCCTTATCAGAAAGAGTTCTGACTTTACAAAGGCGTTTCGTTTCTGTAAAGTGCAATCGACTGTATGATTCCTGCAAGGTCACGGTAAGTATTGCACTTTAATTCATGGCAAAACGGGTCAATTTCGTTCAGTTACAAAACATTAAAATGTTAATAAAGGATTAATGCAGTCATTGGATTTATCATCTCTAAATCATCAGCAGTTCAGCTCAAACAGGAAAGCTGGGACCTCACATATCAAATAATACAAAAAAATATGACACGTCCAAATGTTTCATGTTTTTTACCTTTCAGTGCCACACACGACGAATAAACCCTTCAAAAAGGATCAAGAATAAAAAAAGAATAGAAAAGTCAACACCAAAGGTTAGTATAAATGTTTAAAAAATGTAGATTTTGTTTTGCATTGGTGTCTTTGAAACCAGGACAATGAAATTGTATGCAATGAATGTCATAAAGTGTCATTAATGTTGAAATAAAATTCCTGATCATCTTTAAATGTCTTTGATGTAACAATTTAAGGAATGTCGTCTATGTTGAGGCTTACAAATGTCTAAAGCAGTTTTATTATGTACTGTCCAGTGTTGTACATTGTTACTCTATGTTACCTCTCATATATTACTTTTGATGTATAACACTTCGATACTTCTGTGTGATACAAATGCAAACTAAATTGTCACGGAACTGTAGGCAGAAATGTTTTTTATACCGGTTTACATTCATATATCAGCATTGTTGACTCATTGACAGCAAACAGATAAAATGGTTGATCTCTTTAATTGTAAAAAATTATATGGTACAGGGAGAACAGTAATGAAGAAATGTTAGAATGCTTTCATTCTGATCACTTGTGATACTGTATTTTTAATCATTCATGTGTCTGGTGTTTGTTGGTGTGAAAGGAATGCAGTTACCCCAGAACTTTGGTGAATGTCCATGTTTGAATAGAAAGAAAGAAGCATTGTGATGTGGCATTACAGTCTGCAAGTCTAAAGTCTTCTAGTTTCTAGTTTAAAGTCTTCAAAGATACCCATTCTGTAGAACTGGATTTAAAGATTGCTCTTATCTGAAATCACATTATCTCATTTAATAGTTCAAATTAAGTTGCATTAAACAGCTTTGACTAGACATACAATTTTGTTTTCACATTTTTTTCTTTAAGGATTGGGCTGAACAACTTGATCTGAACCATGTCAGCAGCTTTGATCAAAGCATTACATTCACAGTATAATTTCTTCATTTCTAAGAGCAGAAAAACAATCCATGGACATTAAAGTTTTTCTGTAACTCTTGCAGCTTAAAACATGGAAGCCCAAGACTATGATGAAGCAGTAAAGGCATCAGGAGAGTCCACATTGGAAAAGGCCAAAGCAAAAGCTTTAGCCGAATTGGATCAGTTGTTTAATGTTTCGCTCAACGTTGCTGTGACAGGAAATACAGGATCTGGGAAATCATCCTTTATAAATTCATTTAGAGGTCTGAGTGATGATGATGGTGGTGCAGCTCCCACTGGAGTCACAGAAACTACAATGGAGGTCACCATGTATGAGCATCCTGGAATGCCGAATGTAAAGATGTGGGACCTGCCTGGAATAGGAAGCCCAAACTTTAAAGCCAATAAATATCTTAAAGATGTCAAATTTGACACCTATGATTTCTTTATTATACTCAGCTCAGAGAGATTTCACGACAATGACATCATGCTGGCTAAAGAAATAAAGAAGAAGAAGAAAAACTTTTATTTTGTTCGCTCCAAGATTGACAACGACATATCTTCAGAGCAACGGAAAAAAGGATTTGATGAGCAGAAAGTTCTTGCCAAAATAAGAAAGGACAGTGAGAACAACTTGAGAAACATGGTAAACCCCCAGGTTTTCCTGATATCATCTTTTGAGTTAGAGAAGTATGACTTTGAAAAGCTTAGAAACACACTAGAAGAAGAGCTGCCAGACCACAAGAGATCTGCTTTGCTACAAGCCTGGCCAGTGTGTTCTGCTGAAGCTCTTGAAAATAAGATCAAGTTCTTTAAAAGAATGATCTGGGCTGCATCTCTTGCATCAGCTGGAATCGCAGTGGTCCCTGTGCCCGGTCTATCAGTAGTATGTGATGCAGGCATTGTGTTATCATTCTTCATCAGGTGCTACTATGCATTCGGGTTGGATGATGGGTCACTGAACAGACTTTCAGAAAAATTGAACATTTCCCTGACTGAATGTTTAGGGAAATCAAAAATAGCTTTGGCTATTCGAGAGAAAACAGTGAGCAGGATTCAAGTTTCTTCAACATTAACAGTGCTGGCTAGTGCTGAATTTGTAATGAGTCTTGTTCCAGTTGTGGGCAGTGTTGCCGCTGCAGGGTTGTCCTTTGGTACCACAATGTGGATTTTAAGAGAAGGACTGAAAGAATTGGCAGACATGGCACGCCAAATCAGAAAAGTAGCTCAACTGGATGTACTATGTGATAGCTCATAAGTTGTCCTGAGTGGGCAGTCTTTGAAAAAAAAAATGTCCTTAATAAATAGTAAAGGGATGTAGTTTGTGGAATTATTTGGTGATGTGTAGAAGTAGTTGCATTTTTCACTCCATAAATGACTTTCCTAATTTCCATTATGGAACCATGATTATTTTTTACTGTTAATTAAAATCCTGCAGTATTTTTGTAATACTTTTGCTTTCCTGTAGCAAGCATGGTGCTAGCAATGCAGTGGTGCCACACATTTCAAGTATTTCTCATAATTCATTATAAAAATAAATAATGTATTGATTCACCTTTATTGCCCTTTTTGTGATGATTATTTTTGCACTTTAATGTTTCATTGTTTAAAGTAGAGTGAATGTATATGTCTTTCTGTACCAATTCACATTTTATAATTTGACCCATGCAATGATTTTCCCTTCTATAAGGTTTTGTGTCTGTGTTACAGTGAAGAACCAGGCATAATGGAGGGTGATTCCACGGATTACTCTGAGGCATTGCAAATACTAGGAGAAAATGACCCAAGTGACGCTGTTGCAAAAGCAAAAGAACAACTTGATGTTCTCAACAATGTGACTCTGAACATCGCAGTGATTGGAGAAACAGGTGTGGGCAAGTCCACCTTCATTAACGCTTTTCGAAGTCTGGATGATGATGAAGATATGTCAGCACCAACTGGAATAACCAAAACTACAGATGAAGTTAACATGTACATCCATCCCTCAATGCCAAATGTAAAACTCTGGGACCTGCCAGGGATCGGAATGCCAAATCTCAAGGCTGACCAATACCTCAAAAAAGTGAAATTTGAGACTTATGATTTGTTTATTATCATTTCATCCACAAGGTTCAAAGAAAATGATGTCTTTTTGGCCAAAGAGATTAAAAAGAAGCGCAAACATTTTTATTTTGTCCGAAGCAAGATCGACAATGACATTAACTCGGCAGCACACAGCAGAAATTTTGATGAGCAGCAGGTGCTTTGTTCTATCAGTGAAGACTGTCATAAAAACTTAAAGGAAGTTGGAGATCCAGATGTGTTCTTAATATCCTCTTATGACCTGGGAAAGTATGATTTTCAAAACCTGGTTAAAACCATAGAGTCAGAGCTTTCAGAACACAAGAGATTTGCTCTTGTTCAGTCCATGCCAGTGTGCTCTCTGGCTATGCTTGAGAAGAAGAAAAAGATGATGGAGAAGTTAATAATGTTTCCCGCATTCGCTTCAAGTGTTAGTGGCTTTGTTTCTATTCCTTTTCTTTCTTTGGCTTTCGACAAATCCGTACTTCTGATGTTTCTCACGAGCTGCTATCATGCATTTGGTTTGAACGAGAAATCAATTGAGAGGCTCTCTGAGAGAGTTAACAAGCCTGTCTCGCAGTTGACATCACCAATAAAATCCCCTTTTACATTAGCAGTCGCAGACAAAATGATGGTTGTTCCTCCTATTGCTCCGATCATGCCACCGAAACGTCTGAACGACCTGATTGATGCTAAATTGTTTATGGGAAGGATTCAAAATGCTACTCGGGCGTATAACCATACATTTGCTCTCCTGAGTGAAGGTCTGAATGAAATGGCAGACGACATGGCTAAAGTTCTACGTGAGGCAGGTTTGGAGTCATAAAAGTAAACCAGCAAAACTACCAACATAACTAAAGGAAGTGATATTTAGAATAATTCTTCCAAGCACAACTGATATTAAATAAACACAAACTGGTTCTTTACTGAATAATATATTTAGGTAGAGGGTTTGAGTAAAGAGTTCCCTTCTCTATACATCTATCCTAACCTCTATACTGAACTGTTTTACATTTTCTGATTGTCATTGTGTTTGATATGTTAGCCATGTGTAAGGAAGTAAGTTTAAGACATATGTGGTGACCCAAAGAATTGTTAAATTCTAGAGTCAACTTTCACACATTGTGTATGACTCAAAGCATTACTAAGCCCTTTGATTAGGTTAACCAGCTTCACAATAAGGCAAATAGTAAAGGGATTATACAGTATGTCACAGTCATAATGTTATCAAATGGTATTGTGTCAAAGATCTATTTGTATATTGTTTTCCATGACAACATGACGCATGTGATAGTCATCAACAGAGTCTTGTTTACAACTAAGCTAATATGCTGGTGAACATTTAGTATCACAAGATTATTCGGTTGTTTTTTATGTTCCTTAAAACATAATTTTGGACGGACAAAAATACTTTCAACCAGAACAAATGAATATGTTTTACATTGTTTATGTTGGATACATATAATAGAACCCTGAACAAAATGTGTTGCCACTCTGAATACATTATCAGTAAATCAGAAGAATCTGTTGTAATGTGTGGAAACGCCTTTTATCAAAACCGGTCTCGTCTCATTAGTCATTAAAACACATACATGTTGTCAATATTGTTTAATTTAATGTACATTAACTGTAATAAGAAAGTTATTGTATTAATGTGCCTCAGTTACCTCGGTTATAAGAGCTGTCCTCTGCACATTGTATCGAAGTGAAGAAACTCTGTTAATGTTTAACATGTTTTACCATCTTAAAGTTTTTTGTTCTGTGATTACACACTGAGGATCGAAAGCCAGCATACAACACATCAGTCTATTAAACACAGAATAAACTAATATTTAATTTTCGCATCTTTTTTTCTTCTTCATTACATTACACTACCGTTCACTCTGTATTTTTATTCTTCTTGAAAAAAAGTAGTGAACAGTAGTAAACTAGTCCACTACCTAACAATGAAATTGTATAAATTAAAATAAGGGATATAGTGTGAAACATTTTTAAATAAAATTAAATATGCTTTTGATATTCTCAGAAACACTTTGCCTAGATTTTCCAAAAAATGTTCTTTTATTATCATTTGTCCCGAACACAATTTCAGTGAAGAAAAACAGGTAAATAGTTTATTTGCAAAAAACGATAATTTTCAAAAGGTAAAAATAAATATAGCTTCCAGAAGAAGTAAATCATTCTTGCACACACATTATGTTTAAGATCCAACTCTATTTATTGTCAGTGCCTTAAAATAAGAATACAATCAAAGGACAACAACAAACTCCACAATCTAATTTAATTGTTGTAGACCGTAAAGTTATAACAGCTTTGCTATTAAGTTTAACTCTTCTTATCTTAACTTTTTTGCCTTAATGTAGATAGGATTGACATGATATTAGGAATGAGAGGATTTGTGTGGTAAGAACATGAACAGGGTCCAGGTAAGCAAACCTCTTAACTTCAAACCAACCTTCTTAAAGTATTAAAAGTGTATATATTGCAAAAATTGATTATTTGCAGCTCCCTTTCATTTCATGCATTAGATCTTAAATACATGTACAAATGTATATCATTTTTTAGTAGTGCTTTAAAACAGATCATTATAACGATAAAACAGAACCATCTCTTCAGATACAGTACATGTTTCAGCGTTTTTTTATCTAAGTATTTTTGCTATGTAATGTGCAAAAGCAATTGTCCTGATTGAGTTGAGTTCGATGGCAACCGCGCTCTCCAAAACAGCAAAATCCAGTCCATCTCTGTCTAAACTGTTAATGAGAAAAATCTGCGGGTCATCCAGTCTTGCACACTCAAGTTCTCTGGTATATTGTGCACGAAGCCCGTCCAGCATTTCATTCTCGGTAGTGTACAGATCTCTTTGAGCCTGAAGATGATGGTCCACTTTTGTCTGGACCAAGAAGAAATGCTTCCTTAACTCACTGACAGTTTTGGCTAGTTTTACATGCCTTGACTTCTGCCAGTCTGATACTATAATGATGTAGAAATCATGAAAACGCAGAACTTGTTTCATCTCATACATTAAGTCATCAACAAATGCTTCTATTCCAGATATGTCCCAGAACCTGACATCTGGGTATTCCGGACTCACTGCTGGGTTGCCAAAGAATACTGATGCTGCGTTCTCCAGTCTGGTTAAGGCATTTACTAGTGTTGATGTTCCAGATCCCGTCTCACCCAAAACTGCCACATCCAGCTGATAGTGATTTAGGGCCTCTAAAACAGCTTTGACTTTCACAGCTCCAAAGCCTTCCTCTTTATGCATTTCGTGTAACTTTTTGATTTCACTCGTTTGTATTTTTCCAGTCTTTTGGGCGTGTTGGGTGGCATACCTAAAGTAATAAAAATCATAAAGTTAAGCTGCTCTTTCAAAAAAAAAACTGTTCAAACTTGAATTTTCATGAATTATATACTTACCCTGCTGTAAACCAACGATGAAATATTTTGTCAAGGAAATTTACAAAGAGTTCTGCTCGGAAGTAAGGAACCTCCTTCCTAAAAGTGTTCATGAGCTTTGGCATTTCATAATTCAACGGCTCATGGGATGAAACTAAGAAAACATGGTTGTCAAGGTTCTTTTCCTTCAAATACTTCTCACAGTCTTCTTTCATTTTATTCAAGGCATGTGCTTCAGAGAAGTTACGTTTCCTTCTCTGGGACCGCATATCATTATCGATTTTTGTCCTGATAACATAAAACGGCTTCTTTTGTTGTGAAATGTTTTCAACTAAAAGTATGTTGTTTTCTCGGACTCTCTCTGACATGACCACCATAAACATGTCGTATAAGTCAAGGTTCATTGTCTTCACGTAAGTTTTTGAGGTAAAGGAGGGGGTTCCCATGCCTGGAAGATCCCACAATCTGACCTGCGGTAAACTTGGATGCAGATACATTGTTGCTTTCATCGTGGTTTCAACAGCTCCCGTTTGAGCTGCCCCAACATCATCAGGACGCAGTCCTAAGAATGCATTTATAAGAGAAGACTTTCCAGAACCAGACTCTCCAGTCACAGCAATATCGATCTTATAACAGTCATAAAGTTGCAAAAGATTTATAATTTTTGGAGGAATTTCTCCAGGTCTTTCAGATGCAAACAAGTCCTTGATTTTGGCAATGCAGTCTTCAGGAATCTTTTCAGGCATGAACAGTCTACAAAAACATCAATATTGACATTTAACCAGTATTTCATGTAGTTATATTTATTCAATAACATCAAAAAAATAAAATGCAAATAACGTATGGCCTGATTTTTTAGAGAAATGAGACATGCCAAAAGTCATTCCGTCCTTTTTGTTTCTTTCATCTCTGTTAAATGGATAATGTGTTTTTGGCATGTTCCGTTAATTGAATGAGTATAAGTTAAATGTGCAATGAAGAATGTATTAATATTGGCATGGAGTCAGTTTATGTTTGACTATGACGTCAACATGACAGTGTCCAAGGAGGAGGAGGGGTGTTAATGCTCTAAAAATAACTAATCTGAAAAAGACTTGCTTGTTTTAAGTGTTCATTTTATACAATCCACATGATTTTTATGGTATTGGTTAAATTGGCCTATAAAGTTGCATTTTCTATAAGAAATATAATAGTACAGTGTAATTAGTAAATGAAGCGGAATACTTTAGGAATGTAAAAGAAAATGTACGACTATATAAATGATAGATCATACATTATGACATTTAAGAATAATACTGTACAGAGAAACAGAGGAGATTCAGAGTGGAGGGTGTCAATGCACCTACATTATGTAATAAATAATGTATCGCTTTGACCTTTATATATTCTATAGTAACATATAAGTCAATACAGTACTGCGATATAAACATCAAATTTCGATATAATATTATACTCACCCATCCATTGTGCTGCAGCTTCTCTGCCAGTTTCTATTTTCACGAAAGTGAAAGTGCCAATTCACTGAGATAGAGGCGGAGGGAAAGGAGTGACGTCACTTCATAAACATACATTAATACAATAAATGTTGTTTTAAAAAAATGTTTATTGTCAGCTGGTGCATCCATTACATTTACATTAAAGTTATTAATTTGGCAGACACTTTTATCCAGCTCGACTTACTGCATGCTTTTAATAGAAGTAAAAAAGATTTCAGGGTCAATCAAACTTTGTGATGGACAGATTGACATTCTCATCATAACCCAAAAAATAAGTTAATAAATAAGTAAACATGGTGAAGATGCATTTCTCATTTCATAGTTTTGTCTTGTTTTACTCATTCAGACAGACTTAATTATTTATGATCAAGTTTGTGTGTTTTCTAGGATAGGGTTTAGGGGTCATCACTTACCTTGGTCTATTTTACAAAATGTTATTTCAGCAACATGCAGAATAGCAGAGACAGAAGTTCGCGCATGCGCAGCAGCGGTATAACAGCACATGTGTGTCTGCTGCCCCCTGCTGTAGTCGAGCTGTAACTGAACCCTCTGAACCCCTCCAAAATATAAACACCAATTTTGTATTTGTTGAACCATTTTTGCACTTGATACAATTTTGATGCTGTAAACTGTTTTCATATTAGTTGATTTTGACTTTGGTCTGATCATGTGTGGTTAAACCAGTTTGTAGCCTTAAGAAAAGTGTATTATTGTGTCTTATTGAGCTTTATTCAATCAAAGCACATTGTCTAGATTTGTACGACGACATTGACTTAACATACAGAACAATTAGTTGGGTTTGGGCAGTTTATAGTTACATTAGCAACGGTGAAACAACAAACCTGTATCTTTTTCTCTAAATTATCTCATTTGTGTGCAATGAGAAATGCCATGGCTCGGATCAACTAGATGCCCAATGAGGTGTGAATTTATTTCTTACTTAGTAGTTATGTTTTGTTTCACTTGCATTAAAAGCATTTATGCAATCCGACAACAATTCTTGTGATCAAGTTTGTGTGTCTTGGTTTTGGAAGTGAAAATATCCAGCTCTGGTCCTGCCATATCATCATTGTGTCATATAGTGATGATGAGTGGCGTGCCTGAGTCTAACTAGATTCTCAATGAGTTAGGAATTAATTTCTTACTTTGTAATTTGGTCGTTTTACACATCTGCATTCACAGAAACAGACAAAAACACCAATAATCAAGTTTGTGTGTGTTCTGGGGTTGGAGACTGAAAGATCCAGCTCTGGTCCTGCCAGATGCATATCCTCAAGGGATCAAGTGATGATGTGCCATGGCTAAGATCAACAGGTTTTAAGGTAAGAATTTATTCTTATTTAATATTTTCAACTTATTTGACATATTTATCTGAATTTAAGCAGAAAGATAAAAACACTAATGATCAAGTGTGGGTGTTCTGAGGTTTGAGACAGATGTTCATTCTCAAGTCATCTAGTGACCATGAGTGCCATGGCTGTGATTAACTAGTTTCTTAATGAGGTTAGAATTTATATCTAACGTAGTGTGTTTGTATTTGACATAAAAATCGTGGCAATCTTGGCCTGGTTATTAGAGCGTTTCTACTCGTGATCGCAACGTTGCTGGTTTCGATAGTTGGTACCAGCAGGGATTGTAGGTGGGAGGACAAGCGACAATGGCACTATGGGTTAGTTAAGGAACACTAAAAAGGCAACAAAACTAAATCACAGAGTGGAATTGTAATTGGACAGCATTGGAACATACTTTGCATAATTAAATGTCGATGGTTGTCTAGGCCAGCTGCTAGATGCCTTAAAGAGCTGTCATTTTGTAATTGTATTACTGACTGCTGAAGAAAAGATCACTCGTAACATCGACATATTTTGCACATCGTCCCAATTGATCCAAATGACTCTAAATGACTCACAAATTGTATGCAATTTTATTGCTTTTTAATGACATGACATCACTCTATTAAGGAGTTTATTTTGGAGAATGTCACTCCGCCATTTCAATGTTCCAGTTCTATTGGTTTCTTTTCACAAAAATAAGTGAACAAAAGTGAGAGTAAATGATGAAACTTTTTTAATTCTCAGAGTTTATCCTAATTATATATCTATAAATAAAGATTTCAATAACTCCTTTTATTACACAAACCTCACAATAACATAAAGCTAACACTCCAGAAATCACGACTGGTCTTAAAATAAAAATATACTATTTGTGCAGTTCATTGAAGGCAGTGCTTTTCTGTAAAGATTTAGTAAACATGAGGTAGAATTTTAAAGTTGTTACGGTGTTAAAATGGAATTGAGTCAGTTTGTAAGAGCGCATTTGTCAATATGAAAAGCTGAACTGTGAACAATCCGATTTTGGTGACTATTATATCAGTCAGTAGAGTCTGTTTTGTTGTCCAAAGTTCCTTGTGTTACACAGTTAATGTTTATCACACCCAGTTTGAGATCTTAAGAGACATCTTATGAAGATTCACTTTCTGGCTGTGTTGGTGAAACCAATACAAAATCCTCTGCTCTGCTATCAGCATCTTCATCCTTCTCCCTTCCTTTACCATTGTTTCTGTTTTTAACATTTTCCGATTTACCTTCCCAAGATACCCCACCTAAGAAATATAGAGGAACGATATTTTGTCAGTGGACATTTTTTTTCATCAACATCATGCCATTGCAACACTTACCTCCTGATGTCAGTATAACAAAAGTAATAGTAAGTTTAGTGTTTCAGAATATGATAAATTACTTGTACAGAAAATATTAAAATAACATGTTTATAAAAATGGATGCTGTTATAATTCACACATAATTTGACATAAATATTGGAGTTATTATACTTACCATGTCTGCTTGAAGGTAAATAAGAAAAAGAGACTTGCTCAGGAATATCCTCACTTCTGAACGTAAAGTTGGAAAATGGGATACAATCAAAAACATAAGCATTGCTTTAAAGTTTGCATTACTTATGTGTATTTTAAACATGTCAAACATGTAACTACCAATGTGTGTTTAAAGTATGTCAATATTGAAAAGCATGGTGAGACGCTACTGTGTATAAAATAATGATTGACACTTTGTGTTTACCTGTCAGATGGGACACTCATTTGAACTGGCAGGCTTTCTGACCAGAAACTGTGTTTTAATCTCTGGGAAAAGAATTAAAGCTTCTTTGAGCAGAGCAGGATATAACAGGTTCTCATTGTAATCTTTAAACTGTAATCTATTAACAACTAAGGCCCATGCTCAATATTTATTATCAGTATTTATTTAAGTCACACCCACCATGCCACAAGCGCCTGTGTCTAGAGATTTAGAGCGTGGTTTAGGAGATGGACTGGATGATACACTGTATTTCGGAGGAATGGGAGGAGGGGAAAGACTGGAGCTGGGAACTTGGTACTCGCCCTTTGATATCTGTTAAAATGAGAAGATAAATAACATATTTTACTTTGTTCATAATATTAAATATAATTGATATGAAAGATGTTATAAAATAATTAGGCATGTTATCGAAAGCAGAATTTAGGTTTGGGTTTACATAATAGAAGTCGTAATATGCATACTGGAATTAAAAATGTTTTAAGTATTTATAAACACACTCGCATACATCAATGTATTTGAATTATTGGTGAATCTAAATAAATAGAAAACCATATTTACCAAATGTATATACATACGTGTATGTGTTTACAAATGTATTTTTAAGCACAGTACACAAGCATGTTTTAACTCCAAACAGACATAATATTCATTGTAAACACAAACCTTTATTCTGAATCAATTGTTCAATATAAAAATTACGTTAAATTAAATGCGTAAATTGTTTAATATCTTCTTCCTCTAGATTAATAATAAAGACAATAAATAACTTAATATTGAATGTGCAATAAAATCTTACCAGACATTTAATAAAAGGTGGTCTGAAAAGGAATAGTCCACGCAAACATCTCTCAGAGACACGTTTGTCTACTATTTTTTTATTTTTGTATACTACGGTAGTGAGTGGTGCACTAGGATTCTCAAAAATCTTTCTTTGTGTTCAACTTAAGGTTAAGTCATTCAGTGCAGGATTCGGGGTGAACTATCCCTTTAAAAAATGCAGTTACCTTGTTCATAAAAGCCATTTTTTTCATCACCAGCTCTATGTCCTCATGATCATCCTCTTCATCATCCTCGTCTTCCTCCCTCTGCTCCGCCCTTCTGTCTCTTGCTGGCAGGTAGGGTTCAATGAGGATAGACTCCGTGCCTCTGATGTCACAGCGGCAATAGGGACATGTGTGTCCATCAGACTTCTGTTTATAAGAGTGTCACAAATTTTCGCAAGGTAAGAGATGCTGTATTGTGAATTAATTCACAATGTGTATATATGATTCCCATCGCTTCCGTCAAAATTCCCTGATGTAAATCTCAGTGACCATCAGCCTTAGTATAGATTTAAGTTTTGTGAATTGGTCACAGCTCATCATTATGTATAGTTTTTAGAATTTTAGTACTCAAATATTCTATATCAATACCCTAATAAAACACAATTGATCTAAAATACATCTTTTTTATGCCAAAAATTATATGAACTGTATTAATATATAAACCGAAACCAAAACACAAATAAAGCTTTATGTAGAATATAACTTATACACATTGCATATTTCATAATTTTTGGGGATTTACTTTTTAACACAAAATCATTCTACACAATGAAAAAACATTCTGTGGGAATATTACATCGATATCTTCTATATGTTCTAAGTAAGACCAGGCTAAAGATTGAAATCCTAGGTCAAATCAAACTTTAATGCTTGTTTTCTTATTATTTGATTTTCCAACTTTGGCCTAGTTTTCACATTGTCACAAATAATACTGCGTTTTTACAAGAATGTGTTTTAATGTCCATTTTGATGGATTTCATGATCTTTTTTTAAATTATACCTGAATGCACCTGAAGTATACTTTAAATAGTTCCACTTAAGCAAAAAAAATACACCTAAATATGTCTTAGTTGCAAAATGTCTGTGTACTATGTTCAAAATAAGCTTTTCCAAATTAACTTTAAATTTACCTATTTAGGACTGCACAAATACAATCACAATGAATATGTATTAATTGCATAAGATGATTATACTACATATTAAATGAATGTATTTCAAATACATTTTAGTATATGAATCTTGTGCAGGGGTTTTAACAGATGCAACTGTTTGTTTTCCTGAGGTTTTTTGTATGTAACCTCACCCTCATCACACACATTAGATCTAATGTTTAGGGCACAATATATATAATAGAAACATGAATATACCTGCCATCCAGTAAGGCAGGGCTGGCAAAGCAGATGTCCACAGGGCTGAATGCGTGTGTCTTTGTCACGTTCTGTGCAGATTTTGCATAGCTGAAAAGTGCTGCCGATCTCGCAGTATAACTCATACTGTTCCTAAAAAGTGAACCAAGGTTGATGTTGAGTAAAAGAGGTGATACTGCCTTAAAGACCATAAAATGCCCTGCATTCAAGGGACAAAAAACTGTGCAAACCAGAAAAATAGAACAACACTGATGACAAACAGTTACCTCTGTAACTTTGACCCGACTCTTTTGAGTTGGACTGCACAGGCTGCTGAGGTCAGGGTTCACATCACGCCCATCAGGGTATAAGTAGCTTCAAAAAAGTAAAAATAGTATTACTTTCGTAATAATGAGACAATTATTATATATTTGTATTGTATTTTTTCATATATTTTTTGTATGTATTTTTTCATATAACATGAGATTGTGAACTCACCAGCCTTCCCTGAAACCTTTAATTAGTGCTTGATACAGAGGTTTGTTCTGAGAAATGGTTTGTACAATGTTGCCATCATTGGTCACATGACCAATCGCCCACTGACCCATTTGTGTGCAACTGAGACGAAAAATGTAGCTGTGGATGCACATAAAGAGCGACTGAAACATACAGTACAGGTTTGAGGTTCACCAAAATTTTATTTTGGCTACATTAGTCTTGCTGGTTGTCTTACCTGCCAGGCCGATGTCTGTAGTGCTCAAGTCGAGCCCTGACCTGGTCATACGTGAGAAATGCCATGTATCCAGGATGAGTTACCGCTAGGTGATTCCAGTTCCTTAACAAAGTTGACCAGGGCTAAATGGTGTATGGACACCCGAAATGAGCTTACCATTTCATATTCAGAAGTGTAACAACATGGCATTGTCTTGACAATACATTGATCATTTCTGCTAAACATACCTGAAATAGTCTGGTGAAAATATCAAATTCAAAAATGGATATGTGATCATTACAAGTAAGATCAATTGTGGACTTCAATGCCATAGCTTCCATGCCCTCCTCAAAATAATGAACCCTTTTTATATGCTGTTTAAAAACGTTCCATTGCACTATACACCTGAGAGAGAGAGAGAGAGAGAGAGAGAGAGAGAGAGAGAGAGAGAGAGAGAGAGAGAGAGAGAGAGAGAGAGAGAGAGAGAGAGAGAGAGAGAGAGAGAGAGAGAGAGAGAGAGAGAGAGAGAGAGGGAGAGAGAGAGAGAGAGAGAGAGAAAGAGAGAGAGAGAGAGAGAGAGATGAGAGAGAGAGAGAGAGAGAGAGAGGAGAATGAATGAATGAATGAAATGAACGGCTATGCATATTTCATGCATATTTAATATATATTTAATTTTGACATACTTGTGTCCAAATGCTTTCCTCCAGAAATCTTTGGCCTCTGTCTTTGTAATTCTAAAGGTGTCACCCTGAAAACGCCCCGCGGGAAATATTGACCGCAGTTCAAACAACATGTGACTGAACAGAAGTGACAGCTTAGTAAGATTTCTCCTGAACGAAAAGAAAATTAATCCAAGAGTTCATGAGAATGATCCATTGTCTATAAAAAAATAATTTGAATGCTCAAACTAATTACAAAAACACTTGCACAGACTCAAAATCTATACTTCTAAAACACCAAAGTAAGGTGTCTGATTCACTTTAGCTTTTACTTTGACTAAATATTACCGTTTCCTAATCACCATGGTAAATTTAATCTCAAAAATTAATTTAATTTCTCAAAATATCCCATAACTTTTCTGTTTTTCTACATTCTTCAAAATATCTTATTTTGTATTTAAAAGAACGAAAGGTAATTGTCCGACTATGATAGTCAATGGGGTCCAAGAACTGCATGCTTCTAAATATCTTTCTATGTGTTCATAAGATCAAAGAAATGTAAGTAGATTTAAAATATGTGAGAAAATGTTCTGTCATGTGAATGCTTTTCTTTTCTTTAAGTGAATTATATCGTAATGAAATTAAACGTTGCTTTTCTGTGTGAACAGTGAGCAACATCCTGTTCGGATATGTGTTGTTTTTTGCTGATTTGTTCATATTATGCATGATGTTTTGACCACTGTATGTGTGAAACAAAACTCTGTCAACAAACAAATGTACCATATTCCAACATGCAGAATCACACATAAACACGGGATTAGAAGAAAGCAAAATGCACACAAACTATCAGCAGGAAGTAGCACTTTGATGCATCCTGTCCTGGGTCTTTTTTGATGCGGTTGACAGAATTTTCCATTACTAATTGATAGAAGATGTTGCCGGGGTAACAGCAGCATCCTCAACAGCAAGCCACAGATAGGTTTTAGTCTTTGACACAATCATGGCAATCTGCAAACTGGCTTTGTTAAATATTTTTTAATTGAAGTAATCAGTATCCTAATGCAAATACAATTTTCTGGGGTATAGTTTAAACCATAAAACTTGTTAGAACATTTCTCATATCATTGCTTCTCTAAGATAAATGGGTTTACTGTCAGTTGCTTGGCGTCTGCTTCATGCTTTAAATGTATATGTATGTCTGAGTTGTCTTTGAGAGCTTATTTGTAACTAAGTTTTTCCACTCTACATTCACTTTTCTTTAATTTTGTCACTCTCTAAAGGCCAGTTGTAGCTTTACCACAAACTCTTCATTTTGTTTTCTACCTTTTATCTGTGAAGCTGGCGGAAAGTACACTGCTTCTGTGGCCTGAAGTTTCCTTTAGTCACGTTTCTAATTTTCCACTACACATTGACATTGGCCTGTCCTTTAATCTGTATCATGTAACACAGTAAGTGTTCAAGTTTGTGTTATTCATTTTGTTCAGTAAACTGACCACATTGTCACAATGTATGCTTATGCTATAGCTGCTATTTATGATCTTAAACATGCACATAAATAAACTGTATGCATGTCCACATAGTGATTCTGAATTCTGATTTTATTTTCTGAACTAGTTGTTGGTGATTTGTCAATTTAGCTAGATTTATTAAAATGTACTTTAGATTTGGTTTGAGACAAGATTTAAGAAATTAGAATTTAGAAATAATGTAAACAGCTTCTTCTATAGGGATAGGTAAGCCAAAACTAAAACTTCTGTCATCATTTAATCACCTTAAAGTTCCAAATCTGTTTAAATGTCTTTGTTCTGATGAAAACAGAGAAAGATTTTAGAAAATACAAAATATTAGAAAAAATAACTTTTAATAATATTATTTTGTACACTATGAAAGTCAGTGGGCTCAAAGGACTATTTTGCTACAAATATCTTTTTAAGGGTTCAACCAAAGTTTTTCTTTTCTTAAATGTTACTTGTACTAAATAAATCGGCAGATGACTAAACATTATCTGCGTTATTTTCTAAAGGCATTTGTTATTGAACTTAATCTAATAGTGATACATAGATACTCTCTCTCTCTCTCTCTCTCTCTCTCTCTCTCTCTCTCTCTCTCTCTCTCTCTCTCTCTCTCTCTCTCTCTCTCTCTCTCTCTCTCTCTCTCTCTCTCTCTCTCTCTCTCTCTCTCCCTCTCTGTCTCTCTCTCTTTCTCTGTCAAACATACTTAAATTAAATGTTTCATCTTGTAATTGGGAGAAACAGAACAAACATCATAAAGTTAAAGGGCTGGCATGCACCCGTAGGATTTTTCCTTCATTTCCATGATCATAGCACACTAACTGGTCATTAGTAGGCACATCAGACTAGGGGACGTGGTCAGGCTTAACAATGAGGACTAAAGAGTGTTTTGTGATGTTTTTAGGATAAAGGGATTTTCTTCTCCTCCAGACCAATGACAATTTCGAAGACATTGCAACATTATCTGCTTTATATTTTTAGGACACGTGTATACTTTTTCTTTTGGCAGATTTTATGTTTTTGTACATTTATAAAAACGACTTCTAGAGGAAAAACATGCATATTGGGGACAGAAATGGGAATATTTTTACATACATCAGGGCAAGTTTTTTCAGTTAAGACAGCATTTATTTTAGTCTGGGACCAGCCTTTATGCCCGATTTTAGAGACATAAAAATAAATGTTTGATCTGTGTTAAATAAAAAAATTGCACTGATATCTCTTAAACTTTGTCAATGCAAATGCTTTGTTTTTTGGTGCACACCAGTAATATTTTTCTAAAAAAAAAATTTATTACATATTAAATCTTTAATATCCCGCTTCTAACTTACAATGGAAAGCCATGTCCGTGAAACCATGCTTTAAAGTCTTATCTTTGAATCTTTATTTAAACTTATTGTTACTCTAAATACATTCCATCTCATGTAATAAGAACAGTATTTTAAAAAGTTTCTTTATTACATAAAATTGAACCGTGGCATGTTTTGGGCAAAAACATGTCTGAATCTATTTAGGGACAAATGTTGACCACAACATTTAATGGGTCGATTAACATTCATTGATTGGGTCAGTGGTTGATAATGGCTGACCTTATAGCTAGTTTGTAATGTAGAATAAATGTAAAGGAATTCAGTAGTCTCATAATAAATTTAAAGAAAGATAGCCGATAGTTAAATAGGACATTTTTGGGATTTCTAAAATGTCTGTCTGATTTGTATTTATTTTAATGTATAATTATTTTGTTATATTTGTTATGTGATTTAAATCAAATTATCAATTTTATTATATATTTGTATATCTTCATATTTGACTGCAACATTTGCTTGTAGTATCGAACAGTGTTAAACGTTTCATCTGCAATGGACTTTTTCTCAAACTATACATCAATTTCATCAATATCATAGGTTCACTTACATATAACTTAAATCTTACTTTGGTTCTTTTAAGCTCACACTGTATATATTATGTTGTGTACACAACATAAGTTAATTGTACCTGTTGCTGGAAGTCTCTTCAAACATCCTCTCTCTGGCGTTCTTAAACAGTAGCAAAGCTCTCTCTGCCTTGTCCAACAAGTGTTTAATGTGGATCCTCAGATATTCGCCCTCGTCCCCTCGTGGCACGGCCATCATGGTTCCCCTGTAGGGAGCCCATATTTCTGTTAGGAGGCTTGCAGTCTCTGACACAAGCTCAGGAAGGTACGGTGGGCTATTTTTAAGACCCAGCCTTGTGTCAGTGCACAGTTTATGCAGTTTGTCTAGTCTCTTGAGAGCTTTATCCAAGAGTTTACAGTCGGCACTGGTCAGGCACTGGGACACGGAATGAGAAGATTCTGGAATTATGCTTCGGCTAATGGCCCCTGGATTTCTTGCCGTTGCCATCGTTTAAGTTTGTCCGAAAAAAGCTCAGTTGGTGTGAAGACAGACCTCATGTATCCATTGGGCAACACGTGGAGTGTTTGCTGTCCTGTGTCTGAATCAATAGTCACTTGATGTGATCACTCATTTCGTTCACACATTTACAAAAGTGTAGGTCATGCTGGTGTCTAGTAGGCTTATTCACATGAATGACTTTATGTCTGTTTTCATCAGAGATGCCAAGAAAAGATGAAAGGACTTTCAAGCTGTAATCAATCTAACAGTCAGACCCGGTAACAAATGCTTACTTTCTCCATTATTCTTCGAAGAGAGATCTATTTTTAGGTGGTATGATGGTGGATCTGAAACCCCATCCACAGAACTCATTGTCCTTTTATGACAGCCTATATAGACAAGACAGCATGTCTTAGCATGTTCAAGAGCAGACTTAAATCATTACCTGTCGAATAATATTGGTTAATCAATTTTAAGGTCCAGAGGTTAGATGACCTCCCATAAATCGTTGACAGACTCCAGTCTCATTGTGATATGTTTCACAAGTTGCAAAGAATATCAATACACTCTTCAACAGGCAGTACGATAAAGAAAAACATTCTTATCCAAACACTAAGGAACTTAGGTAGTTTAGCTCCTCATGTGCTCAAAAATATTTTTCTCAATGAAAAAAGATCTATTAATGTAAAAGTATATCTTGCATTGTCCAGTAAAAATATGATATGAAGATTACAAGCAGAAACATGACAAAGTGAGTTTAAAAAAATGCTTGAAATACCATGCACCCGGTCCCACGATCTCTCCACCCATTCTGACACTCAGTGCACTTTCTCAGCCATTATCTCCCCCGTCCATATGGTTTCTGTCACTCTGTATGATTGTATCTCTCTGTCCTAAATGTTGAATAAGCACTCACATAATGTTGGTTAAGGACAGGAACCTCGCAGAAGACAAGCTCTTTCTGTCTTTGATCGGTTTCCGGGTAGTAGGAGGCAGACAAACAGGTTTGTTTTCTTTGTGTTCAGCAGGCAGAGAGTGAGCGCTCTCAGGATGCTGTTTGAATTGTGGGCTATTGGGCAGACCATGTGTAAACAACTTCCTGATTACATAAGAAAAAAACTATTGGAAGGGGAGAGAGAGTAGTTACAATTTTTTGTAAAAATGTGTTATGCTTTTAGAAGTTTAATAATTAAAAGTTTAATAACTAATTAATTTTTATAGGGCATGGTCTGTAAATGAACCATGTGTCCTTAATTTAAGGAAAAAATCAACACTCTACATGCACACACATAATCAACATTATTTATACACATTTCAATTTGAATGCCTTAATGTGTGTTTGAAATTATATAATTATTATTATATTGTTGTAATGTCTTAAGGATACCTTAAAGAATAGCACAAAAAAAGAGAAAAAGAAAAAAGGCATGACAACCATGACATAAATGTGTTATTATAAACATATTTAGACAGATTACAACTAAGTTTCCATCAGTTTGTTGAGGGCAGTCTGCATTAACATTTTGATGGGATTTACACAGCAGAGTTCTTTGGTCAAGAAAACAAGGAAATATTAAACATCCTGTAAATACATTTCTGCACAGTAAATCACCCAAGCTACCTTTCCAATTATTATTTTACTATGCCTTTTAAGTGTTTGGTTTTGGTCTTGGCTTGGTTTTGGTCTACCTTTGTCTTGGTCTTGCCCACAACACTAGTCCATAGACAGTTGAAAATGTGGTTTATTTATAATACATTTGAAGAAGTTATTTTTATTAAATATTGTGTCTAAGATTGTAGCAATCACGGGAACTTTAGGGAGTCGTTTTTAAATAGTACATAAATGTGATCAGCAGAGGACGCTGCTTCCTTTTCCTCTCTTCAGACATGAGAAAACCCCTCTCTGTCAATCACTTGGAAGCAGGGGTGGGCTCTTATTGTTCAGATTAAATCTATACTCACCACAGTTTGTAGCATTGATGTTTTTGGTGTTTTTATATTAATAGGAATCAATGCAATCATAATCAATACATTTATTGATATTTCTAGTATTTATACTGGAAGTTTAGGCTTTAAGCAATCACAAAATAGCTTTACCTTTCATTGTTTGCTCGTTTTCTGTAGAAAAGGTTTATTTTGTGTTTTCATTTTGTACAGAATAATAGACAAATAATAATAATAAAAACATATATAAGTATGTGTAAAAATTATACATATCCATACTTATTTAGTATATATATATATATATATATATATATATATATATATATATATATATATATATATATATATTATTTTAAGAAGCACCTGTTTGACGTTGTTAGCTGTCATAAAGCTACATGTGTACCCAACAATCAGTCAAAAGTCTAAGTAGCAACATAGCAAAACCAAAGGGCTGTCAAAAGACAAAAGACACAAGAGACATAATTGTAGACCTTCACAAAGCTGGAAAGGACTACAGGGCAATTGCAAAATGGAAGAGGCAAATGATGATTGTCAATGTCCCTCGGACTGTGGCCCCACAGAAGATCTCTCCTTGTGGGGTATCAATGATGCTAAGAATGGTGAAGAATCAGCCCAGAACTAAACGTCATCACACGGAAGGTTGCCCTGCTTTAGTAAGCCTATGTCATGGCCCGTCTGAAGTTTGCCAGGGACCCTTGGAGGATCCAGAGCACTCATGGGAGAAAGTCTTGTGCTCAGATGAGACCAAAGTAGAACTTTTTGGTCTTGACTCCATTCACCTTGTTTGGAGGAAGAAGAATGATGAGTATCATCCCAATAATACCACACCTACAGTGAAGCATGAGGTCAGAAGAATCATGATCTGGGGGTCTTTTTCTGCACAGGGGTAAGGATGACTTCACTGTATAAAGTAGGGGATGAACAGGGCCATGTATTGTGAGATATTGGGAAAAAACCTCCTTCCCTAAGTCAGAGCATTAAAGATGAGTCGTGACTGTGTCTTCTAACACGACAATGACCCAACGCACAGAGCCAAGAATACCAAGGAGAGACTCTTTTCATAACATATAGAGCTTCTGGAGTGGCCTAGCCAGTCTATAGACCTTAATCCAATTGAAAATCTTTAGACGGATCTGAAAATTCGTGTTGCTCACTGACAGCCCTGAAACCTGACAGATCTAGAGAAGATCTGAACGGAGGAGTGAGCCAAAATCCCTCCTGCAGTGTGTGCAAACCTGATGAAGAACTACAGGAAACATTTAATTTTTTAACAAAGGCTTCTGTACCAAAAAAAAAAATTTTCAACTTATTTGACACGGTTATTTACAAATAAATTATAGATATATTGTTTTTACATTGATTTGTATGCACAGACATATTTAATTAAATTAGATGGTTGCTGATTTCAGATTTTGATTTTACAACAGTAAAAGCTGTCGTTTTGTGCCTATAGTTCATTTGCATGTGCTGAGATCTTCTTGCAGATCTTCTGCTGGCCCTTGGGAACTAAATGTAATATGCTGCAACATGCTGGAACAGACCCACAATTGTTGTTTTAGGGACTTTAAACATGTATAGTTTTTTTCCGTTTGCCCACATACACCCATATGACGAAGGAAAGTCCCAAACTGGCCCAGGTAACTTCAAACCCCTGGTGTGAGGAGGAACTGATGCTTGTAGAGAGGAGTCTGTTGGAGTATCCAGGAGTTCAGGTGAATTCAGAAGTCAATTCAATTGATTGACAATGAGATCTGATTTCAACGTCTTTGCTAATGCATTTTAAGTATTGACCCAGTAAGATTTCTTGACCAAATTTATCATCAATCATAATTAAAACTCATAATGGGATGAGATCATCAAACTTCAGATGTGTTTTCCAGACAAGATAGTATGCAGATAAACATCTTTGTTGTCAATGGAATGAGTCCAGCATTACACCACACTAAGACCACACAGTCTAAGAACAGGACCTCTCTTATCAGTTGTAACTTTGCTTATCTGACCTTATGTGGATTTGCTCAAATAAAGGAAGGAAGACAGGAGGTAAACACGGCAGGTTTCCCGACACCAGCTGAGGGAGATCCCCAGGAGAGATCCAACCGGTTTCCTGGGCACTATTAAAAAAAAGAGTAAAGGGAAAGTAAAACTGCATACCTGTTATTCAACACGTTATCATTTTTTAGGATAGAAAGACAAAAAGAAAATCTTCAAGTCTTCAATTGCGTTCAATGACAAGACATGAAACATGAAACAACTATGGACCAAGTGAATCGAAACTGAATATTTCTCCCCATACGAATGTAAAGCGAAACCAGTGGTCTGCAGAAAGAAGTGCATTGATATCAAATGTTGAACCTTAAGCAAGAACTTTCATAGATGATGCACATCCAGTCTCCATCCTTTCTCAAATGGGTGGTAACTGAAAGGCTTTTGAGTTAGGTGAATGGGGAAACCCCATGTATTACACTACTTCCTAATTTCACTGAATGAGAGATAGACACTCTGTAAGATTACCTTAGACTGAATCGAGCTGTAGAGGCAAGCAGTGCAGTCAGGACTAAAGGGGCAGCCTTGGGCATTTTGACCTTGCCCTAAACGCATCCATTCTAATTAATATCCTAATTGGAGAAGCTAATTGCATTCTTGTATTTTAGAACGTGTCTTAATGGATCTATTACTGATGCTTCAGTAAACTGCTGTCAAACATCTTGAAAGAAACATCAGTATGGTTTGATCAGGGATTTGGGATGGATGTCTTTCTGAAACTGGAGAAATGTTTTAAAATGTGTGAACAAATATTGTCAGATTGATAGGATCTTCATACCTGTGGACAATGACCATGAGTGGCAGTAGTTCCACTGTGACCACCGGACCGCTGGACCTGACCAACAAAACACACGATTTAAACCGGACCAGACCTAACCCGGACCAGCCCGACTCGGAGCACAGGTGCACAAATGGAGCAGGAGTTCATCCACGGGACGCTCGCAATGGTTCAGAAGATGCGAAAGTCGTGGGGATCAAACCTCTCGAGGGTCCCAGAACCCCCAGACTGAGCTCACCCCCGACCAAAAGCGTCAATCAAACGGACCCGGCAGGAAAAATGCCAGAATCCTCGTTTTCCAAACTTCCGATCAGGAAACGTCCCTTTCCAGCGGAGCCCGCGTGTGGGAGAGAGCCGCGAAACAAACTTAAAGAAAAGAGTTGCGGTCCAAAAGCGCACGAGACGCAGAGTCATACCGACAGGGGTGCGCAGAGGACCCGAAGCTGCGAGGATGAACGAGCGCAACCTTTCAAGAACATTTCAGCAACATATTGTAAGTGACTTTTAATGATCAGTGGCTTGGTTTTGGTGAAAGGAAGATTTAAAAGTTGACATTTTGTTATTGTTGTACATGTAAACCTCCTGTCATTTTGAAAGTGATTTGTCCTGACGCGTTATTGCGCAGTCACGGTCAGTCCGGTGAGTCACAGTCAATCCGAAACTTATTGCGCTTATCAGCAGGATGTGTAGTTCAGTGATAGACGTGTCAGTGGGCTCACATTATTCTGCCACTCATCACTTTAACACTTCATTTAATGACATGCATTTATAAAACACACAGTGACACTGTGCTACTTCCCACAAGGCAAATCATCATTGATGTTTTAAACCGGTGTGACTCAATAGAAAATAAAAAGAGATATTTTGAAGAATGTCGCACCTTGCATTCGATGGTGGAACCCCTAACCCCCAAATCTTGCCTGAAATGTTCTTTTTTGTTTAGACGTGCCTTTTAAACACTCGTGTATTGAGTATGCAATACTTTTCAAATGTGGACATTTGCATGCATGTCTGTTCTACTCTGTATATTCTGTTTCATTGCTATTGTTACTTTGCAATGTTGGTGTGGTTTGCGGATGCCAATACTTCTTTCTCTCTGTAGTCATTGCAGGCTATTACCCATGGCTTCAACAACCCATAGGAGTTCCTGTGCTTTCGTGTCCTCCTCCGCCAGAGAGTTCAGATTGGCCCCTGGCAGATATTTCTGCTGCAACACGTCAAGATGAAGATGGTGACACGTGAGTCATTTGCGTGTTTTTGAGTCATTTCAAACATTGTAGTTCAGGAATGGGTTATGGTGAAACACGTTTGGTGTCACGAGGGCACCAGTGGCCTTGAGATTGCAATCCGATCAGATACATTTTATTATAGGTTGACAGATCGTCTAGATGTCCACTTGCATCATGGGTACAGGAAACACATCAACAAATAAAATGTATACATTGAATGCAAGTTGCTTTGAATAGTACAAGCTTTTATATGCAAATAATTTACTGTTAAATTGCAAATGGTCTCATTAGTAACCGTTATATGTGTTTGGATCATCCGTGTCATAATACTTTTTTGTTTACTTCTGGAAGTTCCAGATTATCCTAGATACCTTTGCTTTGATACTTTTTCTTCATCCAACAAAATAGTCTTATCAGTCCCAGGGTTTAACAGGAATAGTTCATTTAATCAGTTGTTGCAAATCTTTCCAACTTTTAAAAATATCTTGATTTGTGTTCAGCACAACAAAGAATGTTTACAGGTTTGTATCATGTGGAGTATGAGCATATTTTGCCTACATTTTTCTTTTTGGGTGAACTATTCCTTTTACATTGGCCTTCTGATTAATGTCTTTCCAGCAAAAACACGAATAGGTTGGTTTTGTTTTGTCACCGTGAAGAAAAGACAGACTTATGTTCTTCTGCTTGAACTGTGTGTGTAACTGAAGGATTTGTCGGTATGAGTAAGACTACATGAGAACTTGTTCTCACTGGATGGTGTGTTTTAAGAATGGTTTACCATAGAAGAGCATTCTATTCCTCTCAACATGATCACAAGTACATTTACACTAAACATCTGAACCTTTACATACTACAAAAATACAAAAATATAACTGATCACGTGAGAGAAACTTAGCAAAAATGACACCTGCTGTCACACAATACTGATATAGATATTTAGTAAGCATGGGACCTTGTTTTAATACTTAGTAAGCAAAAAAGGGCTTCTGTTGAGGATAATCATTTCACAATATGAAGAGTTTAGTTTCAATGCCTATCTGTATTTGACTCAGTTGACTACATGCTTTGACAAAATGACTATGACAGGCCCGTTAAAGTGAGTGTGCTCACCCTCTTGAAATGTTACTTCTGCATGACTTTCTTACTCCCAGAGAAAAAAACAAAGAAAGATATTTTAAGTAAAAGTTTTTTGAAGTATTATAAAGAACCAATTAACTTGCATTATATTTGTGTAGCACTAAATGGCTGCTCCTGCTGTTTGGTTATCAACTTGCTTCTGAATATCTTTCTGTTTTTTTCTGCAGAAACTCATACAGGTTTAAAATAACAAGAGGTAGAGGATATAATGTTCATAATCATTTTGGGGAGAACTATCACATTTAGTTTTTATGTTTAAATGTAAACCACATGTCTTCCTGAGCTACATGTCAACGATATTTTATGCAATAGCATTTACATAAACAAACACACACGCACCTTATTTTCTGTCTATCTCTCTCACACATTCACCCATCCTTCCCCCCGGCTCTTACGTCAATGCATGTCTTGTGCCCTCACCTTGTTTTCTTCTTAGCGCTTCATAGACCCTCACTTTCGGGAAAGCCTGGTGTACGCGCGAATATGTTGTGTGACTGCGGTTTTCTCAGGTGTCTTTCTCACTCTCTCTCTCTCTTTAAAGTTTTTTTCAGTGCTTTGTGTGTTTAAAATGAATGGGCTCAAAAACCCAAACATCCGCTCCTCACTTCCTCCTTTACCGCTTTTTCTCTTTTGCTTACCAGTCTCTCTCTCCCCTATTCCTCTCTGTTCTACATGTATCTCTGTGGCCCATCTTTACTCATTCTTGTCATTACCAAATACAACTTTATCTCATTTTTTTCTCTGTTACTGTATACACGGTTTCGTTGAACACACTCAACTTATCTGAAGTCTACTTCAGGTTGTGTTTGTTTATCGATCTGGTTAGTTTGTAATAGTATGATTTATTTATTATAATATATTTTATGTTTTTGTTATTTTTAATTAATAAGTTATTGTATATAAATTGTATTAAATAAAAAAAAATTTGCATTTTAGTTATATGAAAGATAGTTTATGATTTAACTTTATGGCATTTAAGTTTATCCAAGTTATGGTTATTCTAAGAATAATACTGACTAGACCCACTTTTACCTGGTTAGTAAATGTTATTTACTTTATTCATTATGCATGTTTTCAGTTATACTTGACAGATACTATTCTTTGTGGAAGTTAAGTTAAGAACATGAAAGCGTGCATGTGCAATAACATTTGTTTTATCTTGGTGTTTGTAAGACCGTCTATACAGTTATATAAAACATTTTACTGTTAAAAGTAATTGTTCACCCAAAAAAGAAAATTCTCTCATAATTTACTCATTATCTTTACACTTTAGATCTGTATGACTTTCTTTCTTCTGCAAAACACAGCAGAAGATATTTCGAAGAATGCAAGAAAAAGGCCCAATCACTTGCATTTGTTTGGTTACCAATTTTTTTTAAAAACCCACAGATGCACAGTGGAGTGTGTTTTTGTGTGTTTGTTAATTCACAAACTGTGGTTTACCCTGATTGTTGGATGCAGATGCATATTATGAAGGCTGTTCTCAGTTATCAGGCTTTATGCATTGATATATAGAGGTGCTTTGACACAAGCTGACCTTCATGCCCACCATCACTCACCTTGTTTTGTTCTTGCTGTGATTGCTGTAAGTGTAACAGTTTGAGTGTGTATATACAGTTTGTTTTCCTTAGGTTAATGTCTTGCAGTAGTCGGTTCTGTTTGCTGCGGCAGCAAGCCTGTGTTTGAGGGGATGTTAGAGGTTTGCTTTTCTGGGCTGCACAGGATGCCACACATGCACCACTGCCCTGCCATGAGCCCTTCATCTCATTCTGATGTGCAGGTTTCTACGTCAGTCTCAACTCAAGCCTTATCTGGAGCTGCGGTCTTACAAACTCTATGTCACTTCCAGGAACCCAAGTTTCATCTGTCGAAAAGAAAGAGAGACTGAATCAAAAAACTTTATTCTAAGCTGTTGTTACACTGAAGCCAATGATCATGACAGATAACAAAGATTTAGTTTTTGCTTTGTTAATTACATCCAATCTTAAACATTTGCAAATCAGCATTTGAAATGGACACTTTTTATCCTAATATGTAAATATGAAATATTGACTTATTAGCCCCAAAGTTGCAGACCTTGATTATTTTTGTCAACGGATTTAAAGGACTGTGCTGTGACTCATGTGAGAGTTTCCTATAGTATTATTGAAGTTTACACATCAAAGCCCGCCAAACCAGATTAAATAATTGAACACTTTGCCCGTACACAGTTTGCACAAGGCCTCTGACAATTACACTACAGCAGCACTGTGTAACTATACAACCTTCAAGTTTGACAAATACTTTAACTTACAAAGAGGAATGACACATAATAATGTATTCAGAAAAAGCACAAGATTTCCTGGAGTGCACTGAGCATTGAGCTCATTTACAGGAAAGGAGTAGAATAAAGAATGAATTAAGTTACTAATAATCTCTTCTGCTTTTTAAACTCAAAAGCAAGGAACAGAGAAGCTGTGACTTAGCAGATTGTTTTGTTCTTGCAGGTCAAACCATGAGTCAGGTCTGTTTTTGTTTCGTGGAGGAATGTTAAAGGCAGGTTCAGGTAGTGCCTATAACATGCTGCAAAAACATTAATGTCAACGTCTTAAACAGTAAATAGATTTTGTTCAGTTGAAAAAATTCAAACAATTGATTAAAAATCCAGTTAATTTCTCTAAAATGTACAAAGGTGCTACGTAGAAATTGACACCTTGTTTCTATTGTAGCCATAAACAGGCCAACCGCTCTACTAAACATATTTTACAAATTACTAATGTCATTTGGCAAAGTATCATAAATGTGACCAAATCGTTGTCCTCTTACAGTCTCCATAGTGCTTTTGAAGAGGGGCCATAGGTTGCATTATGCAACTTCAGCTGCTAGTCCTGGTATTTTGATCCACTGGTGGATTAATGCAGCTGTGTGGTATTTACAACGGCCAATAGAGGTGAATTTAATGTATGTGCCGTTTGATTTCAAACTCCCTTCACCATCGTTGTCTTTTGAAAATGTTGCAACAATGGAATAATCTACATTAAACCATAACAGAATAGAACAATATTTATAGTTTTATATGATGACTATAAATCCGCAATAATGATGAAAATATAAACAATGAGTATGTCCATTTTATTATGCTTTAACAGGGCAGTTCTTTACAACTGCTTCAAATCTTATATACTTTCGTTATAACATACTTTAAAGTTTCTGAGGTAGAATATAAACACATTGATGGCAAGATTGATGTCTACAAGATGGTAATCTTTGGCGCTTCTGTTTAAATTCTTCAGTACTGTTCTGTTATGTAAAAGTTATGTAAGAAAATGGAGTATGATGGACAGATTGTAAGGCAATCACTCTCATCTTTGTAAATATTGTTTCTCTTTGTAGAAGCTTCATAGGGTTTATGGGAAGTTTTGGTTGAAGAATCTGAAAAGCACAGAAAAGCCCCTATTGCAACAGTAAATATAATAATAATTAGTATTCAAAACAGAAAGAACGATGCCATTGTCCCTGAGGGCAGGAAGTGACTTCAAACCAAAGTAGCTGTTACTGGAAGTAGATTTAGAAAAAAACATCACTCCAAAATGTCATGCCGAGTTCCTCTCTCTTTCTCATGCACTTTTCTTCCTGTTCCCAATCTTAAGCCTCACCTCTCGTAAAGTTAGATGTTCTGTGAAACGATAGGCTGATAAGCGTTTCCCTTTGCCTAACACACATTTATCACGAGCATGCATTTAAAGCCTCTGTGCACAAGATGAGTCATACACATAGTTGCAAACCTTTAGTCACTCAATCAGGTGACAGGTCAACCAGTGAACTTTTTAACCCGCTGATAGACCTTTACTAGCCACCTATAGAAGAGAAACACCTGTGTTGAAAACCCTATTTTCAGTTGACTTAATAGCAGATTAATGTGTTTAGTGTGAAATGTGTAGTGCTTTATGTATGTATGTATGCATGTACATACTGTTTGAATATTTCGCCTGTAATTCTGTCCAATAGTACACTGTGTGTACGGATGATATGTATGTGCATATTACAGACTTCAGACTATGAAGTCTGTATTATATATTACATGTTATATGTTAACTGTTCTGCAATTATTCTGGAGCAAGCTCGCAAGAATTTCACTCACCATGGCACAAGTGCTGTGGTGATGTGACAATAAAAGTGACTTTATTTTTTATTTATGAATGTGTTTATGTTTCTTTGTGCAGGCCTCTTCACATTGCTGTTGTTAAGGAAAACGATGAATACGTCAGATGGCTTATTGAAATATTTCAACGGGCACACAGAGACCTTGATATTTTCAATAACCTACGACAGGTGAGAGCAAAAAACACACAAACGCACAATGAAGAAGGAAAGTTTTTATATTAAACATAATGGAATTGGTTTTGTCAAAGGAACAGAAAAATACCTTTAGAATCCATGCACAGAAGAATTTAAGGTTAGATTAATCCCAATTTCGTGTCTCTGTTGGGTGGATCCCTCCGCTGTTATTTACTCACCCATTTGGGTTTATAAACCTGTTTGGCTTTCTTCAGCAGAACCCAAAAGAAGATGTTTTGAAGAATGTTGCTATCAAAACAACGGCGGCATCAATTTACTTGCATATGTTTTGTGTCAGTACAATAGAAGTGAAGGTATCTCTGATGTTTGATCACCAAAATTCTTCAAAATATCTTCTTTTATATTCTGCTCTGGAACGAAAGTTTTATAGGTTTGAGATGTTAAAAAAAGAATAATGAATAGCAGAAGTATCTCTTTTAAAATTAAAAAAATCTTGATACGGCTTGATGGATTTAGCTGGTCTAAGAGGGTTTTAAACATCATTAAACTCCAGATTGGCAGATCAGCTAGATCGAAAGGACAGCTAAAGTTCAGTTTTATATACTGCCTCAGGCCGCTTTGTTCCCAGCATAATTTTCCCAGTCTCAAGCAGAAGAATTGTACCCCTAGAAACAACTCAAGCAGTTTTTTCTCACAAACAGTTCCACATAAGGCATTTACACAAGCTCGCCAGCCCACATGTCCACCACAATACACGCAGCCTCCGTCATCTGCCTTGTCTGTTCTCATGTGTCAGAATTATAATGAACGCACAGACCCACTAGACTCTTCCCAGGCTTTCACGTCCTGTTCTTCATTTTTGGTTGCATAAAGACACTTCCACCATTCTCACCCATCTGCATTTTCGATTACCGCCAATGCATGTCAAGCTTGACCTCAAAAATCACCTCAAATTCATGTTTAGGTTTCACTCGGCTTACAGGCAGTTTTTCACACACACACTAGCATACACACACACCAGGCAGTTACCAGAAGCTGCGCATGTCTTTCAGCTGTGGCTTAAAGCTTTTTACTGTCAGGTTGTTGAGGTTAAAGGTTTTGATATATCCTGTCGTCAATTGTTATTTCCCCAGAAATGTAAAGTACAAATTAGCATGTCTTTGAAGCTTGGAATGAGCTTTGAGTTACATTTAGTCTGCAGCATTTCTCAAGGGTTCTGGTTTGGTTCAAAGGAACTTCTTTTGAACGCTAAATTTTAAATATTATAAATGCAAATGAGGAGGGCATAGCTGTAGAAAGTGTTACTAGAGTAATCATTACAACTTCAGTCATTATCACTAGATCTGTTTCATGCCAGAATGACTTGTTTCAGTGTCTGTCTGCTCTCCACATTTGCCTCCCACTTGACAGTTACAAATAACAATGACATTGACATTTGAACAGTGTGTTAGTGTGTGTGCATGTGTGTGTGCATGTGTGAGTGTATGCAAGTTTACATTCACATTCACAATCCAAAAACAAGTTTGCATGATCTATAAGTATGTTATATTTGTATGGGTCTGCGTGCAAAATTATGTATTTGCGTTCCAAGAAGTCACATGACAGATTCACACTCTGGCTTGTTTCTCAACATACCTTGTGTTGAGGTTTACAGGGTATTAAAAGGGGACTTTCCCTCTCTCTCTCTCTCTCTCTCTCTCTCTCTCTCTCTCTCTCTCTCTCTCTCTCTCTCTCTCTCTCTCTCTCTCTCTCTCTCTCTCTCTCTCTCTCTCTCTCTCTCTCTCTCTTTAAAGGCTGGTTATCTTAATGTTGCACATATGTATTTATATCAAACCTTTTAGTACACTTTTTCATGTCCTCTCTTGTCTGTATGTTCCAGTCATCAATGCTTTATCATGCTGGATTTAATTTCAGTTCACCAGAAAGTTCTTGGGTGTCATGAGTCTTCCCCTCATTCTGTCATCTAGTACAGCCAACATTTCGCCTCTCTTTCTTTCTTTTTCCTGTGTTTACACTCTGGAATGTGAATCTGAGGACACACTGCAGGGGAGAGGAAAGGGGTTTTCCCTTTCTGATCCATCTCTTCCCTTCATCTCTCCTCTCTCTCCCTCATCACTCATTTCCGGCTCATCCTGTCCCTCTCTATCCTCAATGTAACCCGCCCTTCCTTTTGTAGCACTTACAGTTTAATTTTAAACCTTTTATGGCCAATTTTTTAGGTTCAGATAACTGTTTACATAAGAAGCCTAAAATATGCAACAACTAAAAAAAATTCTAGTCTTACATAAGAATTTGGGTGGATTTTACTCTTACTGTATGATTTCCCCCCCTTGTGGTTTAGATTTATATATCATTGATCAGGGCTTATGGAAAACCCATAAAGTTTATGTGTGGCAACATGTCTTCTACCCTCCGCACATCATCGAGTATGTGATGTTGGTGAGTCAGACAGGATTCAGGGAAATAGGAGCGTTGTTTTAATATGAAGGGAGGGCCATAGGCATTGTGACACCAGAGGAATTTCTGTCTCTGCATACTTTTTTCAACTGTACTTTACTGGAACATCATCTTTCCTGTGCCAAATCACACCCCTGACTCTTTGTGTCAATCTAGAGCTCACTCTACCTGCAACCAACTGATGCCAATCTTTAGTAGATATTATAATACATCTCTCTCTCTCTCTCTCTCTCTCTCTCTCTCTCTCTCTCTCTCTCTCTCTCTCTCTCTCTCTCTCTCTCTCTCTCTCTCTCTCTCTCTCTCTCTCTCTATCTCTCTCTCTCTCTGTGGTTATTTTTTTTATGTTTTATTTGTATTTTTGTCTGATTGAGTTCGATTTCAACTGCAAAACTTTTACTTTTGTGCTATATTAAGGGGAGAAGGAAGCGAAGTAAAGTCTTACATGGTTCAATAAACATCTGTTGAATGTCAGAAAATTTCCAAAAATTCACTCTTGCATGCTCTTGCAAACTGTGTTTGTTGAAGCAGACACACAAACCATGGCTTATTTTGTTATTCCTCTTGTTGAACGTGCAATGGCTAAATTTCCCTGTACAAATGTGTTTTGATTAGTTTTTTTAGTTGATAGACCGTGTTTGTATGTGCACAATGAATAGGCTGCCCTTGGGATGGTTATAAAGGGCTGATATACCTGATTATCTTAAGATCTGCAAAACTGACCTTTAACCTCTGAGAAACGTTCCAGGTTTGCAGATGCACTTACAGGAATCCAAACAAGGATATAACTCACCCTATCACCTAAGAGATAGATCTTCCTGATATGCTGAATAAATATTATTTATAACTATATATTTATACATATGTCCATATGTGATCACGTTCTAAATGTAATTGGGTGTTTAACCTTTTGTGTATCCACTATTGATTTATTTGATTTACTCTCTCTCTCTCTCTCTCTCTCTCTCTCTCTCTCTCTCTCTCTCTCTCTCTCTCTCTCTCTCTCTCTCTCTCTCTCTCTCTCTCTCTCTCTCTCTCTCTCTCTCTCTCTCTCTCTCTCTCTCTCTCTCTCTCTCTCTCTCTCTCTCTCGCTCTATCTCTCTCACTCTCTCACTCTCTCACTCTCTCATACTTTAACAGACACCATTGCACTTGGCTGTCATCACCCATCAGCCCAGTATGGTAAAAGTTCTGCTGGATGCAGGTGCTGATCCTGGGGCTCTGGACCGTCATGGACAGACAGCTCTCCATCTGTGTTGTGAGCATGGAGAAACCAACTGCCTAGATGTAATTCTCAGACACTACCCACACAAACCCTCCCCCCACCTGGAGATCAGGAACTATGAGGGTGAGTGCTTTCATACTTGAAAATATTGTTAGTTACAAGATGCATCACAGTGACATGAGTTCATTAACCATAATATCAAAATTTTCATTATACGGAGAGGACTTTTCCAATTTACTTTGTTTCACTAGGGAGCATAATCAATGCCTGCATTATGCACACTCTACATAGTACTGTGGTACTTGGTCTTTTACATGTGTTAAGTATCCCTCTGTATCTTACTTTATGTGTGCATAAGGAACAGAGATGAGATTGTAAAAAATGGCTTTAGTACATAGTAGTATATTTATATTATTCTTGGGTGAGAGAGAGAAATACATCCTTTTACCGTCATCATTAAAAAGAAGCACTCGGAACCACAGAAAAGGGGAGATATTTTTATTTTGGAAATATTTGTGTGTTGCTCAATCCGACATATAATGGGGTCATGCAGAAGCAGTCTGACAATTTTATATTTGTCTGACAACAGGTATGACTCCACTTCACCTGGCGGTGCAAAGCAGGGATATAACTTTGGCAAGAATCTTACTGAACAGAGGAGCTGAGATCAATGCTGGGGTCAGTAAAATTGTCATCAATTTCGTGAGCACCTCACTTCTGATCTGACAATATGTTTCTTCCCTGCCATATTTTTCTTTATTGTAATTTCAGTTTTTTTGAAAGATGTATCTATCTTCTTATTTCCTCTTACTTCACAGGATAACAAGAGCGGTCGCAGTCCACTGATGCATGCTGTTGAAAACGACTGCATTGATATGGTGAACTTACTGATCGAGGTGTGTGCTAGCATATATTTTCTATTGCATACTACCATCATAATTTAAAGGCTATGAAAGCAAATCAAGGTTTCAGGCTATGAAAGCAAATCAAGGTTTCAGTCGAAGTCACTGTTGTCCTGATAACACATTTGTCACAGTTTGTTTCTCTCTTCATTCTCTTACTTGTCTATTGGAGACCAAAAGTAATGTAACTTTGGGTCCTATATTTAATGTCCTTCTTAAGTAGTTCACCCAAAAATTTAATTCAATTTAATTTGATTTACTTTAATTATTTACAGTCTTTTGATTTGTCTTTCAGAGTGGTTGTGATGTGAATGCACAGTCTTACAGTGGGAACACAGCTTTACACAGTGCTTGTGGCAGAGGTCGAATAGAGGTTGTCAGGCTATTGCTGAAGAATGGAGCTGATAGTTGTTTAAAAAACAACCACAATGACACTGCCATCATGGTAGCACAAAACCAAAAGGTAAGAAAAGAAATGAAAGACTGAAGGATGGGCTAAGTGTATTAGAAAAAAATGCACTTGGGATGTGTTTAATCCCTAGTTTTTATAGTTTGTTTAAAGTTTTATTATAATCTTAATTCCACTGTTATTTTATATTCTTAGTTTTAAAGTTAAAGTGATTGTCCACTCAAAAATGAACATTCTGTCATCATTTTACTTTTTCTTCTGCAGAACACAGAAAAAGATATCTTGAAGTATGTTGGTAAACGAGCAACAGCGGTACCAAAAAAAACATTGAAATGTTTTGTTAACCAGCATCCTTTAAAATATTTTTTTCTGTTTTCTCCAGAAGAAACAAAGTTACACAGTTTTAAAATGACAACAGTGTGAGTATATAGTCTTATGTCAGAATTTTCATAATTGGGTGAACCTTGATTTTAATATTAGTTTAATATCAATGGTTTTCTGATTTATTATTTATTTGGTTTTTTTAGGACATTATTCCCCAGTTAAAAAAAAAATACAGTGGTGAAACATCACTGTATTCCAGTCAAAATATTTTAATGAAAAAGATTTGATACAGTGTATATAGAATACAAACACTACCGACTAGTGGAAGTTCCCAAAACATGGTTTTGTGTTTCAAAGAGAATTAAAGTTATAGTTAACGTCAAATAAAAAATGTCGATTCCCTTGTCACTTTATCAGGAGAACAAAATGATATTTTGAAGAATGTTTGGTAGCTTGCACTCATGCAATTACACTGCCTTTGTGTCCATACGATAGAAGTAAATCAGTGCCACTGCTTTTTGATTACCAACTTTCGTTAAAATACCTTTTATAATGTTCTACAGAGGAAAGTGAAGTCATACAGATTTTAAATTGATTGGTGCCATGACCTTTTGCTTTAACATGTATCATAATTGGGACAGTCGTGGCCTATTGGTAAGTTAGTTGATCTTTGATCACAAGGTTCGATTGGCAGGGCCGACAGTTAACGACTGACGTGCCCTTGAGCAAGGCACCTTACCCCTGTTCGCTTCCGGGATGCTGCCCAGTTCGCTCTGGGTGTGTGTTCACGACTTGCCCTGCGTGTTCCCTTAGAGTGGGTTGGTTAAATGCAGAGGTCACATTTCAGGTGACATTTCGACTGACCTATTTGTCATATCTGACTAATAGGTCACTTTCATTTGGATCTTGGTCAGATGTATAACTTGTATAACTCCTGTGATTATGTGGTTGTATTTGAAGGTGTCTGATGTTCTGCGAGGGAAGGGCACCCGTAGCAACACTGTGAAAGCACAATCAATCAACAACGGTACCCAAAACACACCTTATGGTTCACCAATATTATAATTAACTTAAGATCATTAACTAAATTCTGTTGTTTTTTATTTCCTTGTAGGCCCTCTTTCCCCGGGCAGCTCAAATCATTCTCCGCTATTAACCCCCACTCATCAGAGGAGCTCCTCACTTTCCCCCGTGACTTCAGTTGTACACTCGCCCAGAAGCCAGTCAGTAGATAACATTTCAGAACAGCAGTCGCCAGTCAATGGCAATGACAAAACATTGTTACCACGATCGCTTAGTAATATAACAGCAGACAACGGAGCAAGTTATGGATTGGCGCTTCATCCTTTTCAGTGTTTTTCACCATCCTTTTTGCACATACATAGAAGGACGTTAATCGCTGGGCCTTACTATGGTTTTCCGAATCCACCATATTACACAGATGCACAGATCATTGGTATCCCTCTACCTGTCTCTCCATCGCAGGGTCCAGCTAACCAATCACGACCCTCCAGTCACAGCAGCGACCAATCGGACATATCTAACATGAGCATAAACAGTGAAGAAAGAAGTTGATAGTGGCTGAACATTTTGTATGATGTTTGACTTTCTTTTTTAAAGACAGTGACTGAATTGTGTGGTGTGTGTTTTCAAGTTAATGTGTAAACCTTTATGTGTGAAGCTTTGGAAATCATTTAATTCTGCATATACGAAATACAATTTGGTATGTAATCTTAATGATTATGGTGTATTTTTTTTGTAGTTTTGTTTATTTCAAAGGGCTATAATACGTCATTTGTATAATACAGCAGGATTGTTTTAAGTATTTTTTGTTTTGTTTTTAGTGGTTATTTGAGATTATCCACCTCCCAACATGCATGGAAATTTTGTTCCACCTGTATGTTTGCAACTTTGGTTCCCTGTGTGCACAAACAAGAAAATGTAAATGTTTCATCGTAAGAGTTGTGGACTTTTATGTAAAATCCTTTCCATTGCCAAAAATAGTAAGTAAGTGTTGTGTTTAAATAGCATTTGTGTAGATTTGTGTTGATTTGATTTTGTATTGAAGCACACCCCTTGTCAAAAAATCCTTTAAGAAATTCAGTGGTGATCCGATTAGATTCTTCAAATCCTATTAGATAGTACCTTAAAGTGTGTGTGTGTGTGTGTGTGTGTGTGTGTGTGTGTGTGTGTGTGTGTGTGTGTGTGTGTGTGTGTGTGTGTGTGTGTGTGTGTGTGTGTGTGTGTGTGTGTGTGTGTGTGCGTGCGTGTGTGTGTACTGGACTCTTGTTAGAATTTATCATATTTCTTATAGGAATACTCTTAATAAAAATATCATATTAGTATCCAGTAAAAAATCTTATAAAATCCAATAGAAATGGTTCTAAAATACGGTAGAAATTCTTATAGAATCCAATGCAAATTTCTTATGAAATCCTATAGGAATGGTTCCAAAATATGACAGAAATTCTAATTAGAATCCGAAATAAATATCTTATGAGAGTCCAGCAGGATTTTTGGACAAGTGACTACATTTCATGGAGAGATCCTCATTGCAACACGCACCTGACATCCAATAGAAACCCAGCACAACATTAATTCATCTGGAAACATTTCTGGAAATGATGTGAATGCGTGAATGTAAATACAATGGAATGAAGCTTCGTTAAACCACAATTAAAATAATATTTTTACACAACGACGTCACGTGCATTGTATATAAATAGTTTCTCTTATATTGTGCTGAGATTGAGGGCGTGAGTTAAAAGTCCGTCCAAGCCCCTTAAATTCAAACTCTGGTCGCTGATTGGTCGGTTTCGTTTCGTGCGTTTGCGTCTTCCGAGATCGCTTTAGCGTCCGGCCATGTTAAATCTCTAGACGGAAGAGACAAAAGCCAACAGCAACAAAGAATTTCTCAAGACACGCTCGAAGAATTGAGTTTATCAAACCCACGACGATTCAAAGATAACAGAATTAGAAGGTAAAGGCTCGGATGTGAGCTTGATTTAATTGGACATTTATTTCCCCGAGGCTGTAAGCTGTTATTAACGTCATGCTAAGCTAACCTAACAATGTAAGCAGTGGCAGCTTGAGTTAGCATGCTGTTCAATAGCATGTGAAAATCAAGTTATTCGACGTTAAACAAAGTTTACGGTGTCGTTTGGATGAGATTCTACGTCGAGTTGGGCTCATTTTTAAGATTAAAATCACGAATGTGCACTGCTGAAAAAAGTTCATCGATGAAGCTTGTGGTCATCCGTTAGCCACTTTAGCTTAGCATGGTTAGCAGATGCATGCACACGCTTCACAGGCGAGTTTAGCATCAGAGATGAAGGCTTTATGTCCTCAAATTGGCCTTTACAATATTTGGGTTTTAAGTGAGGGTAATGTGGGATATATATTCTTATAATTTTCGCGATTTAAGAGCGTTTTTATACTTAAGTGTCTGAAAATGTTAGCTAAACGTGTGTGTTGTGTTAGCTAGTTGGGCATTGTTTTCATGCTAAAGTTACACTTTGAATGTTAATAGTTTTATAATCTGTTTTAATTGACTTGCTCATTGATATATTTTATGACTTATTATTGATTTTGTTGTTTGCAGGTACATCACTTGGGTCCAGAATTTCCTCAACTGAAGTGATCAGGAACTTTGAGAGTAAAGTTAGGAAAGGCAAGAAGAGAAGCCAATAGGACTCATTAATGGACTGTCAATGTAGAACTGGACAATTGATCCTGCATTGACTTTCGGACTGCAATCCTTCAGTGTCATTGTGTATCACAATTATCAGCTGTAAGTGACACAGGCAGAAGTTTGTTATTCATCATTCAGAAGAGAAAAGCCCAATTTAAGGAGCGCAGATAGAACCATTAGCTGAGCCGTGTGCTTTTGAATGTAAAGACTTGGCAGATTTTGGATACCAAAAGGAATACAGAAGGTACAAAAGGATTTATGCAATCAAAAATTTAAAAAGGGGAGTGAGAAACAAAAAGAAGGCAAATATTTTGTAAATTTTCAGGGATAGTGTACACATTTTTGAACATTATTAGATTTTGTATCACCTGCATTTTGGAATCCTTGTGCAAGACTGGAATTTGCACGCACCCGTTTGCTAGTTATTTTGTACTTTGGCTCTAGGCTTTTGAAATATTTATTGATATAAATATAATTTTCTCCTATTTTAGGAGAGTGGTCTTATTAAAACAAATTACGACGGCACTCTTCTTTTTAAGAGGTCTGTACGTACCGGAAATCGAAACCGTTTACACAACGCGTTGAGCAGAACAGTTTAAAAAAAAAAAAGTGGTAGAAGTAGCAGAAAAGTTTCATTTAAACTGTTGAGGAATATATCTAACAATGGCTACAGCAAGAACCGAGATCCCTGCTTCAGTCATGGCAATGACCAAACAAAATGGACAGTCTAAGCCCATGACTCTACAGCCGGGTTCGCTTACTGCCTCAACACAATCGGGAAAAGCACCTATTGTGCCCCAAAAAGGAAGCAGTATACCCCAAAGCAGCGGTGGTATTAGGTACGTTCAGCGACCTCTCATATTGAGCACATTCAGCATGTGACGGAATTGATGTAGAAATGTCTTTAATTATGGATGTTTGTTTTTAGGTTTGGAGATGACTGGAAGAAGTGCCTGCAGCTTCCACCGAAAGACACAAGAGTGAGAACCACGGTGAGTTATCGGTTAATGTAGCATTTACGTTTCTTTTTTTTTGGAAGTGCCCATCCTATTCAAGAATAGGAAAAGAACCTACCTGTCAGGTTTATTGCTGGAAAGTAAACTTCCTCCTCTCAAACAGGATGTGACTGCAACCAAGGGGAATGAGTTTGAGGATTACTGCCTTAAGCGTGAACTGCTAATGGGTATCTTTGAGATGGGCTGGGAGAAGCCTTCTCCTATTCAGGTAGTAAACATTTCCTCCCATATTTTAAATGGTCGTGAGGGTCACTTCAGGTTTATTTATTAGGACCAGAGTCTGAGTTTTGTGCCTTACCTTTCACCTTGCTGTCCCATCTCTATAGGAGGAGAGCATTCCTATTGTCTTGTCGGGAAGGGACATTCTCGCCCGAGCTAAAAATGGCACAGGGAAAAGCGGAGCCTACCTCATCCCACTTTTGGAGAGGATTGATCTGAAAAAAGACTACGTTCAAGGTTTAGTTTGCATTAGAAAACACCAATTTTACAGTCTTTAAATTAGTAAATCGTCAATAATATATTCACCTTTTAGATTAAACTCCTTCTTTGCTTCTCTTCTGTAGCAATAGTGTTGGTGCCAACCCGTGAGTTGGCTCTACAAGTGAGCCAGATAAGTATAAACATGAGCAAGCACCTTGGTGGTGTCAAGGTTATGGCAACGACAGGTGGTACCAACTTAAGGGATGACATCATGCGTCTGGATGAGATTGGTAATTAATTGAGTATTATTCTGTGTTCTAGAGTATTATATTTTTGGATAATATTTTGTGTTCCCTGTGTTGCAAGATTGATTTGTCCCAAGTTCTGTCCAACAACTTATAGGTAGAATATAAACTAATAATGGCGCATTTCAATGCTTTTTATGCGTGTGTCTTTTTACTAAATACAAAGTACAAGTTAAACTTGTCTGCAGTACTAACAGTAGTTCATTTGAGGAGTTTTTTTTGTAGTGCTTCCAAAGAATTCCCTATTGCATTTGCTTTATGGGGATTATCTCAAGTCCATGCTTGAAGTTACGTGTGTTTATTTGGCGGATGTATTTATTCAAGTTGAATTCCATCAGATTACATACTATAATTTTTTTATGTGAAATCCCAAGGATTTAACCCACATGAAATGATTCCATTTGCTATGTAACTGTGTTGTAAGGGTAGGTTTTGCACAACCTAATTTGCCATACTGCAAGCTGTTGCAAAATTCTTCTAGTCCCCTTGTTTCCTCCCATTTCCATGTAGTGCTATGCTTTTGCTTATATTCGCATTTCATTTTATGAGCAAATCTCAAGTGTTACATCAGAATAATCTTATTTTTCTCTACTTTGATCGTTTTTATTAGCAGTGGAGATGATTTAATAATTGCCCTGTTAAGTAAGTGTGGTATTGTTTTGTGCTGCCAAGCTTTTAATTATTTTCTTTTTTTGCCCCGTCTCCAGTTCATGTTATAATTGCCACCCCTGGCAGGATCCTTGATTTGATAAAGAAAGGTGTGGCAAAAGTTGACAAAGCTCAGATGGTTGTGATGGATGAGGTAAGAATAATGAGGCACATATAGCAGATTTCGAGCCAAGCAGACATTCTTGAATTTTATGATCTCACTGCTGCTTTACAGGCTGATAAGTTGCTTTCTCAAGACTTTGTGGTGCTTATTGAGGACATCATTAGCTTCTTGCCCAAAAACCGTCAAGTTCTTCTCTATTCTGCCACTTTCCCCATCAGTGTGCAAAAGTTCATGGTGAGGATTTCTTATAAACATAACCTCATCCAAAGATGAGTTGAATTGTGTTTAAACATCGCTTTTATAGCAATGCACTTCATAATGTATTCTCTTTTCCAGAGCAAACATCTTCAAAAGCCATATGAAATCAACCTCATGGATGAGCTTACCCTGAAAGGCATCACTCAGTACTATGCCTACGTAACAGAAAGACAGAAAGTCCACTGTCTCAACACACTTTTCTCCAGGGTAAGGAACACTCCATTCCTTTATTTAATTAATTTGTGTTTTAACGTGAATTGTTGTTGTTGCATACTTGTTCTTTCCGGCTGATTTTTTTTTAATTTTGCACAAATAAACCTATTTTATATTTTCTAGCTCCAAATCAACCAATCAATCATCTTCTGTAACTCCACCCAACGAGTGGAGCTACTTGCCAAGAAGATCACTCAGCTTGGCTATTCCTGCTTTTACATCCATGCCAAGATGATGCAGGTCAGATTCTTCTTATTTAAAGCTTTCTTCAGATGCTACAGTTAAAGTTTGACATATTTTAAATAGTATTATCTAAATATCACAGGAATACAGAAACCGGGTGTTCCATGACTTCCGGAATGGACTGTGTAGAAACTTGGTGTGCACAGGTACGCCTTGGTTGTAGCACATTTTTTAAAGGTTTCAGAATTTCTAAAACTTAATTTTATTCACAAAATCTTCACAGATCTTTTCACGAGAGGAATTGATATCCAGGCTGTCAATGTAGTCATCAACTTTGACTTTCCCAAAAATGCTGAGACATACTTGCATCGCATTGGCAGATCAGGTAGAGCATCATCTTCATTAATAAGGATTATCACTATTCTTTGCACAGTTGTTCTAAAATTTCTCTTTGTTCTCAGGCAGGTATGGTCACCTGGGTTTGGCTATTAACCTGATCACTGCAGAGGATCGTTTCAACCTAAAGGGCATTGAGGACCAGCTGATGACGGACATCAAGCCTATTCCCAGCAGCATTGACAAGAGTCTTTATGTGGCAGAATTTCACTCTCTTAACCCTGATGAGGAGGAAGCTTCTGAAAAGGCAGAGCTTAATTAACTTCTGACTGGTAAGAAGGGCTCATTACCATTAAATTTATCACTTTAATATTCAATTTAAGGCTTATTGAATGCTAAAATGTAGATTTAACTCGCCAACATTTCTATTTCAGGAGAATAAACGGACCGATGCTTGCCATTCTGCACATTTTTCTACTGAAGACAGGCTCAAAGATGTTTTTTTGTTTGTTTTTGTTTTGCTGAACTGATTGCCCCATTAGTCTGGAACTCCCAGTTTAATGTAATCAGCTGCTGGAAGTTATGGGGCCAGTATTAAGTCATTAGATTTGTTTTCTATAAAATCCCAGACTTCGAGCCAGGCAGCTTACCCTTTCCTATTTGGAGCACAAAAAGCCACAGCTCTTTGAACTTAGAACATTAAAAAAGAGGGTTCAATGTCTGTATCTGCTGTTAGTTTAATTGGTCCGATCAATCACAGATATTTTTAGGGGAGAGTGCCAACAAATTAAAAAGCCCAAGCTTTATTTCTCTTTTTCTTGACTGATGTGAGAGGGGTTTGCGCATTTGACAAATAAGTTCTTGCTCCTCCGAGAACTCATTTGTTATATGCATTGCAGTTGATCAGGGATAACCATTAAGTGGTATAACATTTCTAATGGTCTTCTGTTGGTCGTTTAAAGCTGTGTTGTACATATCTTAGGAAAGGGTGGATGCTGATGCTTGTTTTCCTTTACAGCAGATACAATTTAGAATTTCATTTCATTGACTTGCTTTTGACTTCCATATTTGATGCTCACCACCGTGTCATCTTTATTTTCAGCACCCAGACACAAACACTTCCATAAATTCAGTTTGTACATTGCACCACTCTCACTTACAGCTGTTTCTGTCTAAGTGCCTTAATCTCTTAAATGCTTCCTCTGGATTTTGAGGGAGCGCTCTAGTGGTGTGCGGTTCAAAAAAAAAAACTTTGTCAGAATTGACAGTGGAAGAAACTGTTACCTTATAAATCTGGATTTGCTGTAATACCTCAAACCCAATGAATCAGTTCTCTATTATTTGACCATTTTATTTGTAATAAACAATACCTACCTCAGCATTGGCTGGGTGAGCAATAGAAGGCCCTGTGTGTAAGTACCAGGCACTCAGATTTTAATTTTAGTCAGGATAAAAAAGTTAATATTTTTCAAAGAACAGAGGACAGTTTAGGCTATTTGACAACTCTTTTTTTTCCCCTTCTGAAACAAAAGTCGGGTATGTGTGGGTTTGTAATATTTCGTTGAACAAAGTTAATGCGATTCAGTCTCTTCTTCTTTTGTCTAATGCACAAAGCAAGTGATTTTACAACATATCAGCACACATGCTGTGATAAAATGGCAGCTGTAAAAGTTGGTATCTTTTAGTGTAAAAATGTGTCCCATGTCCCCTGTTGTATGTGTTAAATTGTGCTCTCTTTGCCATGTGTTGTGTTTAAGTAGAAGCTGTTTGTTTTACTGTGAGGATTAATGGGAGAATGGCCAAAGCTTTTTGCTCCAAATGTTAATGCCAGCCTATCCTGTCCCTTCTCTTATAAACAAAATAAAATCCAGCATATTCTCCATGTGTGTTGTTTTCTTTAAATATCTGGTATTTAAGTTTTTTTTTAAAGTTACAAACTCCAGTGACCAAAAGATATAAATTTGAATAAGTATAAATCAAAGTTCCTAAACATATTATTGATGTTGTACTTAAAAGCAGTGGTGCGACTCTGTTCAAATGTCTAGCACAAATTCAGATTATTAGTTTTTTGGTTAAATATGTTCATGGCCATACTGGCTAAATATTATGCACACTTATTACTGTGTGTTTAATCAGAAAAAAATTCTGCAACAAAAACCTTAATATGTTCACCCTGAGATCAAAACAAGCAAATGAGGGCATTTTAAAATCTGTCAAACTCATAACTTCTTTTAATAGTAACTATAATAAATACTATTAACAGACTGACTGAATTGTCACTTTATTCACTTATGTTGTACATAGTGTTTTAGGGGAAAAGCCCCCACTACACATATGGGTGGAGAATATTCTCTGAGTGTCTGTTTTAAGTACTGATTATTCATATCACATATTTGAGCAAAACCTTTATAAACTAGAATAAACGAATCAAGCGGATTGCAGAGTTTGTGCATTGGTCTGTGCCATCAGATTATTAAATATTAAAAGCATAAAAATAAAGCGGATATTTTCTGCTTTAGAAAAAGGTTTTAACTTTGTGTTTGTGTTCAAATTACATAATTTCTTTATAAACTGTTAAGTGGTCAAATATAAAATCTATAAATATTTATTTACATATATATATATATATATATATATATATATATATAAATACAATATATATATATATATATATATATAAATACAATATATATTTATATATACAATAATTTTTTCAACATTTGTACACTATACTTTTATATGCTTTAAGTATCTCAAGTTACATTTCATGATCTGAAATGTATTAAAAGTATTTAAATGTGATGAAAGTATTAACAAACACTATAAAATCAATTTATATGATAGTGATCTTTAATCACTATTCTAAGTTCTTTAGATTTTTTTTTTATTGATAATAAATAATATTACGATTTGTGATCATAAACGAACAGAACCAAAGTTATGAAAACTAGGTTTGTTTCCCTAACCTTTGACACTTACCCTTGAGAAGCAAGTTTGAAGGAGTATTCAACATACGTCACCGTGCCTGATATTTCCTGCAATGATGACATCAGAAGTACGCCATACTTGCCAGCCAATTATCACGCAGTTCTGCTGGTCTTTATCCAATCCGCTATTAATACCGCCGGAATGGGCGGGACTAAGCGACGGTTACGTAGTTGTCTCCACCGGTGCCTATCAGCCGTATAACTGGACTGCATTGCTAAACGTGAGTATAACACGAGGCCTGCATATAGTTACATAAATTACATTTGCGCAGTTCTTATGAATTAATGCGGCATATATTGACGCATAAAACTGTGTAGCTAGCACAGAATACAGATTATGTTGCGCGTTTCACAAAAAGACATTCCTCTCTTTCATGCTATAGCTACAACCATGTTAGCATGTTAGCTAGCATCAACCTTAGCTTACCTGCTATTTAGCCAAGCTCCACATGTGAGCTGCTCATTGTGGCTCCATTTAATTATTGTTATGTTAATAAACTGATATTATGTGAAGAGAGTCTCAGTTGAACTGCTGGTCAACTCTATAGTGATGGAGTTAAATGTTTAATGTGGTTTTGATAGTTGGTGGTGTGTAGTAGAAAGATGTTTCACTGTCAGTGATTCTTAAATGTGAAATCTGTGTTTATTTCTGAAATAGTGATGTTGCACTGTGCTGTGTGGAGATTGAGTAATATTAGTTGCTTAATAAAATCTGTTTTATGAACACATTGTGTGTCTTCTTGTGACACTGCCTTGTGTTATCAAAGAGTATACAAAGATGAAAAATTCTGTTATGAATGAATAACCTGTGTACATTTCTTTGTTTTTATGATCACAGAGATAGATATTTGGACAAATGCTTTTAAACAAACTGTTCTTGGACCCCATTGACATCACACCAGGGGGGGAAAGTACAGCTTTCTTTAAAATATCCAATTTTTTGTTCAACAGAACCAAAAATATGAAGTTGCATGTCTACTATGGTAGACAGTAGGGTCCAAGATCTCTTTTGTTGCATTCTTCCAAATATCTCCACGTTCATCAGAACCAAGAAATGTATATAGATTGGGGAAGTCATGGCCTAGTGGTTAGAGAGTTTGACTCCTAACACAAGGTTCGTTGGTTCAAATCTATTATCCGCAATACTATGACTTTGGTGCCCTTGATCAAGGCATCGAACCCCCAACTGAAAGCCAGAGCCTCTGGGTGACACTGCATTAACGCTATACTTTGTCAGTTTAAGATCAGAATAACACAACTAAATACACAATTTGGGGCCCTTATTATGAGTACACTTTATGGTTTTATTCAATAAAAATGTAAGTAAAAAAAGTTTTTAATGTTTTTATCAAAGTTTCTTACTTTTTTTTTTAGAATGGGCAGTGTGTTAGCTGCCAGCTCCCCAAACCCACCCCCAACCTCAGGGGGTGGCAGTGCCACAGGGGGTCCAGGTCTAGTGACTGTACCTCCAGGTTTTACCATGCCTCCGGTCTCTTCAATCCCACCCTCCGCAGGCACACAGGGAGAGTCTGGAACAGACACAGATGCTCTCCCAAACCCTGGTACATTTGAGGAGTGTCATCGCAAATGCAAAGGTTAGAGTAAGACACGGTTTCTTTTTGTGTTATATGGCCTATTCTGATTGAAAGCTGCAAAGCTTGATCCTGAAAATCTTTTCGTCCACACAGAGGTCTTCCCTATACAGATGGAGGGGGTACGCTTGGTGGTCAACAAGGGCTTGAGTAATCACTTCCAGGTTAGTCATCACAATTCTAACTTGATGGAAGTTATCGAACGTCTTGTGTAGTAATTAATAAGAAAGCATTGGATCTTTATGTATTATTTGCGGGTTAAAGGTCAGAGATCACAAATACATGTTTTGTCTTTCATTTGTTTAGGTTAGTCACACAATTACTCTGAGCACGCTGGGAGACTCCGGCTACAGATTTGGAGCAACATATGTTGGCAGCAAGCAAACAGGTCCTGCAGAGGTGAATCAGTTTTAAGTGTCAAAACAATTATTGTTACAGAAGAAGCAGCAGTGTTTTTTATCTGTACGATAAAAGGAAAGTGAGTTAACCTACATGTCTTTTTTATGCTTTCAGTCTTTTCCTGTTATGGTAGGTGACATGGACAACACAGGCAGTCTCAATGCACAGGTCATCCATCAGCTTACCAGCCGACTACGCTCTAAAGTAGCCATGCAGGTATATACAACTCTCCAGTCTAATGTTCATAAATTTGGTTATTAAACGTATATATTTAAATATTACAACAAATAATTTAATCAACAAAAAATTATGTATATAAAACATAATGCTTTAGGTTTTTTCCTGAATTATGGTTTTATTTTTATTATAGTTTTAATTTATTATTTTATTTTTAATACACTTTCTAGTACTATACATAACAAAATAAACAGTAGTTTAATTTATTGTTTTGCATATAATAGTTAGGCTGGTGTTTGATTGGATTTGAATTGACCATGTTTACATTAAAACTGTACACTTTGGTTAACTATAATAACTTTGTCCTGAATGTTTTGTGTGTAACAGACGCAGCAACACAAATTTGTAAACTGGCAGTGTGATGGCGAATACCGTGGTGATGACTTCACCGCTGCTGTTACAGTTGGCAACCCAGATGTTCTTGTTGGATCTGGTATTGTACCTTGCTGTTAATATTGAAAAGTGCTTATAAGTGTCTTGAAACAGATGTTTTTTAAGTAAAAACAATACTGACTTTTATCATGTTTTGTCTGTTAGGTATCCTAGTAGCACATTACCTCCAGTCTGTGACTTCATCTCTGGTATTGGGGGGTGAAATGGTCTATCACAAGAGACCAGGAGAAGAGGGAACAGTCACATCATTAGTAGGCAGATATACAGGTAAAGGTTTTGAAGTTTTGAATAGGATTGCTCTGATAAAAATAAAGTAAGTAATGTTTTTTTACAATACATTTCAATTCACAGGTAGTAATTATGTTGCCACGTTGACTGTTGGAGGAGCTGGTGCACATGCATCATACTACCATAAAGCCAATGACCAGGTAGCTCAAAACTGTAGTATATAACGTGGAAAAGTGTTAAAAGATTTATAAATAGATGCATTTATGTTTTTTCATTAAGACAAGGTTTTGTAATTTTAAACTTTAACGTCTTCCTCAGCTGCAGGTTGGTGTGGAGTTTGAGGCTAGCACACGAATGCAAGACACAAGTGTGTCATTCGGTTATCAGCTGGATGTCCCTAAAGCAAACCTGCTATTTAAAGGTATTCTTTCCCTTATATGTTATATATTTTAAAACCTTTTATGTACAGCAAGGAAAAAGATATAATAATATAAGTGTAATGAGCATTCCTCTCCTCTTTATTTTCTCCCTTCACCAGGTTCTGTGGATAGCAACTGGGTGGTTGGAGCCACGCTGGAAAAGAAGCTGATTCCTCTTCCTCTATCATTAGCTCTAGGCGCTTTCCTTAACCACCGCAAGAACAAGTTTCAATGTGGCTTTGGTGTCACTATTGGTTAAGGTTCAAACAGGTGCGATTAAGAATCTCAACAGATATAACCCTCCACCACGCTTGGACTGGTGCAAAGAGACACAGGGACAAAAACCAACACTGAAATGGACTCAGAGACTTTCAATATTACTGCGCTTAACCTTCATAAGGATGGACCAGGACAAAGAGTGCTCAGGGCCACACAGGTCGAGTACAGCTCTCATCAATCTAAATGTTACCTGGAAAATCACAAATGTATACGGTCAGATAAGATTTGTTTTTAAATGCACATCACGTATAGAATATGACTTGTTAGGTGTTTTGGAACGAGGTACATCTCCATTTCATAACATGATGCATCTTAAAACAGTATGTAAGTGTGGTGATGTTTTTGCTTTCTTTTTTTAACCTTTTGTTCCTGATTTCTCTTTTATAGAAATTATTAGTAAAATAATCGTCTCAATATATTTTTGTCAGGTGAAACATGAACTATATGTTCAGTCTATAAAAATGTGTTGGGGCAGGTTTTCCGCACCCATTACTGTACATAATGATGATCATGTATCACATAATTATGATTTATTTAATAATGCATCCAACTCATTGCTGTTCATGTCTAAAATGTAGAAATTCAATGCATGGGAAGCTCTGGGTTTGAGTGATTGGTTGTTTAAGAGGAGTTGATGCCCGTGTCCCTTTGTCTCATAATAACCAGTCACACTAAACTGTTTGAGAGTTTTGACAGAGGTCCTCGTCCTGTATTTGTCTGTAAGGTCTTAGGATCACATTTGAATGCTGGTTTCATATTGACAGAGTTTACCAGACTGTTCTTTTTATGTGTCTCAACAAAACAAATCTAAATGCATCACTAAAATTTCCATGTGGAAAAATTTCCAAAGTTTGTATCCTTTTAATTAGTTGTTGTACACATAGGTTTTGGGCAGTCAGGGGGATTGGTCCAGATACTGTAATAAACCTGTAAAAAAGAAGGCTGTTGCCCAGTGACATTCTTCCATTTTCCTCATACTGTCTTCATGTCTGTTTGATATGGAGATTTAGTGTAAAGCTTGCTTTTGCCTAACTATAGCAGACTATTTTACAGTGTTATTGTGTTGAATTAAAAAAATTTTTTGTAATCACTATACAGAAAGTATATAAAAAAAGTCTACAAAGACATTTCTTTAAATCTCTTATTGACCTCTTCAGAGCACAAAGAAATATATTCAGGGGAATGTTAGTTACCAAAATACATTAGCTTGTACACAAAATCACATTTCTCAAAATACCAACTTTGTTGTTCCCCAGAAGAGTAATGTACTGGTATTAAACAGCATGATAAATAAATTTTGACAGAATTAGTATCTATTCTCTTAAGTGGGTATGCTCCCTGACAAAGAAACAGAGAGGACACAGTTCATATAAAGTTTGTCAACAATCTAGAAAAGGGAAGGTATGTTTATTTAAAAAAAGAAAATACAAGTAACATTGACAAGCATATAGCAAAATATTACACTTTACTACCAAAACGATGTAAGTTATGCACAAACCTATACAACAAAGTTTAAGGTTAACCTTACATTACACCTATTTTACATTATAAAGCAGGTATTTTAAAACTGATTTGGGTGGAGTTATGTTTTTCCATTCTGCCTCTTTTGGTTCTGAATCATTCTCTTCTTAACTAAGTCCAACTCAAGGTCTGACTCCCTAACGTCCGAGTTTCCACAGCCAACGTTTGGACAGCTGTATAAAAGTGACACAAACAACACATGTATTACGCAAAAATGGCTGTTACAAGTTTTATAAATATGATTATATAAGATTTAATGAGGCAATGTAAACTCTGTTTGGCAAACAAGTTAGGAATATCTTTACAGAAGTATATTCATGATTATTTTTCTGTACAAAAGGCAGAACTCTGTTTCAACATACCGTAGCTTCTTCTTGTTTTTGTGCTTTTCCTTTATCATTTTGAGAATAGCCTCTTGGTCATAATAATGCTGGCATTTCTTGTTTTTCACTGGATTGACCATTTCAACCTGTTAGAACAAGAAATAATTATATTATTTGAATCCTATTAGATTTTGATATCTTTTTAATGCAGTAATAATGCCACACTATTAACATGAGAAAAATACAAACAATTTTAAACATCAATGTACCTGTGTAAGAGGACAAATAGAATTTGACTGGCTCTGTATAACAGCAATGTCATCATCAAGCTCCTCTGTGTTCTCTGATGCTGCCTGACTAGCTGTAAATAAATAAGGATGTACATACACTTATCAATAGAACCTCTATTCAACTACAACATTTGGGAATAGTAAACACAAAATATGTCCCACCTTGCATTGCATATTTTCTAATACTCTCTTTGAAGGCTATCACTTTGCGGTGCCTTTGCAGGTCTGCATCAGAAAGTTCAGCCAAAAGATGTGAGAATCGGTCCTTTACAGAAGATCTCAGATTAAACATGGCATCTGGTGGTTCATGCCTGACCTGCATGACAAGAAAAATGTCAGGCAGTAAGTAACATGAAAAGTACAGTCACAAATAGTTGACCAGGCAGACAGAATTAATTTTCAATGAAAACAAGGTAAGAATTTAGCAAAACCAAACCTATCTCCCTTGACCTTTTTTTGAGGTGGCCTCAAAAACACTACAAAGACATTTAAGGTAACGCCTTTATTACTCGCACCAAATTTTGGCAGGTTTATTAGAATCATCAAATTGACAAACTTCAAACATGTGGGCTTGTGTAAACCAGGTGTTTTAGGCAGGTCTGCGTGAGCCTTTGCTTCTATTCAGAATAGAACTTTTCATCTGATACTTAAATTTAGCTGTCACGTGTATAAACATGCATGGGCAACTTGTGAGACACCAACCATTTTATAAATCAACGAGTCTTTAAATCTACTCTGTAAAATTGTGTGGGAAGGAAAAGGACATAGATGTCAATTTACTATTTACTTCTGTTTCTGATGATGTTTGTCAATATAGCTTCAGCATGGTTCAATAAGTATGGTCATTAAAACAACCTGCTAGGCCATATATTGATCAAATCGACACTAATATTAATAAAACATATTTGACGAGCGGGTTTTGGGCAGTTTTGGGGCTTCAAAACAAATTCCATCTTGCAACACTGAAGAATAATGTTGACACAGGAAAATGTGGAACATTTGCAAACCTGAGCTGTCATTTCGTCTACCGATCCAACAAAACAATTTATTTCTCTGTCCATCTCTGAACATTGTAGCATCATCTTCTCCAGTTTCTTCAGAGCCGGACTGTCAGTTGTTCCTGAAATTAAAGTCGATCAGGGTCAAGATTATTAAAATGTCCTCATAAATACTAACCAGATCATTTTTAATGATAACTGTATCTGCTGCTGACTCACCTTCAGCTTCCACTATTCCCAGAGCAACATCTGATATAATGTCCATACACACCTCAATATCTCCCTGGCATGATTTAAGAGTGGACAGCGTGGACTGCACTGAACTTAGAGACATCTTCCAACTTTCTGTCTGTTAAAAGGAACAACAGAAATAAGCTGCGGGACACACTCAATGTTTAGTTTTAAACACGTTATTTGTTTACAACATCACTGACAGATATATCCGTTTTACTAGACGTTTATATTCATATTATTATACTTTTAATAACAATAATACGATTTTATAACATTACAATAAATCGATAAGAAACCTGCACTTTACTTAAAGTAGCGCCCAAAGGTCCACTTCCGGTTTGAAAAACGGCTTAGGAAGGAGAGTAGCTATTGGCTGTCCGAAAAGTCACTAATGACGTCATCGCGTAAATTACTACGAGCACGTTATTGTGATGGACGCTTGTTGCCGACGTCAGAAATGCGATCGTTTAAAATAAAATATTCTACTGATTTATAGAGTGAAGCCTGCAGATCAAAAGTTATCAGATATAATTCTAAAAAGAATTCAGTTAGCCTAACACAGTGCATGTAGCACTGTGCACATAATTTTATTTAATAATAAATCAAATGAAATAAGATAGAGTAGAGTAGAATAGAATAGAACAAGCAATATTGAAGGTATATTTTGCTTTTGTCAATGGTATAATAGATGGAAATAAAACACATATATAGTATAAAAAAGTAAAAATAAGCTAGAGTTAATTAGTAAACTTTAAGTTGTTCTTTAAAATTAATAAAATTAATCCTTTATGCGGGCTTGGGACTTGCAAAATAGACCCAAAAGAAATTCTCGGGCGAAGTAATTTTTATATATTTTTACTTTTTTATTTATTTATATATATATATATATATATATATATATATATTTATATTTTTATATATATTTTTTTTTTTACTTTTTTTGAAGTGGTTTTAACCCTTTGGTCCACTTATAAACACTTACAATGTAATCACAACATTATAAAAAATGTAAACAACATCTACTTTTAACATTTAAACATTAAACAAACTAGTATTAATGTTGTCCACAGACCTCCCTCCACACAAACAAGGCCAATAGTCTCAATGGACAGCAAATAAAAGACCTACAACGATTTGAATAAATCCGATTATCAAGCCCGCAAACAAAATCTTAACAAAAAAATCTTACTCTTCAAAATCTTAAAAATAATTACCAATAAATAAAAACTTTTAAATAAGCACATTATTTTTCTGCGTGACTCTTATTTTGACAGTCAAATGCAATTTTAACCGATGACGCGCCTCCGCGCAGCCACGTCACGTAAACCAAACCGGAAGCGAGACCGTCCATCACAGCAACCAAAATAGAAAAGTGCAACATAGTTTCTGTGATCCCAGTTTGACGTTACACCCGCCAGTCCTCCCACACCCGCATCGGCGGAGATCACACGGATTATCTGCCTGTTAAATCCTATGGCAAGATGTCAGATATCGGAGACTGGTTTAAGAACATCCCTTTCATCACTCGCTACTGGTTTGCGGGCTCAATAGCGGTGCCGCTTATAGTAAAGCTGGGATTAATCAGTCCTATGTACCTCGTGCTGTGGCCGGAGGCATTCTTTCATAAATTTCAGGTAGGATTTTAATAACATTTATCTGCTGAGTAACTTAGCAACCACACGCGATGACTAAGGCCTTGTAGGCCTCATTGATGAGTGACGTCATCTCCAGGACAACACATGGCTGTGTTTGGTCAATATTAGATTTTAGTTTATTGCCTTTTTATATATGAAGAGTCCACTGTTGAATTTAATCATAATATATAGATTGTTTATGTATTATGCTTAAAGAAATCTGTTATGTTGTTGAAAATGTATTGCAATATTTTTATTTATTTCTTAATCCTCTATGTCAATACGTATGCTTTACTTTTTAAATATATGGTTTTGTCATTTTTCAATGCATTAAAAAAGCTCAATTAAAGCTCAGCCCCAGAAAGAGTCTCGTGAATGCCACCCGTCAACCAATGATGGTTAGGCACGCACCTGCGGGTACTTCCGGTTTTCGTTTCAGAAGGGATGTCTGAAAGTTTCATCATGTAAATGGAAAAAACTTTCACATTTTTATCACATAAAGTTCTCTGTGTGTTTATTTATTTCTTTTTTAATGCGTTATAAAAAGTACAAGTGTTGACAATCCCGCAGTGGAACAAAATAACACAATAAAACATAAATAAAAAAGGGGAAATAATTAAATATAATTAAATAAATATACAAATAATTTTCTTTTATTTATTTTTACGTTAACAGAAATATAATAAGTTCCTAATTTGACTTGCTTTACAAAAACAATTCAGCATTAAAATAATGATTCATTAAAATACTTTAGTTTGTTTGTTGTTCCACCAGATGGCGCAAGACGACCTTAATGTTTCAATGTTTAAAATAATGAGATCTAATAAATGACTTCTTTGCTTATATTGTTTGTGAATTATATTATTATAAATATCAATAATACAAATTAATTAGTAAAAATGTGGGTTAATTAAATAAGCAATATAATTCCTTCAAAACAAAAGTATGTATTTTTCATTAATCCGACTTGGAGTAATGTCACAGTAATCTTACGCCACCATATCACATGGTCTTGTGAAAGAAGCATTTAACTATTGAGAAAGGGCCAAATAAGCCGAGCCTCTCCCCTTCCCCTCACATAGCCGTAGAGATCCTGCTGTGCTTTTAACCTAGTTTTCTCTGTGCTGCAGTCCACAGAGGTCACCTCTCCACACAAGTGAGCTGCTGGCGTGATTTATGCTGCAGTGCGTGAGGGGGCCGCTGGACTGGCTGGGACCGCAGAGCAGCTTCAGACGCCAACATTAAAGAGTTGCTGCTCAGCGGATTCTCAGTTCCCTAGACCAAAAGCCCTGCTAGCTCAGAGTTTCAGTGTGTGCCAATGGGAGGAAAGAGATAACTAGAAGCAATGGAGGGATACGGGGGGGGGGAGAAGAGACAGTCAGGGACAGGAGTCAGCGATAAGGCGTGCAGATGCACGATGAGAGCAAATTAAACACAAGAGAGAGTGTTGAATGTGTGCGGGAGGGCATGCGTGTTGTTTACTGACCCAGTTTTTTTTTTGTCCAACAAATCTGGATGACGGACCAGATGAGTGTCAGAGCGTGATGTCTGGGGCGACGCTGGCTCAAGTGTTGCTGTCGCTCACAGACACACTGTGAACAATGATGGTTTAAATCTGCAATGCAAGCAGAGCTTTTTAGTGTTCACTGTTTTTACACTCAACTTTTGTAGACCCTAATAAAATGCATCCAGTGTTCAAATCATATTCATACAGTTTAATCTGTGACAGACGATGGGCTTTAGGCAGGATTGAACATTGCGCCGTAACACAATAAAGCCGTTTATTGTTTTTCTGTGCTGTTTCTCAACAGATATGGAGACCACTATCTGCAACACTGTATTTCCCAGTTGGTCCAGGAACTGGCTTTCTCTACCTGGTTAATTTGTATTTCCTCTACCAGTACTCCAGCAGGCTTGAAACAGGTATCTGTAGAATCCGACTAGATCTGATGTCTAAACCAGTCATGTGTTTTCGTTATGATTGATATTATTAGCACGTCAGAAACTAAAATGATGAAAATGAGTAAGTGTCACATGTCAACACATTTGTTTCCTCTGTTATAGGAGCTTTTGACGGAAGACCAGCAGATTACATTTTCATGCTTCTGTTCAACTGGATTTGCATTGTTGTATCCTTTTGTCCCATATACTTCAAAAGATTAAACGTGTCATGCTTATTTCGTGCCATCGAATTGCATTTGTGCAACACATAACCCACATTAACTATGGATACGTTTTTAGGCATTGTAATTGCAGATTGACATGTATTAAGATGTATGTTTATTTATAATTCCTTTACACTGGTAATTAGATAACCGGCTTAATGATGGATATGCAGGTTAGTCCCTGAAGACATTTTTATTCAATCTTGATAGCAATAATGTTTTGTAACAGCTTGTCATATATGGCTGAGATTTAAAAAAAAAACTAACAATTTAAAAGTGATCATTTCTAACAAACAAACAATATTATTATGGCTGATTAGATAAGATTCAACTTTATAAGGATAACACATGTAACGAAATGCACTTGGGTTTAAACAGTAGTGCAATAGCAGAAAGTGCAGGATATTCAGTGGAGGCTTAATGCAGAATAAATAAATGTTATAGAAGTAATTTACAGATGGGTTTGTACTATGAACTTAAATATGGAAATTACTATAAACAGAACTTAAAATGGAAACATGTATATATGTATACATGTAAACAGACGGTTTATAGTGTACATAGACAGGCGTACAGTGAAGGTAGTGTTATCAAAGAGTGGAACATTTTAATTTATTATTAATAATAAATAGGTTTTGACTGTAAACATTCAATCCCCACGTGTTGTTCATGTAAGAGCTGTTTTATTTTTGAATGTCTTACATCAGAAATTTATTGTCATTTGAATTGCTTGTAAACATGGTTTTGTTTGTATTTTGTAGCTCCTGATGATCCCTTTGATAATGTCTGTTCTGTATGTCTGGGCTCAACTAAATCGAGACATGATTGTATCTTTCTGGTTTGGTACCAGATTCAAGGTCTTGATTTCTTTCTACTAATTCAGTGTTTATTATGATTCAATATGTCTATATGTTTTTATAAGTCAACTCAATGTAAAACTTGTTTATATTTTCACCACCACAGGCTTGTTATCTCCCATGGGTCATTCTGGGATTCAACTACATCATCGGTGGCTCGTAAGAATGTTTATTTCTTCCCACGTAACTTTGTGTTGTGTATGACAATAAGTCGTCACAATATGACTTGCAATCTTTCTTTTTCAGGGTTGTCAATGAGCTGATTGGAAATCTAGTGGGCCATCTTTACTTCTTTCTGATGTTCAAATATCCCATGGATCTGGGTGGCAGGTCATTTCTTTCCACACCCCAGTTCCTGTGAGTTTATAGTGTATACAGCTGTCCACAGTTTGTTCTATGTGGTTAAGCAATGCTAATTTGTGTAAAATGTGTATAAGCTTGTATTGTACCGACACAGATATTACCAGGCGAAAGTTTTGGGACACTTGATTTAACTGCTTATCGTTTAAAAAAAAATATATAACTGAAGGTGTATGACTAAATGTCAAAAATATGTTTTATAGACAAAAACATAATTAAGCAAACATAAGTGCTTTTTTATGTGAAAACTTAATTTTTTTAATGAAAGTTTTGAAAATAAAAATAGAATGTTTTTGAAAATGATTACTTACAGAATATTGGAGACAGAACAGCCTATGAGATCGCAGAATAGACAGACACCTTAAAAATTCTATAAAAAGCTGCATGAAAAAATGACAAAACATTTTTAAAGGAAAATATTCAGCAAATGTGTCTCCTTGTTGAGGTTAACATAATTCATTCACAGTTTCATTTGATAACTTTGAATTTAAAATTGGTTTAAAATGTGGAAAAAATATGAACACATACCCGTACGTTCACACCGGGAGGCGTGTTCCAAACCTTTGACCTGCAGTGTAGATGAATGTGGCTGGAGAGTAAATGTTTTATTATTCTAGAATTTTTTATGCTTTAATATGTGTATTTTAGGTATAATTGGCTTCCCAATCGAAGAGGTGGGGTTTCTGGATTTGGTGTTCCCCCAAGCAGAAGACCTATGCCTCAGGAACAGGCAGGAGGACGTGGAGGCGGTGGTGGACGCTATAACTGGGGTCAAGGTTTTCGGCTGGGAGATGACTGACCCTCTTTTGTCCTGTGGATAAATAATGGAACTTCTAACACCAATGCTGCAGAATATGGATTTTATGTTTTGGATTTTTTCGTATTCTCTTTTCTTCTGGCATAAGAAGGGAAGAGACATGACGGAATGTTTTCAGCGTTGTTGCTCTTGATGTCACGTCACACTGCAATTTAAGTGTGCAAAACTCTGCAAATCACAATGGTAGAAAGTTCAGAGGACTGTCGTCGATTGTCTTTTCCACAGTATAACCACATTATTCAGTCAGTGTATAAAGCCTTCTTAATACTTGTTCACAATGAAAAGAATATTACATTTCTTCATTTACATTTAATGTAATGTTTCTAAGCTCAATGGTTTCAGAACACCCATGTAGCTTACCAATCTTCCTATTTTAAAACTCAGTTTCATTTTTTAACTTAACGTGTCAGTCAGAACTTGCATATGAAAGTGCTGTGCATTTAATACATGTTTAGATGCAAGCCTTTATAAAGGCTATAAATCCAGTTAAATAGTGTGGACTTTTCACACATTAGTAATGATTAAACTAAATTCTCTCTAAATTAAAACTCATTATGATATGTCTATACATATAAATACACACACTCTTGATAGTTGTCAGTTATAAGGATGTTATTTGTATGGATTTAATGCTAAAGTTAAGTATGAACCATGATATACAATGTTGTTTCATGGCTCTCAACACTGTATAAGATAAGATGAAAATTCTTGAGATGCATAATAAGGATTATGATGGAGCGAACTTGCCAACGTTCTGTATAACATTTATAAAAGCTACTACTGTTTTAAATACCATCGCTGTCCTTTCAATACCTGGAATGTCAATATTCTGGGATAAGCATTTTTTGGTCATTAATCACTTATTATTTGCAGATTTTTTTTTAAAAGTGATGAAACATCAGTTGTTTTTTTCTCCATTTTCTGAACAAAGGTTTTGAAAGGGCAGGGATGATATGCATTTCCAAATGTTCGGTTTACATTTCAACTGCTTTGTTATTCAGCGCTCCTTTAATTACTAAAGCAACAAATAAATTGTGACTAATTTGAGTATATTTTTTCCAGTGTTTAGAGGGACTTGCTCAGGATACACACGCCTTAAACTTGTAATTTAAACTTGCAGTACACGGAGAAGTTAACATCCGAATGAAAACATGTTTTGTCTATAGAGTTTTACTTTGGGAATGCTGTGGTGGTGCGTAAATAATGGGTCCCTATGCAGGATTTCAATCAGTTGTGTTTTATTGAGTTACAGCAGACTGGTTCTTATAAAGAGCAAGCGGGATTCTTGGTAGCAGTACAGTATTCCTGATACATGTCTGAACGTGACACTAATGCAGCTGCAGGGAAAAGAAATACATTGAAGCTAGCTGAAGCAGTTCACAGCCGGAGAGTGAAAATGGAACTACACCGTGGATATCAGAAAAGACGACATGAAAAAAGATTATTTTGTATTGTTACTGCAATAATGCCAAAAAATCAGCCTATAACAAATAAACATATGCTGTGCATCACTGTACTGTATTAGTTTCAGTTTTGATTATGTCCACCATGTGGCGCTGTCCCCTTGGCGAGAAAGAAGAGTAGGAGACTGCAGTCAATGTGTTCTAGTCCATATCACCTCGTTTTTGGAATGAGATGGTTTTAGTAGAAGCACCACTTTTACGTGTCCACTTGAAATATTAAGTGCCATCACTGATCACATTGTGTTCTCTTAACAATGCCAGCTTCACCAGCAGGTGGATGGGTATCGTCTCCTCTCACAAAAGCGTTTAAACATTCCATATAAGGGTTGGGGAAATGACTGAGGACTCCTAATATAAATGTAACAAAAGTTTCGTCTTCAAAAAGATTTTACAAATCTGTCAAAGTACAGAAAAATATTTACAAGGGCCCTTTTAAAAAACAAACACACAAACACTTAATAACATAGCAGTCTAACTTTGGCACTCCGTGGTCACTCAGTGTTTAACAGAAGCTCCTAGTCCATCTTTTCTCTGATACCGTCAGAGGCCAGACATGAGATCATTGGTTCCATGTGCAACATTCCTTAAACATCAGGCCCATCAAGTTCAGTCATAGCAGCCTGTTTACTTCTGCAACAGAATAAGCAAAAATGCAACTTGACTTACATACATTATAGATGAAGGTCTGAAAGAAAGTCTAAAACTGACAAACTGGCTCCCCCCTTCCGATACACACAAAAAAATCTCACTGCCAAGTTGTTTTATAAAAGCCTAAATTACAGACTGCCGACATCCCGTGTGTCTTAGAGCCACAGCTGCTACGTTATTAGAAAAGGCAGCTATTACTTCAGGAAGGCCACTCTTTCACTCCTCTATTCAAATCTAGTTCTTTTTTAAGTTATACATAGCTTAAGAAACATACTATACCTTTACCACATCATCCCGTCACTCTGTGCTCTGCGGACAACATTTCAAGGTCTCGTGCCACTTTCTGTCCATCGAAATCTTTGCCGTCGGTGTCGGATGCTAAGGAAACCCACCTCCTACTGTCTACGCTTGCCTGTCCATGTTGATCCTTGCTCTTGCTGATGTCAGGCTTGTTGTGGCCCAGCTTGCTTGTGAACCAGTCAACAATGTCCTGGTTGGTTAATTTTGACTGCTCTAGCTTCTCCAAAGCCTCCCCTTTTGGAACCTTTGCTTCTTGGAAATGCCTTTGTAGGGCACTTTGGGCTTGTTCCGAGATCACCAAGCTGTTCTGGCCGTTCTCTTTTTTGCTGCTAAGGTTTTGAAACTGCTCCATCCAGTCCAAGGTTCCATTCTTTAGAGCGGACCTATTGTCCTTGAACCAGCGGACGATTTCCGTACGAGCTAGCCCTGTATGGATTTCAAGTTGGTTGTACTCCTCAGGTGAGGGCCACTGTGTTTGTGCAAACGTATCTTTAAGAAGGCCAAGAGACTTTCCGTCGATGGCTTCTGAAGGCGCAGAGGACGTTAGAATGGGAATAGGCGAGTCCCTGACTCGGTTGTCCTGCTCGTGGACTCCGTTCAGGGTTCCCCTTTGAAGCTGGTGCTCAAGTCTTTTTGATCCCATGGAGTTAAGCAAGGCCTGCTCCATGTTGTCTCGTAGTGCACGTCGTTCGGAAAACCAGCAATCGATTTCGTTTTTGGAGAGCTTGGTCTCAGCCACAAGGTGTTCTATCTCAGCCTGTGTCGGATAGCTAGTCCTTTGGAAACTTTCCTCGAGCTTTTTCATTTGCTCAGAGGACTTGCCTTTCACTCTCTCTAAAAGTGGAAACTGTGTGGCAACAGGCTTATGAGGCTTGCCATCCCTTGAAGACATGTCTGTTTTAATCTGTTGCATTGCCTTGTGATTTCCATGACGCTGATCACTAAACCATTTTTTTATCTCTCCCCAGGAGAGGCCAGTCATCTCAATGAGACGATACACTTCTTCATCATCAGGAAACTGGCACTGAGCATAGCTGGTGGTCAGCTCTCTGATTTGATCAGGGGTTTTCTCGCAATCTGAAGAAAGGCTTGGTGTTGGAGAGGCAGATTTGGGAGTACTCTGAACAGACTGGATTATTGAAGGCCTCTTCATCTCCGAGGCAACCAGTGGCGCTGTGTGGGGTCTTTTGACACCCTGTGCTATTTGATTCGCAACTGTTAGTGCAAGTGGAGCAGCGGTTGCAGTGGAGCCATTGGCAACTGATGCCAACACTAGGCTGGATTGTCCAAGAACATGGCAAGGGACAGTCTGGATAAGGGACTGTGACACTTTAGTCGACTGAGTTAACTGAGCAGGTAAGACAGTGAATGCCTGTTGAACAGGCTGAATCGTTCCATTAAACATCTTCTTTCGTGCTTCCTCAACTTCTTCAGGAGACCAGCTGATACCTTGTTTTAGCCTTTGTGTAGTGAACCACACTTTAATTTGTTCTTCTGGGTGTTTTGAAGCTGCAGTTAGCCATGAGAGCTCTGCTTGGGTAGGGTATGGAAATTTGTTAAAGGACGTGATGAGGGTAAGGTTTCCATCCAACGAGGAGTTGTATTTTAGAGTGTTCAAGGGGACAGCGATTTTTGGTACCAAATTGTAGTTAGGTGGGCGTTGCAGGGATGGCATGATGTGAGAGAGGCCGTCTTTTAGTGTCGCATCTGGGATGATCACAGTCCCATTGACATTCACTGCAGTGATTTGCTTTTTAGAAAGCTCTGGAGTGAGTGTGTCCATTTGACTGTCTCCTTGCAAACGAATACTGTCTGCCTTCAGCTTGCCCATCTTAACTCCTGTGGATTTGCTCTGAGAAAAAGACCTCAAGTCCTCTCCTGACTGAAGGCTGGGGGCATCATAGATGACCGCGGAATTTGAACCTTCGATTGTCTGTTCCAGAATGGTCTGATTGTTGAGTTTGATCCTTTTAAACTTAAAGTTGCTCTCCCCCGGATGGCATTTCTCGTTGTGTTCGGTCAAGGAATCAAACTTTTTAGTGTTAAAGTTGCAAACGGCACACAAGTACAATGGGTTGAGTATAACGTTTGGGTGATTCGAATCAACATGCTCTTTGAACTCATTAAGGTTTTGTGTGGAAAACGGACAATATTTGCACTCGTAGCCTCCCTGGAGTTTCCTCTGTGGTTGAATTTTTGTTTCAGTTTTCTCCAGTTCTGCTGAGTCCTGAATAGAACTCTTCCTGTCTGTCCATTCCTCAGCAGATAACACTTGAGACGTTCCATTCTCTTCTTTACCTTCTGCAGAGCAGTCCATATCATCTGCATCATCTGCTGCAGCCAAGTCAACTGGTCTGATCATACAGGGCGTTGAAGACTTTCTTCGACTAGCCATGGTCAGGGAGTAGGACAGTGCAGTGCAGGGGAGCTTTGTTTATGGGTAATGTGCAGATCTTGGCTTGGTGGAGGAACAGTAAAGGATGACTGCGCTGACTGTGAATGTCAGCTCCAATGGAAGGCTTCATCAGACTTCATCCCAGATCACACTGTTTAAACAAAAAAACAAGTAAAGTATGAATGATTAATGATACTAGACGCTCACACAACAGTATGTATAATTAACTGTAAAACTGACCGTTCAAGTACTTTGAAATCGGTAGGATACATAGGAACATCAAGACTTAAAAGTGTTTATAATGTGGTTAATGAAGATATTAGGTAAAGAGTGAGTTGCAACACATCACAAGTCTATAACATCACAAGAGAATTGAATTTAAACATCCAGATGCTGTACTTAAGACTACTGCATGATAATATTTAGATGTGCTTTTACAAGCTTCAATTAGAAGCATCAGCATTATGGTGAACAGTCTGAATGGGAGGGGCATAAACATCCTGTGCCAAAACCAGCTTGTCCAGTCCAATAATAGCCTTCCTTGTGCTTTTGGTGCCCTCGGCAGATCTCAGTACATTGGAGACTGATTAAATATGGATGGGACACTGAGCGTCTCATATCACAGCCTCAACTCGATGTGAAAGTACCAGTCTAATGTTGCCATGTTTTTTTGTGTTCCATGTGATGTTAAGTTATGGAAAGAGGGGCAAAAGGAGGAAAGGACAGACATAGTTTAGATACGATTTTAGATAATTCATCCATCAAATTTAGGCCCAAGCTATTTTGGAAAATTTCATCCCCTTTGTTGGAAGTGAGTGAAAAAAATTATGTCCCTTTCCCCTATCCTTCAAACCAAAAGAGAATTAAAACATCCCCGGAATTGTAGGGGTAGATGGTAGAAATTTGATTAGCTCTGTGGAGTATAGGAATTTTAAATAAATGTTTGACTTATTTTAGGGAATTTTCAGGACCTACATAAAAAGTAGTGTTGTATGTAGGTCAAACTTTTTGTTTTTATTTTATTCGATGGAAATAAGCAAACACGAGGCAAAACAATACTTTTAACACATCTTTATATAAAATCCACTCTTTCATCTATAATACTCAAAAAATACTAATCAAAATAATACCAACACTTAATTACTATTTATTTAAAATAACCATGTTTATAAAAACTATTGTCAAAAATATACTGACATTAACAAACATTAACAAGCAAAAATTTTTTAATTTGTTAGTTTTTGTTAGTAAATGCATTTACTAATATGACTAAATACACCTTTGCTGCAAAGCATTGCAAAATATGCTATTAATTGTTATTTGTTTACTATAGAATATACAGATGAATAGACTGTTTTAACAAATCATAGTGGCACTCGTGAGTTCATGTGTTGTCATTCATCACCTCATAAAAACGTTTAGGTAAAGAATAAAAGCAGCATAAAACTCTGAATAGTAAGTGTTTTCCAAGGGCTTTTAAGGAGTTCTCTTGGCTAAGACAGTGTTAAAAGCATGTGACAAAGCCGACAAAAACTAACAATACCAAGATAATAAACGTGACACTGTAAAGCCAAACTATTCAAACAATAATAAAAGAGTAAGACTGGCCCTGATCTTGGGTGTACATTTACTACTGAGCCATCTTGAACAAAGGTAAATAAATATAAGTGAGTGACACATACAGAAATACTAATGCCAGAAATTCAGTACAGCAAAACAGACATCAGCCTGCCTTTCTGCTTTCGCATGCATTGACATGCATTTTTCCAGGAGAGGATGTTGCTGAGAAGCTGCTACGAAGGGGTGGAGACAGAGCTCTGTTAATACTGTGGAGCACAGTGGGTGGGGGGCTGAATTTGGGATCGGGCAGAATTAATTTAAATCTCATCAAACGGGCCTCTTTTAGGCTGCAGCATAGCATGAAATCTACACAAAGTGAAATTTTTCAGCAATGTTATGGACCTTCAAAACGGATCAGTATTTTGGATACCGGAGACGAGACTCTCCAGCCTGCAGAGGTCTCTGAATCATAGGGAGGTGATACCTGATACTCATCGATATCTTCATCAATAAATACTAGCCACACAGATCTTGGCTGAAAGCTGCAGTAACAGTACCAGATCCTGCGGTTAGATGGAGAAATGAAAGCATTTTCTGAAAAGAAGCAAAACAGAGCTCAAACCAAAGTGGGCAGGAATTGAGGCTTTTAGTGATTTGGGGTACTTTGTAACAGGCCTCGAAAAATCTGGACTCATGCGTTACCATAGAAACGGCCTAGCAGCAGGTGGGAGGGATTTTCTCCACAGAGATCCAGATGAGGAACGTTCCGCATTCCTATTTTTGGCAGAGCCCGTTCTTTAGGGGTAAAAACCCACACTGAGAGACGGATACAAATCATCTTTTCCACACTAATATTTCCTTCCCATCTATGACCGACAAAAGATTCCTGATGTATTATGGCCGAACCGTACATGCCGATACATTCTTCATAAGATGTAATGAGTCTGTTCATAAATTATGCTTATTAAGAGGAAACAAAACAAAATCTAAATAGCTGAGAAGGGCGGGTTGTTGCCAAAGATGACATAGAAGCAAATGTTGAATCTTGTACTTGCATAAGAACTGTTTTGATCAGTTACATTTTTTTGAAGAATATGATTGATCATAATGATGGGCAAGCCCCTTTTTACAGTCTAAAAAGAATAATCAAGTTCTTTTTTTAAAGGAAAACATTCCGGGTCATAAATGTTCACCAAAGGGAGTGGAATCGACATGCCTGCTAAAGGCTTCTGTATAGGCCTAGGTGCTCAGCTGTGTACAGTATCTTCAAAAGAAACCAAATCCCTGTTGCCAGCCACAAACTTATATGGCTGTTGTCCCAGAGCGTTATGAAATACTGCATAGGGCCACGCTAAAGATCAACAGATCAGGGTCAATTTGAGCAATGCTTCTATGAGCCTCGGAAACACTCCGTTTAATAAAATCCTAAGCTGGTAACACCGGTTTGATGACATGATTTGGCATCACTGGCAAATGTTACCATTAAAGAAATGCCTACCCGGTTTTATATCTTTCAAACATACCTTTAAACTTGTTGGAACGGTAGTGCAACACAGTTTAAAGATGAATGGTTTTGATGTTTTATGGATTCTCTGGGAAAAGTGTTTTACAAACACAAAAGGCAAGTGACTTGGACAGCTGCTTGTTTAACTCAGTCTGTTTGTTCAATGGAAATCAGAGTCATACCATTGGGCAGTGATGACTGCTGTCATCCATCTGCAACTTTTTGAGTCACGGCACATAAGAGGCCTGAATCATAGTGATCACACTAACATCTAAAGCTGTACATGACACAATCATTTAAAGCATGAGGAAAAACAAGGGTGGTACAAGTTTTATAGATTAATTTTTTTTAACAGCCTTCCAATCCGACGTAAAGCTTGGCAATATGCGAGAAATTTGTTTTGTAATGCTATGACATCATAACTGCTAATCGACCATCTGTTTATATTCACTTAATATGGGAGAAAGTGTAACATAAGTGCATTGGTTGGTAATTCAACTGCCTAAAAAACAGAACTCAAGATTAGCAAAGAAAGGGTTCGTTAGGAAAAACTGATTAATAAAATGTGTCACACTAATTTACGGTTTCCGCTTACAAGTGCAAGCAAATCTCAAATACGGGTTCGCGATTACAAAGGCTGGAATCCTTTACAAAATCATGCCACAAACATATGAGGTTGAGAGTGCTGAACTCGCTCGGATGTACACACATGGTTGCCTAACCCAGTCATGCACAGTTTGGACTCCATACCCCTATGACAAAACACAAATCTTTCCATATCACAGACCTATCCTGCTCATACAATGTATGATTATATCAAGGTCCTGTGTGCTGCTTTTATTTTCAATGTTTCATTTCCTCACCGAGAAAATACGATTTCACTGTTATCTTGGAGGTTTACTTGAATCCCTCAATCACTTCTGATAAGGGCAATAGTTCAAGAATAATAAGCCTCCTGTCCAAACTAGAAACAGACACTCTTCAGAACAGAGAATGTTGACTTAAGTAAAATCCTTTATTTTCTCTGAGGTTTAAAGAGATACTGCTCACAAACTTACACCAACTAACCCGTGAATATCGTGACCGTTACGACTGTTAGTATGAACCTACTTGTGTAATGGGACATGTCATATCCCTGTCGGAGGACAGATTTACATTCTGCTATAGCAGTTTCGCTGCTCCAAAAATTATACAGTATGCCAGACAAAAGGTGAATGTAGTTCAAGTCACATGAGGATCTACAACCCAAATAATTTGACTCATTTCAGGATTTTAGCGGTTTTTTATTTGATAAATACAATTGTGATGTATTTTCTTAATATTTTTGTCAGTGTACATATATTTTTAGAGGGACTTTAGGTGAATAGTCTGTCATCTTTTACTCATTTGTCATTTCAAACTTTTATGATTTTCTTTTATCTACGGAACAAAAAGGAAGATACTTAGAAGAATGTTGGTAACAGAACAGTGCTGCCACCTATTAACTTATGTTGTATGAGCACAAAACCAATATAAGTGAATGGGTGTCAGAGTGGATCATTTACATTTCCAAATATATTTGTTTGGCAGAAGAAAGTAATACAGGTTAGATATGACAAAGCCTGTGAGCAATTTATTACAGATTTCTGTGTGAACTATCACTGTTTGAACCGAACAAAGGTTTTCTTCTTGACTAAACATTTCTTATGATGCTTTTTAACATTTGTGGTTGTTCTCCCGTGGCTCTAAAAACATATGCATTAACTAAACTTCATTTAGTTTAATCTCATGTACAAATTAAAGTTCAGTTACATAAATTCCCTTGTAGCATGGGACAGAGGATTAAAGGGTGGATTTGTGCATCCATCCATAGACGTCAAAAATAAAAATATCTAACAAGTTTATGATCATCACCTGACAGATAACTAACTTCCTGCTTATCTGCAAATACTTTAGACTAATACTATTTTATAAACAGACAGAAATTGAGATCACATTCAAACATGATTTATTTTCCAGCCGTATGCTTATAATATTTCTAAACTATACTTGTTATAATTTTGCATTTCAGTATGACCAGTCTATTACAGTCGGTTCAGTCTTTCCCTTTTTATGTCTTCAAAAGTGCCACAACTAAAACAAGTAGGGCAAAATATTGTCAACAGCAAGATGCTTCAAATGAGAGCAACTGCTAAAAGTTCTCCTTCCAAGACATAAGATTTTCTTTTTCCTGTTATTTTCTTTTTTGGACTTTTGTAACCCACTAAGGCCCATCCGCTTAAAAGCCCAGCTGCTAAATCTTTTCAGAAATTCCCCCAACACAAATATTCTCTAACATACATGATAAATAAAGTCATAAGATACAGCCAACATAAAGGAATAGAACCTTTCATAGAGATGAAACACAACTTGTTACGCTCACATTACATGGTAGTAAGGTTAAAGATGAGATAGGGGAGATATATTCCACACTAACTTTATAGTGGCACACATTAGAAGTCCCTCTTCCAGTACATGAGAGTAAATTAATAGCTTTTGTAGTGATGACTAACAAATAACCCAGCGAGGCCAGACTCTCTCACAAAGAGGCTCTGCTTTCAGAGTCATGACCACCACCACCAACTGAGAAAACACAGCTTTCACGGGAGCCCATCCCACGGCTGTGACATCAGCGACGGTCGGCTTAGTCACCAACAGCTCGAGCTATGAGGCAGAGGCAGGAGCATCCACCTCCTCAAAGACGTCAGCTCCTCATGAACGCAGGCAGCCATTTTGAATTCAGCCAGTCACCTGGCACCAACCACATTTTGTGCCAAAGCTTGCCGAGCATAGTTGTGGTCCCGAGTTTTACTTTTGCCAGTGTGTCAGTACTTCAAAACCGTTGCCTTGGTGTCATTGCATGCACAAAACTCTCATGATGAGAACAGTCTTCCAACCATGATCCACGTTTTTAAAGCTGACTTTTGAGGATGGTTAAGTATGTCGGCCAGGCCATGCATGATTCATAACGAGATGAATCCAGAATCAACAACACTGTATCCAAATGGCAGTGATTCAATTCAAATTCAATAAACATAATGGGCAGTGTAGAAAACCTAATATCTTGTAGCGTAAACAGCATCATATTAAAAGAGATGCTTCTCACCGAACCTTTCCTCAGATCAGTTGAACCGAATATCTTCTCTGTTTAATAAACATTTCAATGAACTGGGGTCCCGCTCTGCCATCAGACAAACAAACTTGTTTGGGATTAGAGAAACAAACCAGGGTTTGGATATAAATCGATGTGCTTTCCTTTCCTTCGGCCATGTGCTCCGACCTAACAAACAAATCAGATCATACACGCCGTCACATGGCCTAAACACAAAAGAATATAACATACAGTGCAGATAACAACATGATATCATGCAACATGAACAATGCAATATTAATACTGATTATCAATAAACAGACTATCATAACAACATCAATAAACTTTCCCTAGCCCTATTATCTATAAAGATAAGTTGCACAACCTTAAGATAAACAGTATTTGACAGAAGACCCCCCCCCTGGTGTAAGCCCTATTGTAACCTCCAATCAAAACTCACTAGGGATCTAAATACTGATTTGACTCGTCACACAACCTGATCTGAGATCAGTAAGCTGCTATGACGTATGCAAGGTAACACACTGGGTCAAGAATGAATGAACAACCCTTCTAAATATAAACCAGACGTGCAAACCATGACACGACTGTAGTGGGGGAAGTGATCTCGCAGTGGGAATGCGACAGATTGGGGAAAGTGTAGCAGATGTGAACACGGTGCTGCAGTGTGACCCGAGTCTGTGCCATGCAGTGTGCCATGCAGTGTACACTGGTCGTGGAAGAAGGCGTCACCGCTGCCTACATCACACGACAGCAGCCCGAAATCAAAGCGCGTTAGTGCGCGTGAATCGAGCATTCGCAGTATACGTCATAATGGCGATCGCTACACAGCGAGCGCGTGCGGGGTTCGACGTGACGCCATGTCGACATCGGAAGCCATATTTTGCTGCTTATGTCGACGCGTTCTTCTTAACTTTGCGAAATGTTTGAAACTTTTGGCAAATCGCAGCAAAACTCGCGCGTTTACACAACAAGCGTGACACACACAAAGTAAAAACACGTTCGCCGAGCTCGTTCTCGGTTGCCAGGTAACGTCTGGAACTTAACGGCTTGTTTGCTAATTCGGTTTTCTCGAGATAATTTGGCCGTTCTTACCTGCCCGCCAACAAAGGAAAAGCCCGCGAATGTTGATCCCGGAGCTTTTAGTTTTCCACGTGTGCGGTCGAAAGAAGCGAGCTGCGGGAAGATTCCGCCGATTTCTAACGACAACAGGCGAGAAAAATCCGCGATCACAGGGGGATCTACGCCAAAACCCACATGATCAACTACGTCAGCGGGCGGATTTGCATACGATACGAGACGCCGTTCCATCCCGACTTCGGCGACGAATCCTGCAGCGGAAAAGTTTGGACGGGAAGCTTCGGTTTCAAGTGCACGCGCAGGAGTTCACCTCGGCCCCCTCGCTGCTCTCTTTGATGTTGTTTTCGCTCCCCTGCGTTACTTTGGATCACACGTCATTGGATATTAAGCACTCGCTCGAGGACCAGTGGCCTCTCTTCCTCTCCCCCTCCCCTCTCTGTTCATCCCCTCCCACGTGTCACTGTATCCTTGCTGCATCCAAACAAACAGGCCAGCTTGGAAAAACAAGCTGTGTATGGAAAACATTTCATCCTTTTTAACACAAGCATGGCTTAACAGAACAAGTGTGGTGCTAAAATGACAAAACTGAGACACTGGATTTCTAATATTCCTTTGTATGTTCACAGATGCTTGAAGACTTGCTGCACTGAGCTGTGAAAAGTGCTGCAGAAGATTATGCATTATGCATTCATCACAGTCACTGGTGCTTGGATATATTAACATACACATAAGCATCTAATGCATTATTAATGCACATTAACTTGCTTTTTGTCTCTTAGTGCTGTTGGTCGTTTAGTTGAACTCATGTGCAGATGTTTTATTCATAACTGCAATTTCACACCTTGCACATTTGGTTGCTAAGGTATTTAGGGCCATCTACAGGATGTGTTGTGTAACAAATTATAAAATAATCTGAATTGTAATCTTAATTGATGGGTGTATTTTTGTATGAATTAAACACATTCATTCTGTTGAGGATTTTTGTTTCTGATTATGATCAAATGCCAATTGATGATGGGACTTTACTGCAGAAATGAACCCAAATGCTCAGTAGAAGCACATTACATGGACATATTAACATACAAATATATGACATTTGTATATTAAATATTATAACATCTTTCATGATAAAATGTTAACACCCAGATATAACCACACAGGTGAATCTGGCCATCGTGGACGTGTATTGATTTGGAGGGCCAGGCAAAGTCCTGTTTCCCTGGAGACAAACTGATCAAGGGTAGACTTTGCCCTGCACAAATCATAATAGGAGGAAACTGGTGCCAGGCGTAAAGGTAAGTGCCGAATGTGCTTTAAATTAAATGATATGTATTATAATAGAAACCTAAAGAAATGAACACCCTGATAATTTATGTATGGTTCGATAATTATGTGTATCGTAACATCATCAGTTTTAGATCTTGTCAACTAACATTTTCATTTAATGGATAATTAGGTTTGTTGAAAAAGCAGAATGAGCAGTAACCAGCCTCCCCCTCCATACAACTCCTATTACCCCCCGCAACATCCCTACGAAATGCAGGGCAAAGTTGGGGAGGCACCTGCTGGCATGATGCCCCCAGTTGATGAGAGAATCAATATGGGGATTCCAGACAACGCTCCCCCGGAGTATGGCCTAGGATTCGAAAATGTAAACTGCTTTTCAGATGCTGCCATAAGAAGAGGTCAGTTGTGATTAAGTCTTTTCTTAAGAAGCTTGATGTCATTACACTATGAGAGAGATTCATGACAGTTGTATTGTTCTCAAAGGTATAAATTCATCCTCTAATGTATGAATGTGATTTCTGTTGTGCTTAGAAAGTTGATAAATAGCTTTCATTTATTTTGTAATGTAAGAAGAAAACAACGTTAAATCCATACCTGTGCAGGTTAATTTGACTGATCATTATAAAAAATTTTTATGTTACATGCAGGTTTTATTAAAAAAGTGTACCTGACGCTTACCGTTCAATTATTAATAACGGTTGGGATTATCTGTGCTTTCCTTTATTGGTAAGTAGACTGGTATTGATCTTACCACACCTACTTCATCTATTTCGAGACAAAGGGCAGATTAAAAACATCACATTTATTTTATTGCCATAAGCAACTGTGCTTTATTGCTATAATTTTTATGTGCCCTGTGTTCCAACAGGCTGATGAATAAGTTTACATTTATGTGTTTATTTTCTAAAGGGTGACACTCAAAGACTGGGTGAGAAACACAAGTTGGTTTCCATACACAATGATGTAAGCATTCTGTAATTCTTCTTATTTGAGCTTTTTACATGTTTGAGACATGAGAAGTGTGTCATGTATTCCTTACTAGTACCACCAAATGGAGTTGCATATTACATATCACTGTGTATAAAGCATTTAGAGAAAAGTATAAAAGTCGTAATATGTATTGAGTTCATCTGTGAGACTTCATACATAACCCTCACAATCTCTATTGTGTTCATTTAAAATTTACAAGGGCTGCAACATTCGTTCTGATCATTGTGCTTCTCTGCTGTGGTGACATACGTAGAAAAGTTCCCTTAAACTTCATCTTCCTAGGACTGTTTGTAAGTAAAACCAGAGAGAACCTCACACCATAGTCAAATATAAAATAAAATTGAGAAAGTCAATTGAAAGTTTTGTAATTGCTAAATGATCTGTTTTAACAGACAATTGCAGAGGGTTTGCTCCTTGGATCAATAACAGTGTATGTTATTAAATGAATTATTCTAATACACCTAAAATTCCTTCCAGACGATGTTATATATTTGTAGATATGAAGATGTAAATAAACTATTCTTATCCAGGTTCTATTCGGCAGAGGCGGTGCTCTGGGCAGCGGGGGCAACTGCTTTTGTGTCGCTTGCAATGAGTTTATTTGCATTACAGTCTAAAGTAAGTGCATCTGTTTAAAACATCAGGCATTCACTCATTTGGTATTAATGAACATATTTGTTGACTGTAAATTGTATATTTATATTACTAATTTTACTAATAATTGTTGATTCTGTTTTTATTTTTAGTGGGACTTCACACCTGCCTATGGATCTATGTGGGCAATATGCTGGACACTGATTTCTTTTGCATTGCTTTGTGCAATTCTGAGATCACAGGTTAGCCATGAAGTCAATCTAATTCAATTTATTAATTTGTGTAATGATTTATTCATATTTGTTAACTTTTATGTTCCAAAGTACCTTTACATCCTTTACGCATCGCTGGGAACGTTGGTCTTCTCCGTGGTAGGTTCATGTCTTGACAACAGAATGACTTGGTTTATCAAATGCCTTATAAAAAAATAAATATGCATAATCAAGACATAAAAATAGCGATCAGTGATAATATTATGCTAATTGTAACCCCACTGTGTTCTTTTTTTCTGTGTTTGTAGTACTTGGTAATGGACACACAGCTCATACTGGGCGGAAAGCACAAATACAGCATCAGTCCAGAAGAATACATATTTGCTGCACTTAATTTGTACATTGACATTGTTTCAATCTTCCTATTGTTACTTCAACTCATTGGATTATGCCGTTAAATTGTGTATTAACAAACATTTATGAAACCTTATCCATTTAAACACCTGTCTGTAGGCCTGAATGGCAGGTTTTACTCCATTGTGTATTATGCACTAATTTTCATGAAGTAATCATATTCCTGTACTTTATACGTTCAATTTGAATATTGTCATGTATATGTTCTCCTATTTGGAAGACACTGAAGAATAAACATGCAAAAGACTTTTGCAACCATTTCCCTAAATACATGCATGGCTTAAGTGTGATGTATATTAGGAACTAAACATATTGTCCAAATAAAACAAATGTAAATAAATTGTCTTGTTTGACATTGATTACTTAATACATTCATTTTGTCAACATGAAGAATAAACATGTTATTAAAAACAAATCACAAACCACCTTGCATCTAAAACTTTTATTATGCATTGTCAACAACACCGGAAGTTGATAACATCGTCGCATTAAAAAGTGTCATGGCGGAATCAGACGCTCTCGAGAAAGAGAAATCGCTGTCAAAAAACAGCAAGGACGCCAGCGGCGACATGTCGAAGACACCGCTTCACAAGTCCTGCATTCAGGGCAAACAAAACACATCCACAGATGTGACAACGACGGAATATTGTGAGAAATTACAGGAATGGATGTGGCAGTATTACTACAGCTATATGAACTGGCAAAGCTGGATAGCCATGTCTGCGTTTTCCTTCCCACCGTGTTTCCCGACGCAAGGCTCGAACGAAACCTCAGGAGCGACGACGTGGAGCGCTGATATGTCCAACGGAGACCTCCGCAACTGGTTAAGCAATCCGTTTGGTTTTCCAATCCCATCATTTCCGGTCGCAGCTCCGGCTGCAGGTAACGGTGCAGCAGCTCCAGCTGGCAGTGCCAGCGGACAGAGTTCACGTGGAGCTGCTCCTCTGCAACAACAACAACAACAACAACAACACAATGGAAATGCTCAGCAGCCAGGTAATAACACAACACATTAACCCCATCTGATGTTGTGTTGAGACTGTTGGATGCAATGTTTGCAAAGCAATCCTGATACACAAATGATGTATGTGTTCTTTGTCTAGGAAGAGAATATTACATCCCATCACCTTTGCAACGCTTCTTGGCAGAGATGGTGGATTTCTTCATCCTTTTCTTCATTAAAGCGTCAATCATCCTCAGCATTGTCCACTTAAGTGGAATGAAGTGAGTTGTTTGTTTGTCCGCACACACATCAACAAAACTAAGATGTAAGCCCTTGTTCGTTTGACGTCTTTTTTCAGGGATATCTCAAAGTTTGCCATGCACTTCATTGTAGAGGAGATAGACGAGGACACGTCTATGGAGGAGCTGCAGAAGATGATGCTTGTGGCTCTGGTGTACAGAATATTGGTTTGCTTTTATGAGGTTAATCCACACACGTACTCGATCTCACACCATGAAAGGACTTGGAAGCTTTACGTGATCAGATTTAACTCTGGATTGTTTTCAGATCATATGTATCTGGGGAGCTGGCGGGGCCACACCGGGGAAGTTCCTTGTTGGTTTAAGAGTTGTCACATGTGACAGCTCTGTCCTGGTTCAACCCAACCGAGTCTTTGTGGTTCCCGCAACTAACGTCACGCTCTCTGCGTAAGTAATCAACATATACATAACACACTTTGTTTTTATATCTTGAAGAGCCCCTAGGATTATAAACCTCATTTAACATTTCCTTTGTGTGTTAGTAAATGATTTGGGAAGTTACAAATCCCAAAGTGAGTTAGACATGTTAGTATCTCTAACAAAAGTCAGATGTCTTGGACTTCAGGTAACACCAGGATTGTAGGCATCCAGTTTATTCCGTGACGGAAATAACTGGATTCACATGATGTCAACTCGTCACTTATAATACAGTTAACTGGTTATTAATCATTGTTTAACCACCAAACAAGGGTCTCTTTAACTAGTTTAATACTATTTGTTTCGTGATTATATGTAGAAGAACAAAGTAATGACGGGCTTTCTTTTTCTTGTAGGTCAACAGTGAGAGCTTTAAACAAGAACTTCTCCATCGCATTCTTCTTTCCAGCGTTCATCACACTTCTTTTCTTTCAGCACAACAGGACTGTGTATGATATAGTTGCCGGGACCATTGTGGTCAAGAGAAACAGGCTAAGATGACTCATGTCATCGTTCCAACATTGTAATGACATATAAACAAATTGAGAAATAACAAAGAACCAGGCTAAGTCAGACATACTGAACTGACCAAATGCTATTTGACTTTGAAAAACTGTCACTTTAAACAGCTGGACACAGTCTTTCCAGTATTTCTCATTTCATTTCTTCTGGACATAGTCTTGTAAGCATGAATTGCTTTCTCGAAAGTATTCTTAAATTATTGCAGTTTAAACAACTTTGCATATTCTCTTTGTGCCAAAGTTAATTTATACATGAGCTGCCTCACAATACTTGAACAATACTCTTCTAGTACACCAATTTCACCTCCCCTTCTTGTGTGGACAATTGAATGAAATTAGTTAGAAATTTGTGTGCGTGTGATTTATTGAGTTCAATAAGTCACACGATTTTTGAGTTAACATTCAATAATCCTTATATTCTTTGGTTATAGAGGCTAATCTGCTGACTGCATTAATGTTTCAGACGAATGTTTTTTAACCAATTATAAATTACTGTTTTATTGCCTTCAGGAGCAGTTTTAGTTGTGCAATAGTGCTGTCATTTTCAATGCATGTCTTCTTTAGCTATGTGAAATGCGGCGTCCTAAGCCATTCTAAAAAGCCATTCTTTCTTTGGATTGTTTAGTTACGGCTAAAATTTGAAGATGTCCCCCACAGTAATCAGTTCAGATTGTTTCGCAATGCCCATGTTTCAGAGCATTTTTACAAAAAAAACTAGCAGTACTTGTGTACTGTGGAAAGTATTAAATTTTGACATTTGTTAATGTCATTCTTAACCTAAATGATTTATGTTCTTCTGCAGAATAACAAGCCCTGTTGACTTCCATTGTATAAACCTAAAACCACTGAGAAATCTCTCTCAAAATGTTTGTTGTCAAAAGATGACACATTTTCATTTTGGGTGAACTGTTCCTTGAAGAAAAGTCTGCTATTTTGTTTGTACATTGATTTATTTATTCATTCATTTGATTGTAAATAAATAACAGTCTTTCTTTACTATCAATACAGGAACGAAAAAAATAATTTAACGATTCAGTTATGTTATGCCAATTGCACAATTTGCACATAACATAAACAACTATGTGATCAAATGGAAGAATCTTTCTGTTAAAGCAGTGTTACTGCTACAGTCCTGACATTCAGTTTTCTGAAAAAATCGATGGTTAATTAGGATAGCGATTTTGCTGAAAATGAAGAATGACATTTAAAAAAGTGTTATTTTTAACCCGACCAGGGTCAAATGGGACAGCCACGGTTCAACCGGTTGTGTTTAATTAACCATGAATTTGTATATAAGACACAAAAAGGATAAAAATATTTGCTTTGAAGCAATCAAACATAAATAACTGCATATTTTGGTGTGGGCTAATCAATTTAGGCATAGAATTCTATCAATTCACATGAGTTACCAGGAGATGGAGTAAGAGCACTGCAGCTTATGGTGTTCATGTTGAGGTCAGAATGCTTCATGCTTAGGTCTGTAAACTTCAGAAAAGAGGGAGATCCCACTAAGCTTACATCACTTACTCTTCAAACCCTTCGTCTGGCAGACACTAAAAGTTTTGTATAATATTGGCAATCAAACAAAACTGACCCCATTGACTTTTCTCGAAATATCTTCTTTTATGTTCCACAGAAGAAAGGATCATAAGCTCTATGCGCTTGTGTTGTGTCCCTCCCATCCTATGAAAACTGCGTAGATATGTTAATACAACTACAGTTTTATTAAAAACGTTATTTCCTTCAACTGATTTATATAGAAAAATAAAACTAGAAATTACAGACAAAACAGGAGGGCCCAGAAACAGATTATTGAGAAAAATGGTTGTCAAATTAAATGGAATTGTTTTATTGGAAAGTCATATTAGGTATCTTAGTATATCACATGCTTTTGCCTGGCCTTGTTTTTTATCAAATTCGGCTTTGTTAGATGTCTGGCTTATTATATCTTTGCAAATGTGGCTAGAGGTTTATTTTTGTGACACATAGAGATGAATCCCCCCCTTCCTATCAGACCTCTCCCAATGATGTTTCATTGCTGTTATCAGCCAACAGTGCACAGTCATGCTCGACGTGACTTTGTTTATCTCACAAGTCAGATTGAGCGTGCTGTGCCTACTATATGACGTCAGTGAGTTTGGGGGCACCGTTTGACTTCTATTCTCAAATTGCTATTGGAAAATTGTTGTGTTACTATATGTTTCCTTTATACAATCCCAGAAATATAATGATTGTAGAGTCTAAGCTATGTTTTTTAAATGGCATCTGCTGTCTGAATGCACTCTATATGAGATCACAATGTTTGTATTATGTCAAGCATGCATTAATCTCAGGGTTTTTTTGAAAGCGTGAGTAAGTAGAGTTATTTGTGGTCTTAAAGGAAAGAGTTTAAAAGGACACAGTCAGGATCATAGACATGTTATCAGGGGCATTCAAAGAACAACCTTATTGGCTGATTGGGCCGTACTCTCTCGTTAATTGGTGGTGTGTTTTATATTCTGTTGTAATGATGTCATCAGCAGCCAATCAAAGTCCATGGTGACTGTGATTGGTGTGATTGGCTGTTCTCTTGAAAATAAGATTGGGGTTGGGTTTCTTATCCACCACTGATGTTCATTCTAAGGTTTTACAAAAGATGGCCCATGAAAAAATAGCAAAAATATTTAAAAGTAAACAATACGAAAACGTATTACCCTTTTAAATACCATTTGATTCTTGTTTATTTTCCACGATGTTTTCCATGCATGTTGATTTGTTTTTATTTATTTTTGCATCATGCAGCCTTGAGCAAATACTGTGAGGAATTGTTGTTGTGGGAAAGATCATTTTTGCAACTGTTGATCCGTATTGACTTCTATTGAATGGGCACAAACCAGTGCAAGTCAATTAGGGGCCGATTTCTTTCTTTTACCAACGTTTTGACTTCTTTTATGTTCTGTATGTATAAGTCATACAAGTTTTAAATGTTAGAAGGGTGAGCAAATGACAGAGGAACCTTAAAAATCGAGTCCAAAGGGAAAATAACAAGGGAGGAAGGAAATGATGAAACAATTAAAATTTGGGCTAAACAATCACTTTTATCAGAACAATTTAACCCTGGGCTTTTTTAACTTGGTAAATAAAATACTTAATTGTTACAATATATAGTGTGTCTGCAGTTGCTTGAAAAATAGAGTGAGGTTGTTAAAGCCATAGGAAGGGAAAACTAATGTTAGTATAAAATTGTATGGATGTAAATACAAAAATAAATGTATAATATACATTTAATAATACATGGCAGGAATTGTTAAATGATTCTTAAGATATTTAATAAAACGTAATTCGGTTTTATAGACCAGTCATCCATAGAATTTGAAGAACACTGTTATCACAGTTCAAAAGTGCTGACCATCCTTATCAATGTCCCAGTGTCTGTCTGTAATCCGATTAATGTTTAACACCTCCCAGGTTACTTTGCTCGTATGTTACGTATGCCTCACTGGCCTACATCACACGCAATATTTGGGATCCAGCTGTAGGATAAAGACTTCAATGCCCATTATAACATAAGGTGATAACTTGGAAATGGATGAGGGTTTAATGAAAGTGATTCCAGAAAAATTAAGTAGTATGCAGTGTATTATGTATATTTTCCATGTCTTTTTTTTGTTGTTGAAAAAGCTCAGAGTGGAAGCCCTATTCAATGGACGCTGCCTGATGTATCAAAAGAATTCACAGCTTGCCTGAGCTACAGGATTGTAAAGATAACATGATTGTGGGAGACAGAGATACAGTGCTTGGTTAAACAGAACAGTGATACATGGACCTAGCACTGGTACATTGGTTTAGAAAATGTGACCACTATACTGTCCTTTCACTTACACTTTCACTATTATATGATTATGAATTAAAAGTGTGTGGTATTATGCCCTCAGTCATTCTATGAGTCAGGCAGTATTTTGTTTGGCTTTACATAGAGGGAAAGTGTCTGCCTGGCAACAGTGTGAGTGTTTACCAAACAATTCAACCTCAACAAATTCAGATCAATGCCTTTCCTAGTGTGTGTGAATGAAAGGGGAACTATGTGGAATAACAGAGGAAAACCTTCCAGCTTTTGAAAAACGTACTGTCTCACCAGGATCTTAAATGTTCCCATTAAATGTTTTACCACATCAAAGAACCCCAAGATTCAAAAATATTTCTCATTGCACTAAATTACCAAAAGAGTTATAATAAGTGTTGTTATCTAGGAAATTTAGAAGAATTATGCTAGTGGTTTGGGGGCACACTGCCATATTGCTACATTGTAAAGGGACCTCAATGCCCACATTCTCCACCATCACCAGTAAACTGCCATCTTTACTGTTATTCCCATGACAATAGGAAATACCAACATCTTTACCGTTATAACCAAACCACTATTCACCTTAGTTTTTTCACTAAGAAATAAATAAGGCATTCCAAACTAACGGTCATTACTTGTATGTTTTTAATAGACCCTTTGATAATTATAAAAAGTTAATAATTACGTTGTTTGAGTACTATACATCTAATAAAAAAGTCAAATTATGGATTATTTGTCTTATTAATTACATTATTGCTCTGCCTCTTTTACCTTGTCTGTAAGACACTCAGTTTTTGTTCCTGTGTCTTTAAGGCCTACCTCCCAGTGTACTCTGATTGGTCATATGGCCTAGTCTGCTGTTACTGGTCAACTGTGTTCAATGCAAATAAAAATTTGTAACTTGCCGTGACCGACTTATTATGGAAGAAACTATATGGATTTATAGGTTTTGAAGAAAAAAAAATGTGCCAGCAATGCAAACTATTTTCTTTCATTAGAAAGCTAAAATTATATTTAAAAAAATCATACCAAATGGTTTACCCCATTTATTTGACTTGGACCAAATAATTTATAAAAAGCAGCCAATCAGAGTCCAGCAGAGATGGAAATTCCTGCAATACTGTTAAAAATTATTCTACGTTGCGACCTTAAGAAATGGGATGCCAACTGAATTACTTGCTACTTTGTTGATTCTTAAATTACAACATTATTCCCACAGTTACATTTTTTTATTTAATGGTTTTGACAGGTGTGCTTTCAATAAAGAATAAGTGATATTAAAATTTTGACCGGTAGAGTAGTAGTCACTTATCCACATATTAAAAGTATTTTTAGAGGGGATCAAAGCTTTCATAAGCAAATGCATTTGTAAGTGTATTCATTTGTAAGCAAGTGTATTTTAAAACCATGAAGATTCATCTGTATTAAATGCATAACTTTAATAGCAATCCGCATATAAATAAAGTGCAATGGGAAAAACTCTACAAATGTTTTTTTCGGATATTACACAATAGGCGCTATACATTGGCAGTGATTAAAGATGGATGGCCTGTTAATGATTTTATAATAGCTTGCATTTATAATAACTGTTTGTGTGTTTCTCTGTTTGGCTTTGTGTCAGGTTGCCAAAACCACTCTTGAGGTTTTAGTGCCCCTCCCTTGTGCCAGTATTAAACCCTGCCTGTTGCTGCTTGAGTTTTTGATAAAGCGAATGTTATTGCATTCTTCACAGGAAGCTTCAATTGTCTATAGTGACCGGTCCAGGTCTTTAGTTTTATAAAGCTTTCAACACTTTTGTCCATCGCGCTTGATTGTTGTCCCCACCAACTCGTTGGCAACAGTTAAAACAAAAACAAAGATAGTTGTGTTCATGTCGAAGCTTGTAAAGTGGTTGAGCTGCTCCTTTAACCACTCTTGTCCTCACTTCTCGGGTTCTGTTCTTGGCTGAAGTGCATGTGTAGGCCTGAGCTATTTTTGGGTTATTGCTTGAAATACTGGTTCTTAAAGACGTGGAAAAACAATTTAGTTTCAAGGAGATTTGGCAGCCTATTTTTGTGGGAGAGGAAGCTAATGGAGAACATATGAACACACATACACTCCTGCAAAAGCTTATCATCATCATAGCTTTATTCATCACAAACACTGTTACATGCCATGAAATTGAAGCTGTGGTGTTGTATATGAGGGATGTAGGATTTATATGATAAATAGTTGCCAAGTGTTGATTGACCCGACCCCCAATTTGAGTATGATATATGTGTATAGCCATGGCCCAATCCTAAGCCATTGGTTAATCCAATTGTGCTATTTGTGGTGAAGAAATAACTTACTTTTCCTTATATCAAATTAAAAATGTTTAATACTGCTAAAAAGCTTTTTGTTTACTCTACGTCACATAACCACATAACAACTTTTCACAGGCTTGTGGTATAATGTTGGTCCTGCCCTTGTTACCTTGGCAACTCAGGCTCTGATATGATCTTCCCACAAGCTCAAAGAAAAGATATAAACCTAAATTAAGGGTCTTTCCGATTCTAAGTATCTATAGTACCTCACTTTAAAGGGCACTAGACACTTACATAAGTCCCTTTAAGGCAACTCAGTTGACTTGGCAGCCATATTTGAACTAACCACAGAGAGCTCTTTCCAGTCATACAAGCATCCCTCTTGTTTACGTGAACAGGGTAACTGAAATCGTAATAAATCAGATTTCAGGCTGATTTCCATCAAACATATGGAAAATAGTCAAGAGTAAAGTTCGACCAGTTCGTCTTAACTGGGAGCATTGTGGGGATTTCCAAACCACTGCAGTAACAAAACTATGAGGTGATGATGCCTTTCAAAGGAACGGGGCACAGAAAATGCCATTCTGAAGATGTGATATTTACTTTAAAAATACTTTTAAATAAGACTATCATCTCTGTATTTCTACCTGTTGTTTATTGTAACTCTAAACCAAAATCTGACCAGTTAACCAAAATGATGTAATTCTTTTTTTGGTGGCGATAGAAACTTCTGTCTAAGAAATGTACAAAAACAAGAACATTATTTTCTCCTTGATTTCTTTGTTATACGTTGATGCTGAATTATTTTAAATTATTTGAGAAAGCAGCTATATTTTTTTTTTGTCTATTTTTGTCATAAGTAACAGTATGTATTAATTTGAAAAGTACAGTTTTTCACGACATGCAGATAAGCAAAGCAATTGACAGTTGCATGTTCTTATTTACATTATGCTTTTGTCCATTGCAGAGTTTACATCTCATCTTATGGCCTGCTCTGACATGTTTGGACTTGTTTTCACCATCTCTCAGAAGTTTGGGGAAAGCTTGCAGGATGTTCAGTGTGAAGAAGGAACAGGTGCGGTGTGTTTAATACAGCTCACCAAAATGTAATGACAAAATTGCGCTTCAAAATTTCTTCCTGCAGTGTTTTGTAAAAGTGACTGAGAAGTGGACCCGGTGATGGATCATTGTAAGTCTTTTTTCATTGTCAATAGTACTTTTTTTTTTGAGTATACTATAGTGACACTGAGTAAATACAGTGAACGTATTTGGTCTTAACTGTACTTACCATGTAGTTTGGTGGTTGTCTGGTTAATATGAGGTAGAAAGCCAAAGCAAAAGAAAAATAATCAGAAACACTGGCAATGGAAAAACTCAACATAGGTCTTTCATCTCATCTCTCTAGTGACTGATTAATGCAATATCATAGCAGAGAGTAACATAGCAACCCTCCCAAAATCTGCTATCAGGAGGATAGTGCTTTGTGGGGTTTTAATATTGAGCCACGTGGAATCAAAACAGTACAGGTATTTTCCTACTAACCATCTAGGGTAAGACTCCTGGACACATACTGCCACTGACAGATGGTAAATTTGTCTGGAATAATGTATTGTTCTGCCTTATAGGTAGTATTTTAATGATGTATGTATGTTTTCTTCTTTCAGCATTACACTCCACCGTGTCATTCCAAGCCTGCAAGACTTTACTTTCTTACAGAGACATTTCTCAAAATATCTTATGTTGCTATTATCAGACAAAATAATCACACAGAGTTTGAATAACGTGAAGATGAATAAATAAGGACAGTATATTCCATGCGGACTCCTTCAAACCGTAACGTTTTGCGATGATACAACACAAACCATCTATGCTTCATATAGATCCATATAGATTTTTTTTCTTTCATATGGTGGTTTGCTGTCGGTCTGTGACTTGGCCAGCACACTCTATGCAGTGCAGGGATCCAAGCAGGCCGTACTAATATTAGAGGTTACACACGGCTGATGGAGCTTTCATGTTCCCAGCATTTCTCCTTGTTGACAGCACATGTTTTGAACACAGAGTGTTTTTAGATCGTCCCAAGGTTGTTTGCCCCGATAACATTTTTTAATGCGTGTGTTAAAGCCAGTGCGATGGAGAGCATGATATCTATTTTTTCTCGGGTCCCCCTGAGGGTGTTACAACCGTTTTGCATGCATATTCTGGCATGCATGTTGATTATGTGAGGGCATGTTTGTTTGTTTGTATTTATGTTTATTTGTTCGATCAGAATAGCATATACATACAAACTTATATATCTATGTTTGCATGGGGGTAAAGGAGGTCATTTGAGGCAAGGCCTTTGTGCAGCCCCATGCAAATTTCCTTACCCTCGCATCATGCGTTATGTTGGCAAGCGGATACGGGCGAATTAGTTTTCCTCTGAGAGAAAATAATTGGTCCTTGAGAGACAAACAACATGCATTATATAGAAACCTATGCATTTTTTGATCTGTTGTGTAGATGAGTGTGTTGTTGTAAACGTGTAGCGGTGCTTGTATTGTGCTACGTGTATGGTGTGCTTGCCTCCTTGCTCACAATTTTTCTCCTTCCCTCCCTTCCTTTTTCTCTGTCTCCATGTGTGTGTAGTCTGGGCGCCCTGCCAAGTGGAGTGTGTTTTTTGAATGAATACCTGATGAGGCTGCTGAGGCTGACTGGGGGGGGAGGAGCCGTGCTCTCCAGAGCACTGTGTGTGTATGTATGTGTGTGAGGAGCAAGAGAGGGTGGGAGAAAGAGAAAGAGAGAGAGAGCTGGCAGTCTGTTTGCCTTGCATAACATACGCTGTAGCTCTCACACGTAGGGCTAGTGAAACAGCACAGACAAGGGGACTTCCTTCACCCTCGGCCTCGAAGGAAGCAGAGGAGATCCAGGACCGGGGGAACACTGGACATGGAAGCAAGTCTAAATCTGAGGATTGTGTGTGTGACCTGATAGCAGAACTAAACCTGGACAAAGGACAGCTTGCCAGTAGGTAGAGGGAGCTACACTTATAGTGCAGAGAGAGAGAGAGAGAGAGAGAGAGAGAGAGTTGGTAAAGAAAGGTAAGGCTCATGATAAAAATATCCAGGCATTAAATTGAATATCTGTTTTGTTTATTATACAGGCTCACTGTAGGAAAAACTGTGAATGCAGTTCAGTCATGTAGGTAATAACAGTCATCAGGCATTTCTTACACGACATGTCCATGTGTGTTAACATGTGTTTCAGTCTGTGTTATGTGCTCTTTTGCTTATAGGGAGAGAGAGAGAGAGCGAGCGGAGGAACAGGCTTTAGTCACTGTAAAGGCAGCAACAGCTCTGTTTGGATTCATGTCTAGCTTAGGACTCCCTAGACTGGCTCTTAAAGGGACAGTCACACATTTTAAAGGTCGTTAAGTGCAGCGAGGAGATTTTCATTGGCACTATTTTGATGGATAAAAATCCAAATCCATTGTATTTTAAAGGGCATTATTGTGAGCGTTTCATTTCAGAGAAGCTGTGTTTTTGTCTGTGAACGTAATCGTCAGTTTCCTCCAGTTCAGTCACCGTCGAGATGACATCATTGAAAAGGTGTCACAACACCCTGCGAGTATGATGTAGCTGGAGATTTTACGTTGATCCCTTACAGGGAATTAACTTTGTTTTACATACAAACTCACATGTTGTATGTGTGTCATATTACATGTTTACTTACATTATGTTTTTTCTTGTCATATTGTGTTTATTGTGGATGAGTGTCGGTTATCGGTGTGAAAGTGTGGTGTTGCCATCTAAACTGCAGCAGGTCTGCAGAGCGTTATTGTTAAAAGAACTAGATGGATACTGCAGGTTGTTAATATTTCTGGCTCTTTGGGTACTCACATGAGTGAGTGTATGTTGGGGGGGGTTCTTGCAATAGAAAATCCATCTGTGGTTGACATGGACTATAGATCTAAGACACTGGATAGGTCACTAACATTAATTAAATAGAAATGAGCAGCACTTTTGTATCTGACCAGCTCTCTTGGCTTGCAGGAATAGATTGGGTTAATTCTTTTGAAATGGTTGTGTTTGTCAACAGGCAAATACAGAATCTAGACAGGCTGAAATAACTTTATATTATATATTATATATACATATGACTTATTTTATCTGTGCATATCTAGAGGTACTGTTTCCTGAAAGCATTTATACTAAAAGCTCAACGGTAGCGCAGATTAGGAACAGAAACGTCCAATGCAAATAATGAATTCAGCATTTTAGGATGAAGGATTGTCACATCAGTCTGTGTTTTGCGAGATGCTATAATTAACAACAATAGGGTCCGTCTGCATTGTCAGTGTTGATGTTTCTCATCAATTTTAAACAATAGTACTGGATTAGGATAACAATTTCACAAAAACATATATCTTGTGGATGTTTGAATGCATGCAAAAATGTGCATTGCTATTGTTAACTGTGTTAAGCCTGAGAATTATAATTCCATTGTTCTCTCATTCATGTGCTATCTGCACCAAATCACATATGCATAAGTGCGTGTTAGTCGAAGGGACATGCTGATGATGTTGGCGTGTGTATTTTGCTCTGTGTACAATAGACCGATGGTTGTGTGTGGTGTAAGCTGTATCAGAGGAAAGTAGGACAGTGATTGGTCCAGATGTACTGTGGTGAAGAGATCTCTCCCTCCTTCTTTTCCCCTCTCTCTCTCTCTCTCTCTCTCTCTCTCTCTCTCTCTCTCTCTCTCTCTCTCTCTCTCTCTCTCTCTCTCTCTCTCACTCGCTCTCTCTCGCTCGCTCTCTCTCTCTCTCTCGCTCGCTTTCTCTCTCTCTCTCTCTCTCTCTCTCTCTCTCTCTCTCTCTCTCTCTCTCTCTCACTCGCTCTCTCTCTCTCTCTCTCTCTCTCTCTCTCTCTCTCTCTCTCTCTCTTTCTCTCTCTCTCTCTCTCTCTCTCTCTCTCTCTCTCTCTCTCTCTCTCTCTCTCTCTCTCTCTCTCCTTCCTCTCAATCTCTCTCTCTCTCTCTCTCTCTCTCTCTCTCTCTCTCTCTCTCTCAATCTCTCTCTCTCTCTCTTTTTCACTATTACTCTAACTCAATAACTACGCTTGCTTGCAGGCAGAGCTCAATGTGGGTCAGGAGAGCCAGTGTTTTCTCTCTCTCACTGTCTGTCTATGCCTGTATTTCTCCCTTCCTTTGTCTTTGTTGTGTCAACACACTTGCCACATGCTAAGTTTCACCCTTTTTAAACCTCATAGATGTATATAGAAAGACATGATTTTATTTGAGACATTATGAGCATAATGCATGTAGAGGTTTTGAGATTTGTATAAGATGATGCAGACATTCAAATAGCGCAACAATCAAATGCATTAGAGCAATGGCCTTGTTATAGAATCAAATTGCAGTAGTTTAGGATGTTTTTTTTTTAAATTTTGAAATTGCCTAAAGTGCATTGCCCAAACATTAGAAAATAAATAGGTGGACAAGTCTATTCATGGTTTGGTTGTTAGCATGGGCAAGTTAGCCCCTGCTGGAAGATGTTGTTTTAACATAAAAGTGCTGCCAAAGAGCATTTTCCTAAAGACCACCATTAGTGGTTTATTTTTGTGAAATAAAATTGCCATGTAGTAATTTCATTGTATTTGAGAAGCGAAATCATTTTTAAAAGGCATTAAACTGTTCGGATTTTACAGCTGTGGATTATTTGTAATGAATAGCTTAAAATTAAAATAATTGATGGGCAATTCCAGAGCTATGCACGTTACATTTTGCATTATGGACTTTACATAAAAATGCTCTTAGAATGTAACTTTAACTAGTACAGTGATGCAACTGTTAATGTTATACAAAACGCTTGTTGATAGTGTTTAAACATGAGAAAAATATCAGTCTATGAACAAATTCTCTATTTAAATTTTTTTTGGATAAACCTGCTTTATGGACGTGTCAAAAAAATGGGAACCAAGTTTGTACTTCTTAAGATTTAATAAATAATATCTAACAATGACAAAGGGAAACCTGAAAATAGCTCTAAAAATCATGCACTAAAATATAAAAAATTCTTAGAAGACCAAACATGGGTATTTGAACAACCAAATGTGGACATCTGTAATTTAAAAATACTATAACCTTTCTTAAAAACTCAATATTTTCTTGGCAAGGTTGACATTTCCACAGAATCGCCCTGATACAAAACATCTGCTATTTCCAAACTGCTTGACTTTCTTTGGCCGAATACAAAGGGAGACATTTTGAACCTTAGTCACCCATTAAACCTGACTCAATTGACTTCAATTGTACAGACATAAACCCCTAAGACATGTCGCAAAATATCTAAATGATTGTTTCATAGAAAAAAAGAGTCATTAACAGGTTTTAGATGACAAAATGGTGAAAACAGAAATAATTTCCTCTTTTTCATTTGATCTCACTCTGGTATTTCTTTGTCTGATGCAGGTTAGGACCAGAAACACTAAAAGATGATTCCACATGAAGCTCCTGGATTCCTCTACATAAAGGGATGTGACAATGGCAAAGACTGTGATCAAATGGAAGCGAAACATGTCATCAACTGATTTGTACTTCAAACATACTGATCAAGACGTGTAAAGTAAAGAAAAAGCTCTAGAGACCATGAAGTCTAACCAGGAGCGCAGTAATGAGTGCCTTCCACCCAAGAAGCGGGAGATCCTAGCTCTAGAAGAGAAGCAGGTGCTGGTGTCAGCTGCTGTAAGTGAAAGCCAGAGCGGAGAGAATTTGGCTTGGCTAGCTAGTGTAGCTAGTATGGCTAGCATGGCCCACATCCCCAACAATGCAGGCAGTAACAATGCTGTGCCTGATAGCCCCTCACCATCAAATAAGGCTCTCACTGTGGTAACAGAATATCCTCCAACGTCTACTTCTGCTGGGTTTTCCATCTCATCCGGTAGCTCCGCATACAGAGGAGTCTTCTCTGGGCCTACTGTGCTGACAGCCAATCCCGCTGTTCTCTCCACTAGCCTTCCCCAAACCATAGGTTCGGTCCAGTACGCACAACTTCCCCCTAATCTCCAGCTCATAGGCCCTTATACAAGTTACTTTTCTTCTCAGATTGTACCTTCCACAACCAGTCCAACACAGCCACGGAGGACACCACACGAGGTCTTGGCAACCACAGCTGTCATCTCCCAAGCTTCGAGCATTGATTCACACAGTCAACATGTCATTTCTGCTGTACCAAATGTTTCACATAGTCAATGCATACAGGTAGAGAGTGCTCCGCTGGGTTTAACCGTTTCTTCACCTACTGCTCAGTTGCCCCTTCAAATCCATCCAAACTCTTCTGTTCTTGCTTCTCATGGTCTTGCAATCGCCCCATCCCAAGTGGTGCTACACTACGCAGATGGCTTCATTGCAAAGCAACCAGACCCCCATCCAAGAGAGCTGCAGAATGGTGCCCTTGGAGAGGTCACATTGATCAAAAATGGCACCACTTTGGCAAAAGGAATCTTCAGCCAATCAGAGACTGACCAGAACCATAAGCATAATAATAATTTGGGCCTCCAGACCCAAGCTCAGGTTCTGATCCCGGCAGACTACAGCTCTCATGACAGAGGAGGCCTGCATACGTCGGTTATGTTGGTATCCAGTACTCACCTTGCAGGAAGCGGTAACACAGAGCTCCAAAGCATCTTGGGAAAAGAGCATTCATCTTTGCATCTTACCGAGAGAGGAAGCATCTGCCTAGGCAAGCCCATGACCAGAGTGTCCTCTGTCGCATCTTTAGACAACCATGTATCTTCAGCTTCTATAATCTCCCCGCACACACTTCTGCAGTCTCCTCACAATGCTCCTCAACAGGAGCTCCCCACCAGTCTTTACTCTGCTGCTCAGCTCCCTATCATTGGCTACATCACCAGTGCTGCTAGTGGACCCCAGCAAGCGGTGACTGGTTACCAGAGTAATCTCCCACAGCACGTGGTAATCTCAGGAAGTCCTTCCCTGTTTATTCCAGTGAGTGCCACTAACATCAATCCATCCTCCGCAGAACCGGAGGTGACCCGCTGTTCTGTCATCCCTAGCGTAGCCAATGCATCAACTGCTCTGCATCAGTCCTTCATAAACACAGCCCCACCTGCAGCCAAAGTCCTTTCCAATGGCAAAGACATCCCAGTGTCTGATACAGGTAATTCCCCTTGCGTCATTCAAAGTCCGTCCCAAATACAGCTACCTGTTCTTTCAGCAAGTGTAGTAGGATCTCCAGTTCCCATAACACCTCCGGCATCCAATTGTCCTCACAGCTCACCATCATCACCATCAGCGGGCCTTCCACCGTTTTTCATGAAGGGCTCTATTATACAGTTGGCGGATGGCGAGTTAAAGCGTGTGGAGGACCTGCGGACAGAGGACTTTGTACAGAGTGCAGAGGTGAGCGGAGAACTGAAAATTGACTCCAGCACTGTGGAGCGCATTGAGTGCAGCCGAACACCCAATGCTGTCATCATACAATTCTCTGTGGGAGAGAACAAGGCACAGGTGAGTCAGTTGTTTTTGAATCAAGACGGTGTAAGGTTAAATTTTTCATGTAGTTCTGGTAGAACTTGGCAAAAGCAATCCTAAGGACATAAAATTCAGTATTAGAGTTTATTAACTATTATTTTTATTTCATTTTAGGTTTGTGTAGAAGTACTGGTGGAATATCCTTTCTTTGTGTTTGGTCAGGGTTGGTCATCCTGTTGCCCTGACCGCACCACCCAGTTGCTAGCATTGTCCTGCGCCAAACTCTGTGTTGGTGATGTGTGTATCTCTCTCACTCTGAAAAGTTTAAAAAACAGCTTTCAAAAGAAAGATGACTTTTCGGACTCTATGATGAATCACAACAGCCCTCATATAAAAGCAACCAAAAGCAATGGGCCTACTGACAGCAGACCAACTCAAATGGAGAATCGTAAAAGGGGATGTAAACTTACACCGGGAGAGGAGAACAGTTTTACAGGAACATTATCCGAGGCTTCCAATCATGGAAATGTTTCGACCCTGTCAAAAAATTGTGACGTAAGCCCTCTGACAATGGTTAACCACCAGGACCAGGTTGTAAAAACATACACATCTAGTGCTGAGAGAGAAGTTAGTCGAAAGAGGAGATGGTCTGCTCCAGAGAATGGGGAAGGGATGAGGTCAAAGGAGGACCCTCCGAGTTTACCGAAATTTTCCTTTCTCACACACCAGGTGAAGGTCAGCATTGAGGGCCACTCCAGAATAGGTCCCTGAGGGACTTTTGAACTTCACAGCACAGTGCTGGGGAGTAGACGGGTCACCAAGGAATAGAAATCAGTTTAGCCTTACTCAACTAATCCAGACTTCAAGAGATGACAGTTTTTATTAACTAATAAAATGTTTTGCTTGGTGTCCAAGAATGCTTTGCTTCAACAATACAGAGACTCAAAAAACATTCCCCATTACTGCCATAGACCCACAATCAAAAAGGGACAAGAATCAAGATTTTGCTTTCATGTGATATTCATATCCAGGTTACTGTAAGAATGTTTGTGATTATTGGAGTTGTTTCATATAATCCTAAAACCCTTATAATTTGTAGATTTTAGGATTGTTAGTATTACCAATTCAGTTTTCTAAGCCTGCTGTGCATTTTGTGTCTCCGATGTGTATTGAGTTAATTCATTGTTAAGGCCTTTAGTTGGTATGGACTGTTACAAGGATTGATGGCAAAAGGGTTACCATGAGATAAATGATTAGTGTGAAGATGTGTGCATTTTGGTGTTAGTATTATAATCTCTACAAAAGCTAGCTTTCAATCATCTACATCGTCCCCCAAAAGGCCATTGCTTACACAATGTGACTGAAAAGGCTCGCTTGAGTGACTACTTTGAATGAGACCGAGGACAAATATAGAATAAAGATAAAACAGTGAATGTTCATTGATTTCATTTTGGTTTAACTGAAACAGTTGATAGGCTTCTAGATATGCAAAATCGAGTTTTCACATACCTCATATGTGCATTTAACAGAGACTGCATCAAAAGGCTTGATCAAATCTGTGATTTCAGGTCTTAGTGAGAAAGTGTTTGTCAATGTAAAGTTTCTACTCAAGTCAGAATATCAGCACTTTAAAGTAAGATTGGAGTGAGTTGAATGAATGGATGGAAACATTCCCACCTCTGTTTTGTTTCTACAACAACAGACAGTTTTGAATGCTGGTAGTCATCCCAATTTGTGCATTACAACCCCTTTTAGGTGAAAGTTATGGCTAATTTAGTAGTTTTCAGAAATAGTAATGGCTTTCCACCATTTAAAGTATTTTGGGCCTTACTTAACCCAGCTGCAATAATGTCTAATGAAATATTTTTGGTAACGTTAGTATTGAAAAGTAAAAAACTTTGTTGTTGAAGTTGAACATACAATACACAATACAGATCAAATGCAGAATTAAATTTAACATTAAGAATATTAGTGAGTCTTGCATTTTATTGAAACACTAGTACAGTATGTTCTGTTTATGACATGTAACCCTAAGATTTCTAAGAAATATGAAAAAGAGTCTATGAAACAGATGGAAGAAAAGCCTGTTCAATATGTTGTACTGTTGTCAAAATTTCTGCCACTGAAAATGTGTAAAATACATATTTTAAAAATGTTATTGGACAAAAGTACACTTACAGCCTTGTTTGGGTTTTTATTTAATTAAATGTTAAAATGCTAAATCTAGTCGGATCAGCCTAATGTAGGTCTCTGAAAATGTGTATACATTACATTACATCACATAATTTAATTTATTTTACATTTGCAGTGGGCCAAGAGTGGTGGCTCGTTGTACTGACCCACAGAGTTATTTTGAATCAAAACAAACCGGACAACCCATCATGCTGAATGTTGAAAAACTATTTTTAAATGTAGCACCTATACATTATCTATTCCTTGATCCTTGCTGTTCTGGTGAATAAAACAGATTCAAATGTATAAATACATTATACATTTCCCATTATAAAAAAGGTAAAACTATTCTAAACTATGAATATAATTGCTATATTATAATCCATAAATAAAATGAAAATCCTTATGGAATCATTTTGAGATGTTTTTGTGACATAACAGTGACAACATTTTTTATCAACAACTTCTCCAACTATTTGATAAATGTAATTGCTGTTATATTGTCAAAGGTCATATTTGAATACATATTTGCTATTTGCACAAGTAAAAGTAAGTAGATTAAAGCCAATATGGAGACTTCATATTGCCAGCTCTGTGGTTCATCTAAATGTGTTCTGAAATGTGTGGTGGTCAACAAAAGTCACAGAATTGTTTTGCAACAGGAGCAACATTCAGATGGAATCACAATAGACCTCATATAGTAGAAGTAAGGCTTGATTGCACATTCATTCCTATTTGGATAGATTTATGCACTTTTGAAGAGGAGGAGAATGAAAGAGAGACATTAAAAGGTTGGTTGATCGGCAGCCATTTACAGCTACAGTAGGTTCAATGCAGTCTATTGTAATGGTGATATTAGTGAGGCTGTAGAAAACTCAGCTTTATGATAAAATAGTCTAGAAACCATTACGAAAATTTCTGTGTGTCTGGATTGTTCTTTGCTCATATGTACTGTTGTTCTCTCTCTCTCATTTTCCCTTTGTAGCGATGTACATTTAAACCTCAGTGTGTTTGTGCACTGTGTGAAGAACTTTACTGAAAAAGTCTGTTTTTTATCGGGTGTGTTTTCAATTTGACAATGTATTGTTAACCTAGGCTAGATGGAATATATTATTAAGAATGTCTATCGCTTGAGGCATTTGTAAAGGCATTACGGAGAATTAGAACATTGTCAAACCGCATTCTCAGGTTGAGAAACTGGCCCAATGACTGTTTTTGTTCCTGTATTCTTTATTTGCAAAAACATTCAGAGTTTTGAATGGAACCGAGCGGGAGTTAAACTTTTGCCCCAGTGCTGTGATTCATGGGAAATAACTGGATGACTAGTTCACCCTCTGCAGCCCATCACTGTACATGCACCCAATGTATAAAAAGCATGTCAAGTTGTAAATGTAACTCATGTGCTTGCTTTGAAAATGTGTTTGTATGGAAAATGCAACATTCTGTTGTATGTACAATGCTGGGCATCAATGATATGGCTTTTTATAAGATATATCCAAAGACAGTCGGAAATTTGCTGTATGCATATGCCTCAATGATGTATAGCCAGGAATGGTTCTAGCAATAGCACAAGGCCTCATTATGGTTTGGGAGACCAAACTTGACGTCTAGAGATCGACCTATACAGAACACATGCAGTCACCGATCTTGATGTTTTCCTTTGAATATTGTTGTTCTGGGGTAGATCTTTTACCTCCTATATTAAACCTCAATTGCCAGAGTAACACCTTAAAAAATAGCACATAACGGATTTTTTGGTTTCCTTATATATTCAATGTAAAGTACTATATTTGTGTGACTCGTTGTACCTGTGATATTTTTCTCATTCTTTGGAAAGCTCCTTTTGTACAAACTGACAAAAGCAATTATGACAAAAGTCAACCTCAACTTTTCTAACTGTGGCGTGTTTATGTGAACAGAGCATCCAGGACTGTTGTGGAGTCAGTGATTATTTCTTTGGTGGTGCTTGCAAATTTTTGTAGTGAGAGCTGTTTTAATTTTTTTTAAAGGAAGGGAACATCGGACTTGACTTTTGGCAAACATGTCCAGTTCAATGACTTTCTGTATAGTACGAATCTATTGTCTCATTGTATCTATTGTATAATCACTCAAATAAAATACTGTGCCAATTTTAGTTGCCCCTTTTATTTGTTGCAGAACAATTTTTAATTTAGAGGATATGGATATACAGCTGCCAAAACAATTGAAAGACCCTTTCATAGACCAATTCAGTTCTTCAGATTTTTTTATAGGTATATGTTAAGGTAAAATAATTTTTTGTTGTCACACTGTTATTATGAATTATTATATTTTATTTGCTAACCTTATTTTTCTCAAAGCTTACTGATATTTATAATACAGTTACATGGATAAGATCCTGCTTGAACTCTGATATTGGTGATTGGTGATTACATGGTAATACTTTATGCATGCATACCAAGGCCCATGTCATAGCGATTAATCTGAGTATTAAGATGAGAATACTCCTGAGACACTAACCTACTGTCAGACTGATGTCTTATGTAAACCCCCAGCCCTCCCTCTATTACCCCTGAACACAAATTCTCAAATGCTGTTCAATCTATCAAATCTCAAAGTATAGTTTCTCATGAAAATGCCTTTGACAAGTTTAAGTTTGTCTATTAGTCTATAGAGTAGATTTGATTAAATATTTTCTACATATTTCCAGGTTAACTGGGAAATCTGTTTTCCTAAAAAAGCGTTTTACTATTTTTTTATTGTAAATTCAGAAAAGTTTACTCTGTTTAATTTAATTTAAAACAATTTACAACCAAATACCATTTTAAAGCTTTAGAATTTAGTAAATATATTGTTTAAATTTTGTGTTTATGTAATAAAAAAACGGAGTAAATTGATCAACTAAAATATTTCTATTAGAATTCACCAATAATATTGGTGTATATTACAAATAAATATCTGTTTAATATATTTTTCAGTACATAAACTTGTAAATTCAAGAGAAATTAACTGTTAGATTTTTTATTAATTGTTTTAATATTTTTCACTGAACAAAATCCTGTTTTAATTCATGTTTTAAAAAGACTTGATCAAGTTTTAACAACTGTTTATTTTTGTGATATTTACTTTATATTTTTGTTATATTTTTTTCAGTGTCTGAAATATTCTCGCTCAATTCTGTAATTACACTTTTTAGAGTCAAGATAAAATGTGATTAGGTATAACCTTTGCTATAACATGTGAGACACATATCTGTACAGTAACACATATCAGTGTAATTACACACGCTGTATATCAGTACAGTACGTGCAAAACATGTCACAATATAAAATTCAATAGAAGTGTACTGTAAAGTATAGCCCTGACATAACACATAATGTGGACTTGGTACTTCTTTGAGAAAAATAGCCTCCTGTCACACTAATAATGCCTGACTTCATTTGTTATTATTTGTTTGGGATCATATTCCAGCTTGTATGGCTTTCCAGAATGAATTTGGTTGCAAATAAAAGGCATTGCAAGGTGCGACAGATACGTTTTAACAATCCGACTAACAATAAAGCTTGTGTACATACACAAAGCCTCACAAAGAAAAAAGCCTTTTATATCATGACCAAAAATGACATGATCATTAAATATTTTTTTTTTGAGAAATGCAGGAATGTTGATAAAATCTCTTTCAAATGTGCAGGAACGTATTTTCGACACATTTTAAACAAAACTGAAAACATTCAAAGGAAATAACATATCATATATGAAAAACATATTAAAAATTCCTTTACTAAAGATATCTGGAGTGTTAACATGTGTAGTTACTGAAGTTGCAACATAATCAACACACAATATATAAAACTATTTTGTTGTTTACAGTATAAAAGACAGTAGTGAATAACAGTGCTGTATTCAAACAATATATACTTTTTTGATCCACATCCCTTTTTTTTTAAATCTCTAGAATAAATAATGCATTACATGTCTACATACCGAGAAAAATCTGTTTTTTTACGAACCAAAAATACAAAACATTTGGTCACTTCTTGTCTGTTGTTTCATAATTTGGAGACTGTTGCAGCACCGACAGTTCAGCCTTGATTCCTGAGGTACCGACAGTAAGTCTTACTCATTACAGTTAAGATGACCATATAGAACATTTAATCATAACATTTCTTATTTATATTTTATGAGAGTCTGTAGTCAACAGTGTACGGGTCCATGTGCGTTGTGCTGGAGGCAAGTCCATTCACTTGAGCTGATCGTCTGAGGTGGCTGTTTCTTTCTGCCCACTGAGGACAGTTTTTGACCCTGCCAGGTTAAGTAGACTGACACAGGTGGGTAAATAGATGTGCTGAACACGGTCCACCCCTGAGCGGCACACTGGGCAGTACTAATAAGACAAAAATTTATAAAATATTGAATGATTATATTATATAAGATATACAGATATACAGAGGGTAAACTTTTTCATCAGAACACAAAAGAAGATATTTTGAAGGAAGTTCCCGTCCAAACAGCAGTGCCAGTTACCCATGTTCTACAAAATATATTCTGCAAAATATTTTCCTTTGTGTTCTGCAGAAGAAGGAAAGTCAGATATATCTGAAAAGACAAGGTGAGAAAATTATAGCAGAATTTTCATTTTTTGGTTAGCTGCCCCTTTAACTAGTGATTTAGCATATATACAGTAGTATACAAAAGTTTAGGTGTTACGGTTTAGAATCTGGAATAATGTTAATATTTTCAGCAAAATAACAGTTATCGCACCAAAGAATGTTATATTTTATTAAGTACTGTCCCGAGTGATATATTTTACATAAAATATGTTTACATATACACTTCAAGACAAAACTATGTCTTAAGTAACATAAATGTCCCTGTGCTAAAGTTTGGGCACCATTGGTTCTGTGGTTACCTGGATGATCTTTGAATGTTTTGTGTGCTGTAATAGTTGTTCATGAGTGCCTTTTTTGTTCTGAACAGTTAAACTGTGCTAATGTTGTTCAGAAAACTCCTCCAGGTTCTGCAGACTCTTCAGTTTACAGCATCTTTGGCATATTTTAACCATTTCTATAAGGGACCGTACATGTCTGAGATGTTTGTTTTCACCTTCAGGACAATCAAGGGACCCAAACTCAACTATTTTAAACAGTTTAGACTTGTTGCATTAGCCATATTTTTGTATAGGTAAACCAATTTGATGTAAAACATGTCATTCAGGACAGTAATTAATTAAAAAAAGAACTGGCTTTGGTATAATAACTGTTATTTTGTTGAAAATATTAACATTTTCACAGATTCTACCAAGTGGTGCCTAAACTTTTGCATACCACTGTCGTATAAGTTATTACTTATTTTTTATTTAAAGACACACAGCATCTTGACATCAATCCTTATCCAATCTGAAATGTGATAAATAGTTTGTAGTAGTTACACAATCACCTGGAGTTGGCGGGCACAGTTGTAGCAGCAGAACATATGTCCACAAGGACAGAACGCAGCATTGATCTCTTGTTCGCAACACAGAGCGCATATCAAGGCCTCTCGTAGCCTTTGGAGCTTCTCCCTCAGAACGTGAGTTCCTCTGCAGCCGACACATGTCCTCTCATCTCTTTCAGCCTGGGCTAAAGGCCAGGGTCGACCGACATCTCTCATGTTCTCACATCCAGTGACAGCCATGCTTGCGTTGAACAGGGCACGCCGGGCACGGTCATACACTTCCTTGGATGTACGCTGGATATCGAAGATGTACCTTTTACCAAGATCAATGCTTTCGTTGAGGAACAGGGAAGCCAGGTGACCCTTGAAGTCACGACTATATTGCATCTTCACTGTGCTCATTACTGTATCACACCTGGGGAGAGAAGTGTACAAATATACATAGAGTTGCATAAATTATTTTATTCTTCTTGGAACCTTTTTTCCAGATATGTTTGAAAAAAATATATTTACATATATATTAAAATTCCCTTGGGGATTTAGCAATTGCATTTATCCAAAGGGAAAGAATCAAGCGATAAATAGCAGAGATTACAAAAGGTGAGAAATAGCAACAGAGAATAACCAAGTTACACATGGATTGTTTTTTAAAGAAAAAGTGAGTGTATAAGGAACCAGTAAGGCAAAAAAATGTATACCTGTAGAAGGCATGGATCTCCGTAATAGCTCGATATAATCCATTAGCAGCATTGGCACTTATGAACCTAAAGAGGAGTACTGAACTGTCCCCATTGTCCTTGGTTATGGTCACATATACGTTCTTTCCAGACTGAGTTGCCATTTGAATGACAGGGTATATGATTCTTAAAGGAACAAAGAGATCATTTATTTCATAAACTGCATTTTTTAGCTATTTGTGTTTACTATCGAATGTCCATACCTGTGAACAGGAGTGAAATCTGTCTTGGAGATAAACAAGCCCTCAGGTCCAACACCGATGAGCAGCTCCTGACCTTCAGAGTCACGTGAAGAGTGCCACTCCACACCATAGTTGCTAAGAGAGGAAACCAGCTGCAGGGCTTGATATTCTGCTGAAGTCTGACTAACACCCTCTAATTCTCTATGCCTTTTATAAATGCTATGAAAACCATATAGACAAAGGTTACTCCACAAAACCAACAAGAGAAGAAGTTTTGGATGTTTACTATCTTTTTTCCAGTTAATCCAATTGTTCTTACTTGTTGATAATGTCTTGGCTTGGGTCTTGACCGTAGATCTGGGAATAGCAGTACTTGGGTGTGTTCTGATTGTAATCTCCAAACTCTTCTTGAGCCAATAGCGCACAGAGCACTATTGCCTGCTCCTTGTCCAACTGCAAACTTCCTTTAAGAAGTTCCTCTTTCAAATGTGAAAGAAACAAATGTCTGCAGGGGCACAGCAGAAACAAAACTGGTTAACAAACAAAGTCAAAACACTTTTTTTCTACCAAACAAATATTTGAACCTATTAGGTATTTCACTATTATCTTTTTTAAATTTTAATAAATCAAGAATACAAATAAAAAGAAAATTAACAACATTTGTTTAAAAATGTCTTCTTTTGTGTAATGCAGAAGAAAGAAACTCATTCAGGTTAGAAATAACAAAGGGGTGCATCAATGATGACCGAATATACATTTTGAAATTCATGATTCTAATTCATAAATGTTTTTTTGACTTAAAGTTGGTCTCTTATGAACTAAGACAATCTGCTAACCAAATGAAATCGTTTTAATAATGAAATCATTTTAATAATGGTAATTTAAAAAAAGTTTCATCATTTACATACACACAAAGTGTTCCATGTGTCTTGGCAAACCAATTTTTATTACTGTCTTGTTACGTTCCCGAAAATATGCTGTGTGTCATTCGCACAAGCTCGATATTAGTGCATGCTTGTGTGACTCAATAAAGTAGCTAGCAACATACAGGTTCTCTTCTGGGTAGATTACTGTATGTATATACGTAGTAATTAATAAAAAGTAATAATAACAACAATGCTATTTAAAACGAACCAAATTTAATATGATGCAAAAACAAAATGCTTTTTTCTTCACATTGTAATATGCAGAGCACCAGTGTCTCAGAACATCTTGTTTTATCTACATTTACATCTACAGTACCATTGAAAAACTGTTGGCTTGAAGCCAAGTTAACTCATTGAACTAAACCCGGTGAACTGCAGTAACAGAAGCAGACTTGTGACATCTGGCACATATTTCTACGCTGTACCTCAATGTAAATCCCTCCACCAAGGTAAAAATAATAAATTCATCCAATATATAATAATGTAGTTAAAGCATATGTTCCCTTAGATAATGTATGAAGCATACAAAGCATTTCACATAAGCTCATTTATAAAAAACAAATTTTACATTAGCAATATTGTAACAATGGCTCCAGCCCTCACAGTGACCACAATGTGTTTGCATTATTAGATGTGGTGAAAGCAGACAAAAAAGTTTAATGGAAAAAAATGGCAAAAGCTTACTGACAGGGGTCTGGATCTTGTTCCACCATTGTATAACATTATGTAAGAGGTGGAATCACATTACAACGTGTTTCAACTCAAAAACAGCCAGGCATACTGACACCTCCCACCCCCACCCTCCAAACCAACAGTACTCATCTGTGTGTTCCAAACACACATTTTGAAACAAAAGTGTTACTTTTCTGAAACTCAAAGGCTCACAGTTAAACAGATTTTGAAAATATATGAATACATGGACCACATGTGAACATGTCATTTAAATTTTCTCCAGACATTTATTTTTTACTTTATTGTGTGACAATACACGAGGCACTCCTTATCTGAAAGCATGCCAGTTTCATGAACAAACATGCAACACTATTAACTCCCTGCCACTGAATCAGATGAAAGACCTTTTAGAAAAGATGCATTTAGATGTGGGTCAAAGGTTAGAACACAGAACTGTATTGCCCTGCAGGGACATCTGTGGAACACTTCCTGTTTGAACACTTCCTCATGAGTTAACCAAAGGAAAAAAATCACCCTTGTGCCTCATGTTCTCCAGAGTAAGACACTGGCTTGGGTTTTAACAGACAATGAAGTTTATTACGGCATTAATGCATGAACTTATAAAACAATCATATGATGTATATACACTGAAATGTAACCTTACCTTGTTTGCTCTTGCAGAATAAGATGGGGCTCAACGAAGAACTTCACCCGCAGCTTTAGTTTGCAGGGATACAGACTGTCCACTTGTTGGGATATCCTGTTCCTGAGATTCAACCACAAAATCTCCCCCTTTGAACCGATAAACTGAAGCCCAAAGTAATCCACTTCTATGATTCCCATTTTCTGACAAACCTATAAAATAAAAAAGGAATTATTAAATAGATAACATCATGTGCTTTTCTTAGAATAATCTTGAATTTTGTGAACTTGTACCATCTTATACCCAGACTTTCAGAAGACAAGACAATACAGAAGAGGGGTCAAGGGGCGATGCACAAGACATCTTTAATACATTACATACATTTTATATATATTAAACTCAGATGATACATATGGCATACTTTTTTCCTTAATGCAAACTCTTCCTATTTTATAAAAAAAAGTCTCTAAAATCTTAATACTTAGAAAAAATATCCTTATTAGTGAAGTACTACACTAACTTTTTGTAAGACTTAACCATGTAAAAATAAGACCCACTCAAGAACTTTAAAGAACTACATTTCTCAACATTTCTCACCTTATTAAGAATTTCTTCTCCATTAGCTTTTGGATCTGCCTCCACTTCCAAAACCACACAGTCTGGACGAGTAATGTGGAATAACATGATGAACACAGGATCCCAAGTGTCCAGTCCTTGCACTATAGACTCATCCCATAGGATCTCCAGCAGCTATATGAAGCTCCGCTGCTGGACAGCCCCGCCCCTTACAGTGAAGTCCGATTCGCGGGCGAGTCGTTTGAAATTGATTCTTTTGAAGATTCGGTCGAGCTGATTCGAGCATCGTTTTTAAACGGTAAAAACGTACAAAACGCTAACATTACGTGAAAAAAGGCGTAAATGAGGAAGAAATGAACGTGAAGCACTTCTAATAAAAGTAAAGTGTCGAGTTTAACCCGAGGGACGAACGGAAGATTCGTTGAGCCGTTCATTGCAACGGACTGTTTGAACGGAACGACTCGTCTGCGACTGTCACTTTCACTTAAATGGGCTCGTGCGTCATTGTTCACCACAGGAAGGACTTGCACACGATATAACGACTGGCATGAACACGATCCGCGATGATTCAACATTTTTAGGAAAGATTTGTGATATAATTTGAGTGATTTAGATGATTTTTGTAGCGTTTCCGACTGTGCAACCCCATCATCATCATCATCATCATCACCTGACACCTCAAGATGTGTGAAGCTCCTCTGAGACACTGAAGCACATTTAATAATCTGATAAATGTTAGGGATTAAAACAGCTCAAGGACATGTTTGAGAATTTCAGAGAGAAGTTACAAACGGTGCAGCAGGATTTCACATCAGGGTATGTAACATTACAGTTATAGAAGGGGCCTGAATGCTTATGGGATGTTGAGGGACACATAGGTTGACCTTTGAACCTGAACACCAACATGTTAAACTGACACAACTTGCATGCTAGCTAATTAGCCTGATCATCTCACTGAAAGCAGCCTTGGCATTTTATATGTTAGATCATTGCTAATAAGCAATGCTTGCGTGTAAATAGCACAATGCGAATTTAATATTGTGTATTTGTTGCGAGGAGAGACATTTGTGGGATGTTTGTGAAGTTAGCCCAATGCTAACAGATGCCTTGTGATTGTACTCGCAGCTGACTGTCATGTGATGGTGAGGGGGGGAATAGTGCATGTGTGTTGTCTTGGTACACAAGATAGTTTACGTCAATTAATGTGTTTTCTTTCAGAATTAAGACCCTAAGTGACAAATCCAAAGAGGCTAAAGTAAAGAAGAAACAAAGGTAAGGTATAAAACACTTTCTATGATCTTATTATATCACTTTTGAAACAATACATCAAACATGTGTTTGTGTGGTATGTTCCCCCAGAAGAGATGAACACCTTCCCCAATATTCTGCTGGAGTGGAGCTTCTCAGTCGGTTCGTTTAACCCCTTTGATGATCAAACTAAATTTGTGTTTCTTTAAAGTGTTGGGTCACCCTCTTGTCATTTCAAACATGTATTTCTTTCTTTTTTGCACAACACTGGCACTCTTTGACTTGAGTAATAGAAAGGTGTGACACTGCTGTTTGTTTACCAACTTTCTTCAAAATGTCTCTTTTGAGACTGAATGGAAGTTATAAGGGTTCTAAATTTGAATAAATGACTAAAGAAAATTCATTTGTGGATGAGCTTAAATATATTTTTATGTCCGCATTTGGTAATTTCAATACACATGTGAGCTCTCAGGGTTTGTTTCCTGCACAGGGATAAGTTTAAGACTAGGCTTTTCCTACATGCCCTACAAACAAACATTAAATTTGTTAAATTAGAAAACAATATGTCAAAACTTCTAGATATGTAATTGTAAGCATTTTTTAGACAGATCTATAATTAAGTTTAGTCTAGGAATATTTTTTAAACCATTTCAGTCAGCCAAGGTTCACCCAAAAATAAAAATGGTCATCATTTACTCACCTTGTTCTAAAATCTGTAAACATTCTTTTTGTTTCTAACAAGATAGATATTTGGAAAAAGGCTTATAACAGTATTAGTAACAACCTCATGACTAAATTGTAAGAAAAATACTTAAATAATTTTTTTGTTCTGTTACACACAAAATCAGTTATTTTGAAGAATGTCGGACAGCAACAAGTTCTGTGGTTAATTTGACTACCATGGTAATCCACGGGGTCCAAGAACTGTTGCTTTTACAAGAATTTGTCCAAATGTCTTTCTCTGTGTTCATACAAACAAAGACATGTTCTATACCAAGCCATCCCATACCTATTAGTTGTTCAAAAATGCATCTGGCTTGTGACTTATAATTCACTGAAATCCTGCATAATTGTCTGAAAAAATGTCACTTTCTTGACACACCAGATATGAAGACACTTGGGTCGCTCTTCATAAACGAACAAAGGAATGTGCTAAAGCTGGGGAGGTAGGATCATATTATATACACTATACACAATATTTATAAAAACAATTTGGTGATATAGCTGCCAACTACATAACTCATCACTGTGACTGTCTCACTCTGTCAGACTGTAGATGGAGAGGTAGTGATGCTGTGTGCACACTGGGAGAAGAGGCGAGGAGCTGTGCTGGAGCTACATGAACAACTGCAGCAGGTTCCTGCTTTTCTCTCTGACCTGGAGACAGTCACCTCACGTATTGGTAAGGTGACATCACGATACACACCGGTTCCGTTTTCACTCTAGAGTAATATTTCAATTTATTGTGAAGTTAGTCAGTTGTTGTGGGACAGCATTAAACCCAGGGTTTTGAGTTGTTTACCTTTATGGTAACTTTGGGTTATGCTTTTAATGTTTAATGCACATTTCATGTTGCCTTTACAAGGGTGTACTGTGACTTTAGAGAGCTGAAATCACCTTGACTGCCTTTCCGGAGTATCTGTCTGGGCATTAAGCTTCACACTCTGTGTGTTACTGTGATACATGGCACGGTTGATAGTGACTCCTGTGGAGCTCCATCTGCTGATGTAAAACGCGGTTGTCCATGTTGAAATGTTTCACCTATTGGCTTTAAGAATTCCCTTTAAGACTTTAAACAAATATACTGTATATACAGTTAATTGATGATAAAATATTGTATGGTAAATTGTTATGCCGCATACCAAAGGGAGTGTACTTGCTGTATCCTTTGCTGAATTAAAATAAAGCATGTCAAATTGACTTTTGATATTAGACAATGTAAATAAGGGATTAATATCATAGGCAGTTTTTACTGTTACCACTTGGTGGTGTTATTGCATTTCCATTGCAGTTTGTTTGTCGCTCAGTTTTTGCCAATTTGTGCTCTTTTTATTACTCCGTAAAGTTAATGTCAAAGTTGGCCTGTTTGCTTTATTCCCACAGCAAACCTGGAGGCAGACTTTGAGGAGATGGAGACTCGTCTGATCTACTTGGAAGATTTGTGTGCTCAGTGTGATCATCAGAGCTATAAGCACTTTCAGGTCCTACAGCTGGAAAACTATAAAAAGAAAAAAAGGTAAAGATTTTTTTCATCTTAAAGGCTTAAAATTAGTGTTGTTGAGAATTGGCATAGTTATGGTATAAGTGTTAAGATTGGCAGGCTGTTAAATACATGGCTGAATTGGCCATCGTGTCAAAACTATTATGAATTGCATTGTTTGTGTTCTCAAGTATACATAAATACCACTAAATCTTTAAAGAATGCATATATAGTTGTACTATTTCCATTTTTGATTCTCTTCTCATGTCGGAAAAAACACTAGTTATCTAGTTCCTGACTTTGTAAGACCAGTGTACTCTGATTGGTCAAACAGTCTTGTCTACTGTTATTGGTCATCTCAGCTGTCAGTTACTGCATCACACCAGTGACGAGACATGCCCAACTTTAAGATTTGTACTTGCACACACACAAATACACAAGGAAATGTAAAATGAGATTTTGGATATTATGGACACTTATAAGGTCAGAGTCATGACAAGCATTTTCTAAATTGAGTGAGGGTTTGTAAAATAGGCAATGCTTTACCTGTACTTAACATTGTTCCCTATAATGAAATTGCACAATGTAAAGTGCATTTGGAAGGTTTGCACAGTAGCAGTGAATGGCCTAATGCAGCAAAGAGCTTAATGGAAAACGGTATGAAAATCTTAACCAACATAGGGTAATGGAAATCATTTACGTTGTGTAGCAGGCCTTTATGATTCTTTTGAGGCTTAATACTTTTACAGTTTGAGCCTGCAGATAAATTATACATCTCTGGCTTTGCCCAGCGAGCTGGAAAGCAGCTGCTTTCGGTTCAAATTGTCTGTGTGTGGGTATTCATTAGTTCTATCTATCTTGGGATTCAGTGCTTATTTTAAATGGGGCAGACCTAACATGACATCTGGTACATTATTGTGCTGTGTGTTAGAGTATATATTGACTATACATTGATACATGAATTATTTGTGTTTTAGGAAAGAACTCGAGGCTTTCAAAGGTAAGGAAAAAAAACATTTTACTCAAATAGTGTAATCCCGTAAATAACAAATAAACACTCTTTTCAAACTTCAAATTTGATCGCTATTGTATGATCAAATGAAAGGTTGTTTCAGGCATCTTGGAGATGTGGCAACAATTCTTTGATTTAGATTTGTGCCGATTTGGTTTAATCTTTTTTATAATCTGAAAATGAATAGAAAATATCAAGATAAGATCTCTAGGTGGTCCATATCATGTTTTGTGGGACCCCAAGTATGTACATAATTACAGGAAATTACAGCAAAAGATGTAAACTTTTAAAGACACTCTGTGGTGTTTTTAACATGCTTAAAACATGTACAATTTTACCATTTTAAACTTTTACTAAGTATTGCTCAATAATATTGCTCTATAATAGGGTTAAAAAGTATATCGCTGCAACAGTTGGACAGCTAAGGCTTCAAATACCCGAGGTTCTATTTCATAAACGGTAGTATTGTGGCACTATAAATAATATAGCAAATACTAATAATAATTAATAATAGAGTAGGCCAAGAAGCAAAGTTTTTTTCAGTGCTTGTTAAAATTCAATCTTTTATTATAGTTTATTCTACAGAAATTATATAAACATGTACTGTATAATACAGTTAACTACAGTAAATACAAAACAGTTTATTCATTGAGTATTAATGTAATGTGGTTTATTTTGTAGAGAAAATCATAAATACGGCAAAGCACCATGATACTACTTGGTACCGTGATACTTTAGTTTGTATTGTATCGTAAGATATCTTGATAGTATCGTGACAACCCTACTCCATACTACAAAAAACCAAAGACTTTTGATTTAAATTCTGCCTTTAGAAGGTAGTCCGGCTAGTGATGTCTTGCATGCATTGAGCCATAGACAGAAGATTCAGGCTGAAATGACCACTGAACTTTTGTGAAAGCTCTTAGTTTTACTTTCAGCCTCTGGAACTGCTAAATGTTATTTAGTGGAGGCGAGCTAATACATATTCATCTGCATATCCTGAATAAAGCTGAGAAGTAGAGTAACATTCATACTTCTTTTAAGAAAGGACATTTTTAGGGTAACATTTTTAACCAGAAGGACCCTTTAAGATAGAGATGTTCATACTTAATGTACGCTTACATTTTATTGGGCTGTGACCTTTGTAAAGTTGATCAAAATTTAGTGAAATCATCAGCGAATCAAAATAAGAGATATGTACTTCACTGTTTAGTCCCTCACGTATATATTTCTTAATCTATTTGATTTACCTCATCAGCCCCATTTAGTGCTCAACAGTAAGAAAAACTGTGAAGTAATTATCCGTCTAAAACGAATTAACCTGAGAAAGGCCAGAAGTACTTTAGTGAGTGGAGCATTGTCTTTATTTGGTCTCATGATGCCATTAATTTCACACTGACCTCCGGGGGTTCTGCCTGCTCCATCTGTTCCTGACTACGGTTGGTAAAACAACATTCATAGCTCCTTAATGTAACTATGTAGCTATAGATCTTTCTTTTTTCACTAGCAAGCAATATCTATTTTGTTGAGGAACATCATAGAACACATTTTTTCATGCTGTTATTTAAAGCCATCGAACTAAACACAAATAACCTTCAGGCTAATGTTCGACATTGTCTGCATTTGCAATCCTTTTATCTGCAGAAAATTTAGGTCAGTTTTACTTGAAAGTCATTTTCTAAGATGATTTTTTTCTGCATCCTACAAGTATTGCGATGGTAAAGACTGTTTTCTTGGCTTGTGGGTGGTGTTGCTTTAGATTGGCTCTTTTGTGTGGGCAAATCTTCAAGACTTCACACTTTAGGCTTGATTATATTAATGTTTTTAAGCAATTACATGTGAATTTATTTATTTATTTTTCCCATCTGTGAGAAAGGGAATTTAGTGGAGTTTTGTGATGTGTGTAGTCTACTAATGTATTTGCTTGTGTATTCGTAGATTGTTGTTACAGCAAAGTGCTTGCACCGCAAAGATTAAGTGTTTGATTCTCTGGAAGCAGACAAGCAGAGAAAAGGCTGGTCGGTTGATTCAAAAGTATATATTATAATCATAAATGTAAAAAAATGCATTCAGTGACTCATTCACAATGCAGTGGTTGGGGTTAACAAATGATTATTCCTTTAGATAAAGAAGAAATTCAGTTTTTAACTGAGATGAGCAAAAATCCCAAGAACTCAAGCCTAGGAAAGCAAAAATCTCATGAAACTCAGATTCCAAGATTCAAACAGACCCTCACCCCTATATCAAGCGAGAGAATGGTACATCCCCTGCTTGCATATCCTCACTCCAGCTGTATCTATAGCACTGTCCCTGAGCAGGCAATGCATCAACCTCACTGGCCTAAGAGGAAATGCTACAGGATTTAAAAGACAGCAGAATACAAGATGATCGTTTAGTTTTCCAAGATATTTCCACTGCGCTCTTTGGCTTTACCAGCACTGCTTTTGTCTTGTCCACAAGGAGAAACACAAAATGTCCATGTCGGGAACTCTGAACAGCAGCGTGAGAGATTCCTGTAGGTTTTTTGGCACTCTTGTATTATTTCTTTATTTTGGTGGTAATGGTTTTGGGTTTATTCAATGGGACTATGTCATATTGGAAATCTGGCAGTGTCTCAAAGATTCTGAGTGTCATTTGTCATCTGTTTGGCAGGCTTTAGCAATTTTCTTTTAGCACATATTTTGATGTGTATTTTGTTTCGCAGGCTCATGCTGGTCTACTTACTGTCTTCAGCAACCTGTTAAAGAAAAATGTGTTACACATATTACTACCGCATAACTACTCGGTGAAGTAATTTAATGATAAGGTATAACTTTATAGGTATAAAAGGTATAAAAGCTTAATATATGCAAAACTCAATTATACATTATGTATATTCATTAAAAGTGTTATAGACCTTAGAACCACATAGTGTTACTACAGCACATCATAGAAACCTCAGACATTTAACTGAGGGAGCATGGTTAATATTAACAGCAAGGAGGTAAATACTGTAAGTATAATTTTATAATTCCGCATGACACAAGAACGTTTTAATTAATATTATGTACAGCTCTTTAAGAAACTGCTTTGAAACTTACATTATAAAATAAAAAAAGTATGTTTACTTTAGTCTAGCGCTTAAGTATATTTTAGTTTACCAGTATATTTTTAAAGTAAATGTGCATGTTATAGTGTTCTGTAGACTTTTTTGCATGGCTACAGTAGCAAGAGCATGTGAAGGATGTGTTGATTATTTGCTCAAGAGATAAGCTGAAACAGCTCGTTTTTGTGGCCTTGATGTATGTACTCATCCTTAACCCCTTCATCATAAATTCTTCAGTTTTCATCTTCTTTAAGAAATATCTGAAATAACTCAAAGGGACTATTTATGGTTCATTAGCCTGATTGTGAAGCTTTCGTGGGTTAAATTAACTGTCTGTTCAGAAGAGAGAGTGTTTGTGCTGTGATGCTTTGTGGAGGCAGGACAGCTCATTAAAATGAGTCATTAACCTATCTGGCCTATGGACTGAACATGCATTATCATCTACTGGCAGATGCTCCACTGATTACCTTCAAGACTCTTCTGTCATTCACAGCAAGCTCTTATCTGCAGTAATGTGTGTATAGTGTAACTTGATTTTATCCTAATCATCTTCATCAGTTTTATACTCTGCATTCTTCTTATGGTCAACGTGTGTGTGTGTGTGTGTGTGTGTGTGTGTGTGTGTGTGTGTGTGTGTGTGTGTGTGTGTGTGTGTGTGTGTGTGTGTGTGTGTGTGTGTGTGTGTGTGTGTGTGTGTGTGTGTGTGTGTGTGTGTGTGTGTGTGTGTGTGTGTGTGTGTGTGTGTGTGTGTGTGTGTGTGTGTGTGTGTGTGTGTGTGTACTTTTTAAGTTTTATGCAAATATCATGTTATAGGCAAAGATAAGTTTCTCTTAATATTAAGTTTCAAGTGTGACCGCTAAGGTTTCAAATGTGTATGAACATATAGCTTGGGGCTCTTCCAGTGTCATTATCTATAATCAGATGTCAAATGCATATAAAGAGAGATGATAATAAATATAGCCAGTCCTTGCAGATTTAATTCATCTATGTGCATACATGAATTATTCTCTGTTTTCTCTTGCATTGAACCATGACAAAAGCTAATAGAGACATTTAACAGTGTTTATGTATGTATAGTTAACAGTAAGTGACAGTAGCAGATTTTCATAATATGATTATTATAGCCAGAAGATAACATGATTACAGTTATAGGGATATAATGAAATCTACTTAAATTTTTCACAATTTAATTACTGAGGCACACTTACAATGTTAAAGTAGCTGAGTAAAGAATGGACAGAACAAATTTTTGGTAAAGCGTATTTGCGTAATTTTCATTGTATCTTTTTTAATCTGTATTGGCCACCTAGTAAAATCAAGCCAGTATATTAAAGCCAACATTTTTTGGTAGTGCTGTATTTTTTTTCTGTGATCATCTTTCAGTTGACTTCTGACTATTAAAAACAATTTAATGGGTTGCAGAACATCACTAAGATCTTATTAAATAAACATTATAACAGAAAATCCTCTTCCAATGATAAAGAATTACCAGTTATCTTTATCCGACAAAACTAAGGTAATGTCTTGTGGTGCCAAATGTATAAACGTCATTATTATAATTAACTTAATGTTGTGTGTGTAGTAGTAACACCAAAAAAAACAACAGGTTATTAATAGTACCTTTTTTCTGACAATACTTTTAACATAATGAAATAAGCTTCCCCTTTTGCTCCTTATGTTTGACCTAAAAATCAATGTTTAAATTAGTTAAACATTTGGTCACATCATTTTTACTAATTCTCTTATTCACATTACGTGATCTTAAAATTAAAGTTTCAGAAAACAAATTTATTCTTTTTCAATTAAAAATGCCTTAAGTGAGATGAAGAGATTATATAATAATGATAATAGTTTGAAATATTGATTGAATAAGCAGGAGAGATTGAAGCAGATTATTACAGCAGGCATTATCAGACAAGTGAACTAAAGCATAGATACAATGTAAAGTACTCACTGTGCTTTACTTTTTCCACATTTTGTTATGTTACAACCTCATTCCAAAATAGATTATTTTCTTCTAAATTGTAGAAAAAAGAAAAAGAATGAAGAATGAAAGAAATCGTTCCAAATGTATTAACCGCTAAAAAGGTTAGTTCACCCTAAAAATAAGTTTGGGCTTGAATAAGTAAGTTTTCCAAATCTGTATACATTTCAAAAGAAAGATATTTAGCAATCAAGCAGTTAATGTACTCCACTGATGCCATAGTAGAACAAATAAAAATGGTAGTCAAACTTACCCCAGAAGATTTTGTTGCTGTCCATTCTTTAAAAAATCTCATTTTATGTTCAACATTATAAAATAAAGTAATTTAAAGGGGTTTCATAATTTCTGCGTTTCTGTAATATCAGATCAAAGAATTGTGCACAGATTTAAAATGACTCAAGGATAGTTAATATCACAGAATTGTTTAATATTTTGGTAAACTATAAACTAAAAGTTTTGGTAAAATGGCAGCAGTAATTGCCTCAAGTAATTTTGTGTCTGATGCTGCAAGCTTGGAAAACATATTTAAGGGATGTTTTGTACTTTTTCTGGTTGGAAGTGCTGTGAATACTTTGCACTGTAGAGACATGTGGTGGTTAGACTTAAAAGAAATTTCTTTCTCTTTGGAAGAATGACATTACAACCAACCATTTTGCGAAATGTTTTGCCACTTGAGGGGGCATGGGAAAGTGACGTCAATACATACCCTTTATACTGGCACTTACTACTGCACTTTTGTTTAATACCGCTCGGCCTGCTGACTGTTTAACAAAAGCATGTGACAGCACTGTGGTTACGAGTGCATCTTAATAACATAGGCATACTGAACTCTCTGCTTACTCTGCTTTTTCTAAACACTCCTTTTCATCACACAATACACGAGAAGATCAGTCAACAAAGTCTGCTGTACAATCTAAAAGAGGAAGTTGAATTTTTTCTATATTGATGTGCTTGCATGCACTTTCATAATAAAATGGTAGAATTGAGGTCCGTTTATGAGGAATTTAAGGTCTAATGGGGAGTTTGGGCATATAATATAATATATTTTTATAAATATCGAGGAAATTTGAATGTCTGACCCTAATTTTTTTTATGTTTGGGTCACAAACATAGTCAGTGGCATTCTGATAGTACATACTGACTTCCTGCTGTTTAAAAAAGTATTATGCTCTTCCTGTGAGAAGATTTCTTTACACAATTTACATCAATCGCGCACACACACACACACACACACACACACACACACACACACACACACACACACACACACACACACACACACACACACACACACACACACACACACACACACACACACACACACACACACACACACACACACACACACACACACACACACACACACACACACACACACACACACACACACACACACACACACACACACACACACACACACACACACACACACACACACACACACACACACACACACACACACACACACACACACACACACACACACACACACACACACACACACACACACACACACACACACACACACACACACACACACACACACACACACACACACACACACACACACACACACACACACACACACACACACACACACACACACACACACACACACACACACACACACACACACACACACACACACACACACACACACACACACACACACACACACACACACACACACACACACACACACACACACACACACACACACACACACACACACACACACACACACACACACACACACACACACACACACACACACACACACACACACACACACACACACACACACACACACACACACACACACACACACACACACACACACACACACACACACACACACACACACACACACACACACACACACACACACACACACACACACACACACACACACACACACACACACACACACACACACACACACACACACACACACACACACACACACACACACACACACACACACACACACACAGGTTTTAGAAAACTCACTGGACTGTGGTTTGGCTATCTCTCTTTCTATCTCTCTCTCTTTATCTCTCCCAGCCTCCATCTTATCTCTCTCATGATGTAACCTTCTTGGTTTTTTTATGTGTCTCTTCAGCGGAGCTGGATTCCGAACATGCTCAGAAAGTGTTGGAGATGGAGCATGCACAGCAGGGGAAGCTGAAGGAGCGGCAGAAATACTTTGAGGAGGCATTTCAGCAAGATATGGAGCAGTATCTCTCCACAGGATACCTGCAGATCACTGATCGCAGAGGTCAGTTATTTATTTTATTAACACGTTTTTACTTCTTCACACAGCTTACTCATATGTGCCTTTTTATTTTTGTTTATGCAACATTTAACCGATGCTTAAAGTTACTTAAGAAAAATTAAATAGAGAGTTAACTGTGTTGTTTTACAAAGTAACAAAAAAGTCAGAAAAAAACAATAGTTTTTATTACTGCCTGTATGCATTCTGCTGTATATGATCTGCTCGTAAAGGCTTTGCCCTTTCCTTCATTAATATTTGAAGTACATTTACTCTGTTAAATGGAAGTTTAAAGTGCTAATGCAGAGATGTTGATGTTAAACTGATGGACTTCTTTTTCCTCTCTTCTGCCTGTTAATGCTGTCATGATGTGTGAGGTATGCTTTCCTCTGCATCACATCCTATCTGCGCTAACCCTTCCTTCGTGTGTGCCATTTTTAAAAACATGCATATGTGATGTGTTTTTTGTTTGTATTTTGTATCCCTGGGATAAATTTGATAAAGTCAAGCAATCATCTGTGGTCAGCTGGTCTTGGTCCTACAACAAAACAAGTAATAATTGTGTTTCTTTTATGGGTTAGATCCATTAGGTAGCATGTCTTCAATTGAGGTGAATGTTGACTTGCTGGAACAGATGGATCTTACAGACGTGTCCGATCATGAAGCCCTCGATGTGTTTCTCAGCTCTGTTGGAGAAGAAATCTGCGCTCCAACTCCTGATGCAGGTTGGGTTTGATTTATGATGCTTTTGGTCAAGCTTTTTCTCTGTTTAAAAGTGATTGTTCACCCAAAAATGATGGATATTGTGTCATCATTTGATCACCGTATTGTTATTTTAAACCCATCTGAATTTCTTTGTTCTGCAAAACACAAAAAATGATATTTTATAGAACTAGGATCCATTCTCTTGCAATCATTTTGTCTCCATACAAGGGAAGGGAATAGATGCTAGTGCCGCACATTATTCTAAATGTCTTCTTTGTAATACAGCATTTGTAAATGTAGTTGATTAAAATGGGTTTGTCTGAACAGTAGTTTTAATGTATGGATGCACTAGTGCCTCCAGCATTGTTTGTTTTTATGATTCTCATATGAAAACTCTTAAGTGTAAATGATCAGAGGGCATAATTTTATAAACAAAATGATGTGGTTATAGCTATAAATTGCCAGGTGTACTGTATATAAACAAAGTGTAAAATTGTAGGTTTTACATTGACTTATATACTTTACAGCATTATATTCGCTCTCTCTCATCAAATGTTCCATTCAGGGTTATTACTAAATTTGGGACGCTAATTAATATTCTAAAATAGATGGTGTGACACATTTTAATCTTGTACGGCAGGAGGCCCAGCTCTTGAAACTGGCTCATCCCCATCGGAGATCAGCCTGAAGGTGCCTACTCCAAAAGAGCTACGACAGCCAGTCTCTTCAATCTCCTCCACCTGCACTGATAGCTACAGTGGCATCACAGAGGGTCCTGACGAGGAAGATGCCAGTGAGGAGAGCTGCCCTGGAGACTCACCACAGGTCCAGTCGGATGAGGAGGAGGTCCAAGATGACACAGCCCTTATGAGCCTCCCAGAAACAGAAGAGCTACTCAAGAGCTCAGACGACAGTGACACACAGGGCCCCTAGTGGACATAGAATATAACTTCACCTGTGGCAAATTGGTTTCTTATGACGATATCATTTTACATCAGGGACCAGACAGAAGCAGTGTTGGAGACTAACTGAAAATTAACATTTTCTTCATGGCATAGTGTGATAAGGAAAAAAGGATTTTGGAGCCTCGTAAAATACTTTTTTTGATCCGTATAGAGAGAATCTTTTTCAGACTGGTAGCACTGTGATTTTTCTTTTCACACAATAAATCTGTTATGCAATTCTTCATATTCGGCTACATCAGAAAAAGTCTATATCATAGAAACACTAAAGTAATATCCATCGCTAATATCACCATATCTCGCATGAATTTGTAATGCAAAGGTCATTTTTGCATATGACAAAGTATACTTAAATAAAATGTAACTTAAAAACACTAGACTCTTATTTAAACCCCCAGCAGAGGGCAAAGGATCATTAATTCATTTTATTTGAGTGGTCTAGGGAAGGTACACTATATTGCCAAACGAATTGGCTCACCAGCATCAACTCGCATATCAACTTAACTGATCCTATTCCTAATCCATAGAGTTCAATATGATGTCGGACCCCCCATTGCAGCTATAACAGCTTCATATCTTCTGAGAAACTTCACAAGGTTTAGGAGTGTGTTTATGGGAATTTTTCTCCATTCTTCTAGAAGCGCATTTGTGAGGTGACACACTGATGTTGGAGGAGAAGGCATGGCTCTCAGTCTTCGCTCTAATTCATCCCAAAGGTGTTCTATTGGGTCGAGGTCAGGACTCGGATCAAGTTCATCCACACCAGACTCTGTCATCCATGTCTCTCTGGTACAAAAATATCTTTCCACTTTGGACCATCTGTGGTTTTCACAATTGTACAGGCTCTCCATACATCAAGTTTTAACTGCTTGGAAAAACACACAGTTTCTATTTTGATAACTGGAATAATAAGGCGGTGATTGAGTATGAGTTAAAGTGATAGTTCACCCAGAAAGTTAATTTCATTAATCACACAATCATATAAACCTGTTTTACCCTTGTGTTGGAGGCAAACATTTAAGATAATTTGAAATATGTTGGTTAAAAAATGGTACCAATTTACTTGCCTTGGTTTCATGAACATAAAATAGAATTAAATGGGTACAGCAGTTGATCAGTTAACAACTTTTTTCAAAATATCATTTGTGCAGGTTTGAAATGACAAAGTGTGCATTAATAATGACAGAAGTTTTTTGCTGAACTATACCTTTAAAAGGAACTGTAAATGTTGTCTAAGATGTCTCCTGCCTAAAGTCTTAGGATTAAATGAGAAGAACTGCAGGCTAGGACATTTCTGGAAGGATTGACAAGTGATTTATTAAAACAAAGAAACACTTACAAACCTCAAAAGTAAAAAACAAGACTACAAGTAACCAAAAGATCTCCTCTGGACTGGAGGACTGAGTTAACAACAGTGCATATAAATAAACGGTACAGTAGAATGATTACTGTATCAGATAGGGTGGAAAAAGAACAACAAACAACCGAAAAACAATTTTAAGGCAATAAAAAGTATACAAGCACATTTTGGAAAACACTGTTAATTTTCAACCTTAAATACAAGTCATTTGGAAAGGGGTTAACTACCATTTCTGATTACAAGACTCTGAGACAGTCAGTGCAATGGGTAGCTAGGCCTACTACATAGTTTGCTTTTGGGTAGAAGAGTTTTCCTTTTTATTAAGAAAAGTAAAGCTAACAAATTAGGGATAACCACAATGACATACTTCTTCAGTGATTTAAGCAGCACTTATATTTGTATGTTTTTGTAGCAACCCTGTTAACATCTAACTTATGCTGATGAAGAAACCAATATAGAAGTAAGGCTTTTTCCTCATCATGACTATCTTATCCAAACCCATATAGGCCGAACTCAGAGGCTCAATTTTAACATATACTTATTTTTAACATTCTGGGGGAGGGCCTTTTCCCTAGATATTTTGGATTCATATTCTATGTAAACAAATAGTTAAATATTTCATTCTTCATGGCAGAATAATTTAAATGACCAATTACAAATATAAAGCCAGAGGACAAACGTTAGGGGGATAAAAGGGAAAGTGCATTTTTACCATTTGAAATAATCTTTAAAATGCATGTACAAATTGCTCTCTGCATCAAACATCCTGCAGCTTTCTGTACTCTAAAGATTTCAGTAAAAGGCCTCAAAATGTGCTTTTAAAAACCAAGTTTCCAAGTATAAGACCTTCAGATCTCCATGTAAAAGTTTAACAGTTTATTGTAAATAGTGTCAAAAGTGTTAGACGTCTCATACAGTATTTGTATCTGGAGAACTTAAACGCCAGCATGTCCTACAAACACTGCATTACATACGAGGGCTATAATCTGCCATATGTTCTATTGTTCCTGATAACATGTTAAGACTTCACAGGTGAGCCCATGAGACAAACAGGCTGTAAGGGTCATGGAGAAAAGTGTCACTACAGCACCATTTAAACACAAATGATAGGAATAGAATAGGATATATTTATATCTATGTATACGCATTTCTATACTCAATTTAATGCTAAAACAACCCAAAAATACTCATCTACAAACCAATCAATACTAGTGCAAAAGATTTCGTGCTTGTCGGATGAAGCCCAACAGTCTTGCTTATCTCAGGTGCCCCAAATAGTTGTGTATTTGCATCTCGGGTTTATGTAGAACCAGACGTAACTCCCTCCATACATTCATTGAAACTAACCAGCCAGTAACTACATGTATCTGTAATACAAAAGTGCAATATAACAGCTTGGTTTGATGCTATACACTAGGTACAAATATTATTTATTATTTTCGTACACAAGTATTAGGAACACCTGGTATAAAAGGAGACACTAGGCCTTCCGTTAATGTAATATTGGAAGAGGAATGTTACTGAGGGTCTGGTTAGGAACGGGAGGAGCAGGATAGGGCGACCCGGGTGGAGCTTTTGTTTCTGGGACTTCGTTTTGCTGGTGTCTTGCCATGAGCTTTCAATCGATCTCCACCTTTCTCCATGGCTTTGCCGCACACACGGTTTACCAGACTGTTGATTTGCTCCTGTGAAAAATATGGATTGATTTTGGAATACACATTTGAGAAAAATCTTTTAGAATAGCATAGTAATGCAGCGTAGACAATAAATGCAAAGTATTGCATTCCTTGATCTATGTTACTCATGGGATAAATTTGCTTCTCACAAATTTCTCACTCTAATTGTAATATTTTTTGAAGGTTTCGCAGTGTTTGAGGCCTCAAATGCGTCTTCTACCCAAGTTGAAAAGTTCAACCTCAGTGGAATTATTCTAGTTGAAATATTTTTTTGAGGCAAATCTTGCATATTTGCAATATTCCCCTTAAATGCAACTGAGACAAATTTGCTTCTTTTAGTTTCCCATTGACTTAATCTACTCAAGCAAATCGAAAAATTTGCGTTTGTTGTGAACTAAATATTATAGTATTTACCTAAATTCATACAAACACCACGACCTTGCTATTTATTTACTACTGGATACAAAATGTACTGTTTGCTTGAAATATTACATGCATATGTTTTTTGAGATTTTAACTAAAATTAGATAGACATTGTAAGTTTATGCCACAACAACACAAATTGCAGTTTGTATTTTATAATGTATAGGGAACTACTTTACAAAATGTGTAAACGATAGACTTTGCATTATAAAGAATTCAAGTATTCTGCAAAATAATCTTCAGGACCTCAATTAGCTAAATTGGGTATGTTTGACCGTACTTGGATCTAAAACTTTGTAGGAAGGCCTGGAAAACCCAGTTGTACAGTTTACTACAGTACCTCAGTGTAACGAAACATCATTTTGAGCCCACGTGGAGACCTTCGTTTCTGGATGTATCGAAGAGCACATTCCAGACAGAAAACCACATTATCACTCTCATGAACAACCTGTTGAAATAAACAAAGGTGAAATAGCATAGTCCGTGAAACTTGGTTGTAGGTTTGAAGCAAATAACTAAAAATTAGACCATTTGTTAGCCTGGCAATAAAAGCATTTCATTGCAGAAAGGTTATTCTTTCATAGCACAGAAAATGAGGAATTAAGGAATTAACTTCTCTTAAAGTTCAGAAAGAAGTGAGATGTACAGTTCATAAAATCATTTTGTGTATATTTTTGTGTACATTTAATTTAAAATAATTAATGCAACATGATCTGTCGTGTTAACTTAACTGCATTCAGTAAATAAAAATGATTGAATAGGACAGAAAATCTCAAAGCTTATAGACAAAACAATGATTTTTTCTCTTTTCACAAACACTAATGGTTACATTGACAAACAAAGCAGGTCATATGAATTATTATCCAAAATTTACCATGGAGAGATAACACAGATGCTGACACACTTGGCAGCGTCTGTCAGCGGTGTCTTCTGTAAATCTCAAGCGTTGCAGCTTCTTCTTGTCTGCGGGAGACTCGCACTGTGTGCCATAACGTGCAGACAGACGGAGCCCGGCTTCAAACAGATCCCTGCGCTGGCTTATCTCTGCATCCCTGAAAACCATGCAACTGGAATTTTACTCAAGAGGAGCGTTTCTAAGCCTTTGCCTCAACCAACATGCATTAGACTGTATATCTTTGACACTTTTTCATTTCTTTCAAATAAATACTCAATGAACCAATCAGTACTACATGTCAACGTTACTTCCTAAAGTGTAAAGCAAAACAAAAGGCATAAGGAAATGAAAAAGATAAACTACACATACCATGAAGAGCCACACATGTGTACGGTAAGATACACTTTATATACAGTTAGATACACTTGCAAAACGTTAACTTCTCTGTTATTTAAGTTTTTAAGTATAAATAATTGTATATTGTTATTTTAACCATTAATCCATTAAAGAAGACAAATAAGAAATGGGGAAACCTCTGGCCATTGATGCTCAATAAACCAGACAAAACAACGCCTCTTAAAGTATTAATATTATTATAAACAACAACAATAGTAACCACAACCACAACAACAACAATAATTATATTTTTATAATTGTTTGTTATAATTAATGTTAATATTATTATCATAGTTAGTAAATTCTATTGCTTTTATTTCTGTTGAGCTTAAAAGCGTTAATCCATTGATGAAGACAAATAAGATCTTTAGCCATTGATGCTCAATAAAACAGACAAAAATCATCTTTTAACGTGCATTATAGTGACAAAATAGCCCACCTGAGATCTCTGATGTGAACAGAGATTGCATTCAGGAGCTGTTTGTTGTCTCGCTCAGATGTTGCGATCTGATAGATGAGCTTCTCTGTGGAGAAAGGCTCCTCTATTCGTCGCCTTTTAAGATCCTGAAAAGCAAACACAACACACAATCGTGAAAGTCAGAGGAAATGCAGTGTCTGCCACGGAAACAGGAAAAACCTCACTTACAAAAATATAACTCTGAGTTAAACCAAGCCAAGTTCCAGTTGACTTTGTCCGTCCCTGCGTCGAGTCTCTCACCTTAGCTGCCTCGTAGCCCAGTTTCATCCACTGGGGGTTGGCGAAGTGCACTGTCTCAGAGACACTGTAGCCACAACACACCTTTGACACAAAGGTCCCTGGGAAACATACCATGAACTGACCGCTCTGTTGAACTGTCCGGTACACTTTCACCCCCTTTTGGCGGAGCACATCTGGAGAAATCTGGAGTGGTTGAAGAAAAACACTGAGTTATATTTTTGATTTCCTGTTGCAGTTCTAATGCAAATCAAAATAACCGTCATTTTTTACCATAATATTCCTCTCTAGCATCTCCAGCCCTGGTGTCCCATTAGCTTGCAGCAGTGTGTGTACTATTTTATCAAGTTTTGCTTTCTCTTCTGCTGGAATACAGTACCTATGAGAAAGAGACACATTTACATATTGGTCATTTTACTTTCCATTTATTTTTAACAACCTAATCCAGTTGTAATATACATTTAAACCTCTTACCAAATACAGTCAGCACCAGTGTGTAAGTAATCTATATACGGAAGGCTGTTCTGGTCCTGACACCAGCACGAGGTAGAAAAGACCATGCCTATGTTCAGCCAGGGGACGGTCACTCCTGCACATTAAATAGAGGTGGTTGGTATCAAAATAATTGTAAAACTATACGCATGGTTCGTCTTAATCATAAAGGTTTTGTTTAATTGAAGAAAGTTCAGCTTTTCAAAGAAGGAAGGGGTGTTACCTGGCACAGCACCAAGATGTCGTAAGATGGATCCTGAGTTATTGGAAAGGACAGTAAGGTTCCACCCATGCCTTGAGTATAAGCAAAACAAAGACAAACTTAAATAAAACTAGAGATGCACAGGTCGTATAAGGTCGTATTGGTTATTTTGTTGTCAATCTTAAATAATACAAAAATGTATTCATGTTAAATTGTGCATTTACTATAAACCAGTGATGCACAGTTAAGATAAGTTAAGAGAGACCTCTGCTATGAACAATAAAATTTAAAATTTAAAAAAAAAAAAAAGCTATTTCTTTGTATTATAACAGTAAACAAGCATTAACTAAATTCTGAAGATATAATTTGTCTTTTATTTATCTCCTGAATTTTAAAAATTCCTATAATGATCCTATATATTAATATTGTCAAACTGGTGATTTTTCTAAACATTTCCTATAAACAAAGCGTAAATGGTAAGGTTTTACCTAAAGACACTAGTCGACTGAGGGATCTGACTCATGAACAGTAAGAACTGATACACTTTGATTCCAAAGTTCAACACTGGACAATATATACACACTGCACTTTATACAACAGTCTACCTTCATCCTATGCACAACTACTTACTGTATTAAGATAATGTTCACTCTGTTGGACCTTAGCATATTTCTATGCACACCTTGTTTACATTATGCAGAACGTGCACACTCGGAGATAGTGTTTAATGTTTAGTGCTTAATGTATGTATGTACACACTGTGTTGAATGTTTCGACTGTGTTTGTCTGCACACTGTCTTATGTTGAAGTCTGTATTATATGTTACATGTTATATGTTAACTGTACTGCAATTTTTCTGGAGCAAGCTCCTAAGAATTTCACTAACCAGGGCACATGTGCTGTGGTGATGTGACAATAAAAGTGAATTGAAATTGAGTTAATTGAAAAATGAACACTACTAATGCTACATTTATTAATTTTAAAATCAAAATCCCTGACCTCACATTAACAAGGATATAATAAATGCTAAAAACTAAATTGTTCATTGTTAGTTAATAACTAATAAGTTTACTTAAGTTAACAAATAGCAACTTTTTATAGCACATTTTTCCATATGTTTCCGATTGTTAATGTACTTTAAGCTTACATTGACAAAAAAGAATTGTTTAGTTACAAATGATTGTTCAATGCTGATGTAAAGAATCATCTCTTGCCCTTACTTTGAAAATGGCTCAGACTTGCCCACAGGGAATCCACTCCCATGAGTCTTTGTGTCAACCCTCCCACAATGCACAGCGACATGGGATTCCTTTTCCTCCACCAATCTCCAATACTCTTTCTGTAAAGGTGAAAACGAGTTGTGCAAAATATTATAATTAAACGGGTAAACATCCTTACTCTTGCTTATAAATGCTTTATGACGACAGCTTGTTAATATAAATATATACCTCAACTTCCGCAGTATCTGGTTCTTTACTGAAGCACATGTTCAGGGTATTCCTGGCTGCTCTGAAGAATGTAGTGAGTGAGAATGATTTCCCCTGTGAAACATCGCAACACACATGAATGGAGAACAGACATGGAGTGTATAAAAAGCATCATTAAACCTAAACTTGACATAAAAAGCTGATACCCTGTATATGCACTTGTAATGTTCATTTAGCACCCCCTCTTCCCCTCCTCTCTTCTCTAGTCTTCTCAACCGGTTGCTCTTCGTCGTAGGGTCCAGCTCTCTGAGATGTTCCCGTGTTCCGCTCCGGTGCAACGCTCCGTTAACCAACCCGTTTTTGGGTTCGCAGCGTGGAAGTAGTAGAGCAGCATGCAGTGAAATATCTCCCTGACCTTCCAGGGGTCCACTTCTTCTCTCCAGGGACTGTTTCTCTGTCAGCACTTCCTTCTCCAGCTGAGACCTCTGAGTTGGTGAAAGTGAGTCATAGGAGAGCAGGTACTGGCAGTAAGCTTCCTGGAGCTTGGCCAGACGATCTTGTGCTGAACGTGGGATGCCCAGCAGATCAGCAAGTCTGCCCCATGTTTTTAAGTCTGTCACCTGCTGCATGCCTCCCATTTCATTTAGAAGCTGGAAGAATCGGGCCAGGTCCAACTCACACCCACCTAAAAGGGAAGCAAAAAAATATTAAGAAAAACAAGCTGTAGTCTGGAGATACCTAAATTCATAAACCACAGCCAATACAGATCTTATACTGATAAAATAGATAATAACTGCATAAAAACAAACAAAAAGCCTTTTTATAATCTTTAAAATAATTGATTTAACTCTCTTGATGCACCAATCAAGCCATAAGTCTAAACAGTGTGCGATTTACTGTAATATTTGTCTTATAATAAAATCTGAAACCTGTGTTTACATAAAATTACTTACATTTACATTTACATTTAGTCATTTAGCAGACGCTTTTATCCAAAGCGACTTACAATAGTCGAGGAGGCAATTAAGTGGTAAATAGCCGATACAACAATAGATGAACAAGTGCTACAACAATGCTATCGAGTTACACAGAGAGCGAAGTTACAAAAGATTTTTTTTTTTTTTTTTTTGACAGAGTGAGTAGTTAGAAAAGAAGTGAGTTAGTGAGTTAGGTGTAGCCGGAAAAGATGAGTTTTTAGGAGTTTTTTAAAGATAGAGACCGAGTCTGACAAGCGTGAAGCCAGAGGCAGATCGTTCCACCATCGAGGAACTGAAGCAGAGAACATTCGAGAGAGAGATTTCTTACCCTTTTGAGCTGGTACCACAAGTCTCAGCTCATTTGCGGAGCGCAGAGATCTTGAGGGCCTATATCTTTGCATTAGTGCGTTAAGGTAAGTGGGTGCTGAACCGGTGGTGGTCTTGTAGGCAATGAGAAGACATTTAAATTCAATGCGAGCTGCTACAGGAAGCCAATGCAGTTTTATGAAGAGAGGTGTTACATGGGTCCTTTTTGGTTCCTTGAACACCACTCTTGCCGCTGCATTTTGAATCATCTGCAGAGGTTTAGTTGTGCACATCGGGAGTCCAGCAAGCAGCGCATTGCAGTAGTCTAGCCTGGACAGGACCAAAGCTTGAACCAGGATTTGTGTGGAGTGTTCTGTGAGAAACTGTCTGATCTTCTTAAAAGTAATAATTAAGTTGGTAATATATTTCAATAATAATGATTAATTATATTGTTATTGTTAGTTATTATTATTATTATTATTATTATTATTATTTAATTTTACATATTCGTGGAACTTACAACCCATTTTCCTAATAATGTTAAATTACTATAATTATTATTAGTAGTAGCAGCAGTGGTAGTAGTTGAATCATTATCAAAATATTTATCAATTGTAATTAATTAATAACAATTAAACCAAATCACAACAAAGTAAATAAAAAATAAACAATATTAGTCATTATTATTGAAATAATGTTATTCTCAAAAAAATATTATTAATAACAATACCAATAATAGTTACATGTTTGTGAAGTTAGTGGCACTCACAGCCTAATTTCTAAATAATGTTAAATTATTATTTTTATTGTTATTCTTCTTATTAGTAGTAGCAGCAGCAGCAGCAGCAGCTGTAACTACATAAAAACCGTTTTGCAGGGTGGTCATTTAGAAAACAAATTAATCCATAATGTATACAATACTAATCAATTCAGTTTTACTTCATGTTTCTAAATATGTACACACTATTTAATTCACAGGCATAGAGGGAGCTTATATTTGTGCCAGACTGGTCTCTGCAGGGTACAACATGGTCACTGTTTGAGTGGCACACAGAAACTAGAGACGGAATTTAAGTTGGCAGGGAGAAAGAAGTGCTGTCTGGCATCTGCGAGATGATTCTCCCACTCAGACAACAAGAGATGAGTGTGAGCTGCTTATTTGAGTTCTGGCTGTGTGACAGACGGCCAGAGATGCACTCTGTGATCTCCTGAAGGGAAGCTATTCTTCCCTGGCACCAGTTTAGAAATCAATCAGCATTAGACAGGTCGGCCGCTAAATGACCAATAGATGTGCACTTAAAATGGAGCTGAGCAGACTATCATCGTTACAGGAATATGGATTTTGATATCAAAAGCGCAGAAAATGCCACTTTTGTATTGACGGTAGACACCACCCTAATGTAAAGTGCCATTACACTGTATGAACAATATTTTTAGGAAAGTTTAGATATTTTACTAGAAAGCAAAAGTAAATGCATGTCCATACCTATGAGTGGAGGTTCCTCCATATTTATGCCTTGTGTCCTCAGGTGTTTCCTGATGCAGGCCAGTCGCTGCACATTCGGTCCCCAGCGTCTTCCCAGCTTGTGCACATGCTGCACGTACGAAACAAAACGCATCTCCTCTTTAAGCTTGCACTCGGGACGCCAGCCTGCTGGCGGAACAACCCGGTACAACCCGAACGGTTCTGCTTGCTGTCGTACAAACTCCATGTAAGTCAAGGGGTCATGAAACTCTCTTGTGCTAGGATAAAAAATGGGAACCTCATCCATAGTCTCAGCAACCGTATTACTCCTGCCTCGCTCTCTGTCCATGGACGGGTCAATGGGCTCATTGGGATTGATTTGTTTAGTGTTTGTTTTTGGGGGGTTGGCTGGTTTTATATCTTGTGTTGAGGTAGTGGGGCTATTCTTGGCCAGATCCTTGGCATTACAGTGTATCTGTTTGGAGATCATAGGCTTCCCCGCAGTGGTCCGTTTCGGTCTCCGTGATTCCGCCGCTTGCCTTTCAGACTGTTTAGCATGGCTACCAGGTGCTGGTGTCTCCTGAGCTGTTTTCCTACTCCGTGTATTCAAGGGAAGGATTTGCTTTTTCACCTTTTTAACCTCAACCTCGGCTTCGCTCAGACTGATCTCAAGCTGCCTTTTTGACGGTCTCAGTCCGTTTCGTCTGGGTGGAAACCCGTCAGTCCCGCTCAGCCTCCCGGCGGAGGCTGGTGATAGCACCTGTTTTTGCATCTTGCCGTGGCTGGTTTGAGCTTTTCCTGAGTTGGACTGTTGAGGGTGTGTGTGGTGCGAGCTGAGCTGGCGTGCGTGGGCGCTCAGGCTAAGCTTGGCCTCTTTGAGCAGTCTGGCTTTGGTGTACGTCACATGGCCCTTGGGGTATTTCACAGCTTTGGTCGGGGGAGTGCGGAGTACACGCGTCTTTCTCGACTGGACAGTGGAGGTTCCTGATGTTCTGTTCATTTTGGAGGACTGTGGGATGAAGGAGAGAACAAAATCAGCATTTTTGTTTACAAAATCATTGATTTACTTTATTATTTTATCAATGCCTATGGTTACGCTTTTGGCACAGTAGGGTGATTCAAGAAAATCAGAACACCTGAGAGTCAAAAAGCATCCCCAGTTTGCCCGACTTCCCCCAATTCATTCTTACACCCACCAGGGGGCTCAGTGGAGTCATTCTTTCATTCTTCTGTAGACCTTGATGCACGTGACCTGGGGCATGTACTATGATTGTTCCATCTGCATGCTGTGGGGGATGGGAGGACATTATTTTGTCCAAAACCAAAGTTCTTTTCAGAAACCACAACAGATATACAAATCACCCACCAAATGGAGACACAGTTCATGTTTACTTAATTGGCCCTAATCCCGAGCATGTGGTACTCCAACACTCTGCTGTCTTGGACCGCTGTGTGTAGGGGGTTGGGTAAAGAGGAATGACATCATGTGTTGCTATAGGCCTGCTGCAGGATGGTAGGGAGATGGTATACCGAGCGGCATGCTCCTCTTTGAGCACATAGGAAGCTTAGGCAGGAGGGGAGGTAATTAAGGTGGCCGTTCTCAAACAGGTCTACAGTATATAAACTCTATTATGGGAAGGTTGTGTAGTCACTGAATTAACATATAGAGACAGTAGACTTATACCTGATATAGAACCACATCATATGGTGAACCTATAATCAAAGCCCTGTGTAGATTTATGTTGTGAATGTACACAAAGCAATTTAGAGGTACAAAAATCTGGATGAAAAACTATTGCATTGTACCTCTTTAAAACAATACAATTATTAGTTTTGGGTTTCCCCCGACGAAGCTAAACTCAAAGTGTGCAACATAAAAAAAACATACCTGTTGTTTTTGTTCCTGGGCAGACCTGCTGGGCCGTAAATTATGTCTGTTGGAGCTCCTAGCTAATGTAATGCAGTTTTTCTCCTTTCTCTGGATTCGGTCTTTCCCTTTGGCCCTTAAACAGCCTTTACGTTCCTCTGAAGCTAGCATCTGTCCATTTAACACTGAGAGAAGTCAAAACACATGGTAAGAAACGAATATAACAACAACATTTTGTTAAGCAACACACAATACAAAAAAGACATTGCATATAAAAGGGATAGTTCGCCTAAATATTTGCATTCTGTCATCATTTAGCTCCTTGGTTCCCAAGTTTTTTACAAATATCAACTTTTGTGTTATCCGGAAGATAGTAAGTCATGACACCCAAATAAGTTAACAGTGTTTTTATGTGAAAAAAATATACGCCGAAAATGTCTATTAAATTAATTAACCCTTTACTGTAAATTAATCTGATTAACTCAAATATTTCTATTAGAATTAACAAAGAATAGTGGTGTTTTTAAAAAAATATATTTTTTTTAACAAATGCTATTTTCATTAAATAACATTTTAGAGAAAATGTTGTATTTTTTTAGACATAATGATATTTTAAAATATAATTTAATCTTTTCCACTAAAATATTTATTTAATGTTTTTAAAATTTTTATTGAGTTAATATTTTTTTGATATCTACTAAGCCACATGAAACATTTTTACAGTGCAGCAAACAATGACAGTTTTTTTATTTTGGGGTGAACTATCACGTTAATTTAAAAGCAAACAGTTGTGAATTGTGAATTGAGAATACTATATACGTGTTGTTTGGGTGAACAGTGTCCTGTTATCAGTACCTTAAACTCATTTAACCAGGCTGTTTTCCTTCTGTACAAGAGGTAAATCTGGTGATTTAATGGTATAATGGAAAATAAACCTGAGCCTCGAGGTTCGCTACTGAATAGTCCAGCTGTACCTGTCTTCACTACTCTCCACTTTCTGAACACTTGACTTGAATTATTGCTCTTATAAAACCCAGCCAAACAGCTAACAGAGTCCAAATACAAGCCTTGTTGAGTTCCTGGGATTTTAAAGCTGACATGTTGTAAAATCAAAGCTGCGTATTGGTCTCAAACCAGCATCAATAAATCCAACATAAAACATTAAAACCCGGTAACACAGATTATGAAATGCTTAAAGTCACTAGAAGTGTTCCTCCAAATTGTGTTTCTTGCTTTGACTGTAGGACCGTTATATTAAGTATAACTAGATCAACTTTTGATTCCTTTCCAGACACCACACAGAGCCACCCACACAGCATCGAGAAAAAAGAAGCTCCAAAGTTCGGAAGATTGAAAAGCTTGTAGGGTTAGTCTGCTAAATAAAAGATACAGTCTTGTACTTCTAGCAGGACTAACTATCACTCATTTGGAAGTTGTCCAATGGCGCATATAAAAGTGTCATATTTAGCTTGTGGTTTTGTAACACAGGAGAAAAAGGCTCTGGTTTCATCATAAAGCATGAATGCTCAACATGACTACACATTTTATTAGGCTTCACACAGAGTTCTCTTTCACCGTGCCATGGCACATGGACCACGCAGGATCAGAATTCACCAGATTAAGGGTATTTGAGTCACGCCGAATTTTAAGAATGCTAAAATATTGGTGTCTGTAAAGAGGAGGAATGTTCCCATAAATATGTTTAAGCACCAGTTTAGATGCTTCACATATTTATCCTTAAGCCTTAGTTTGACCTGGAACCACAGGCAAGATGAACAGTATAAGGGAGTATACTGTCCAGAGCCCTACAGACATGTTTAGAGTATGTGGAGCAAGATGAGGTGACTGAGGTATCCGATTACTCTGCACATTTTGCTGAATGTGTAACAGGTCCTGTTTCAAACTCAGAGGAAGAAAACATAGGCCCAAAATACCAAATGGCTGTATACCAAAGCACCATATTTAAGTATTGTCTAAATTTTGCCTGTCTTGTTTCATCATTAAAATGCAGAAGGTCAAAATGTGAAATGAAAAGTTGCATAATGATTTTGACCTTTCAAACATTGACTCAAATCACTGTATCGAGTATGCATGTGACATCAATTTCAGCTGGAGTGTCTGCGGTTCTGCCCAGCTGAGAAGCAGCATTAGTTTAGAACGTGAAATCCTTGAAAACATTTCAAGATTTGTTTTGCTTTCGTCTGCCTTTAGCTTTATTTAATATAAGTCCCCAGTGTCAAATAAAGGTAAATACAACTCCCACCATATAACAACGTCACTGGTTCTTGGGGAAGCTTGTGGGGCTTAAATTTTTAAGATGATAATTAGAGGAACATGACATGTCCACGTGGGAAACAGACATCTTTCGGTCTCGTTGATACCAGCCAATCACTAATTCAAAATATCAGATATTTTTTAAATGGCTTTGAATATCAATACATTGTTATGTGTTTCTGGATATGTACAGTTATACTCCAATAAATAGATTTTTATACTTGCACAAATAGTGTTAACTTTCAGCAGTCATACATGAATAGCTTGTTTTGTATGGATGGTATACAGCCAATATAGGCAATCTGACAGAGTGCTTTGTATAGACACGCCTCATTAACTCTATGTTGTGGAGAGAGACAGGACCATAACTAACATCACCGGGGTGCTAAAATGCGAACCAAATGTCCACCCTGTCTGCTGCGACTGCCAGTGAAATAATACACTTAACACTACACAACTCAGTGAAACAGATTTTATCCCTCCAAAATGCTTAAAAAACCAGATAACTTTTACCTACAATAAGTGTCTGCACTTTAATTTCATTGTCTAATGTTGCAGTTTTGTGTATAAATGTGTGAATACCATGACCATTGGGAATGCATTTGCTGGGTCTTTTGTTCTTTCGTGGAGTCGACTGGCAGGAAGCAGAAGTGCTGCAAGCACTGTCTACATCCTCATCCTCGTCCTCTTCCTCATCTACATCTTCATCATCCTTGGCGCTGCCAAAGTATGCGATGTTGCTGGGCAACGCAGAAGAGTCTGGCCCAATAAGAAAGAGAATAAAGACAACGTAAGGTAGAATCATGTAAAGAGAAAGAGAGATAGTGAGAGGGAGAAATAATAAAGTATGAGAGTGGTCTGTTTTTTGATATTTTGAAAAACAGATAGACAAAGAAACTATAATTCTGCAATTGTTTAGCTTAGTGGTTTCAAAGCCTGCATAAAATGCCTTAAAAATAGCCAGCCACTCCTAAGCATTCCCTTTTCATTAATTTATCCTCATGTCAAATCTATATCACGTCCTTCAAAAGAACACAAAAAAAAACACTGGCCACTGAGACACTTCTCAAAATATCTTGTTCGTTTTTGCCAGAAGGAACAATCTTACACAGGTGTTCATGTATGGGGATGAATAAATTAATTTGATTTCGGGGGTAACTCTCTTTAAATGCACATTTGTTTTCCTGTTTCATATCCTGCTTAACTTCATGTCAGTACTCTGCGAGAGAGAGAGCGGTTAATATCTGGAATAGAAGTCTGGGAAGGGTTCAGTGCTCACAATTGAGTGCCTGTTCAAAAGCTGTATTTCACATTTCCCTGAATAGCCATTTCTTTGCATCAAGGTCCCTGGGTCCATGCCACTTGCATGTGCTGTAGCATATGATGTGTGTATGCGTGTCTGAGCTCAAGTGTCTGAGAAGGAGGTGAAGTAGCGTCTGTACGGCTGCTGTAGCATTTAGTAATGTCTGCTAAATCTGAGGAGACCAATGCTAACCGAGCACTAAATGTATACTGGTATCTGATTTTATCTGCTTTAATTCAGAATTAATATAGACGATCTATGTGAAACCTCACTAGCATGTGATTTTCAATGGAGTACTATAATTTCAAGTGAAATGAGAGCTGGGCTGAATGGTGAAAGAATGAAACTGGGCCCCAAGATTACTGGGAAAGGCTCTTAATGCCAATCCTCTATCATCAAGGGCTGTTATATGCGCTCCTGGGGGCTTTGAGCTTCTGACTATTGTTCACAGCTCAGAATCAGAAAGAGCTTTATTGCCGAGTATGCTTGTGCATACAAGGAATTTGTTATGGTGACACAAGCCTCCAGTGCAAACAGACAAACAGAATAAGATACGAATCAAAAATACACATATGTGAATATAGTAAAACAGTTTTTCAAGTGACTTCATGATGACAGATGCTATAGCTACAGGTCTGTAGTCATTTAGACCTTGTATCTTCTAAGTTTTTTGGAACGTTGATGATGGTGGAGTGTTTAAAGCAGGAAACGACTTCACACAACTCAAAAGATCTATTGAACATCGGTGAGAAGATGGGGGCCAGTTGATCACCACAGGTTTTCAGACAGGCAGGTATGAGACTGTCTGGTCCTGATGGCTTTTTCTTCTTTTGTTCTTTCTTATGACTTGGTGTTCACAGTTGTTGGGAGAGATCAGCAGTTCATGAGATAACTGAACGATTCTTCTCTTTTTTCTGATAATTACATTAAAATTACAATGATTAATTTGGCAATTTTATCCAAAGCGACTTACAGTATTATGCAGGAGTATGTATATGTCTCTAAGCAAATCTAACGCAAGCATAGTAGTATTATTAATATTTTTTCTACAGATTCATAAGTACCCTAGGATTGGGAAACTAAATAATGAGTGACATCGTCTATAAAAACAGCCACAACTTTAGAAAAGACAATAAACCAATCCAATGTTGTTCACTCACTACTAAACCAATAATGAAAACAGGTTCTTTATTATCACAGCCACGAATGAGACTCCGAAAATATGTTCTTTAAAATCCATTAATCCACTTTGCCCTCAGCCAAAAGTCTGTGGCAAATCTAATCAGTCTGTTATGTATCTTTAGCCGTACGTGTGGGAAAGAAGACAGACAGGACAGTTAAACTTTAGCATAGGAACCTGGTAAGTGTGACAGGGCGGTCAAGAGCGACGAAATGGAAAAAAAGACAAAATATGAAGTTAATTTGATTTGCGTTGATTTGCTTACTCATACACTGCCAGCGAAAGGTAAAAAAAGACCACATCACTTACAACTGTCAACAAACCAGGTTGTGATAATATTATCAATGCTGCAGATATCTCCCTCCTTACATCCTTTGCAGACACACAGTAAATGAAATCCTGGTTAACAAATCCGACTTGATACGACAAACATGTTGTTCTCTAGACAGATGTTTGGATGTACTTGTTATTGTGATCAGCAGTACATGAAATGTCTCAGATTTGTGCAGCTTCCTGTCCCTCAAGAGACAAAAAAAAAGCAGCCAAAGTTTATTTCAGATTTGTTCCAATTATCCTCCTGAACTCAAATAGATATGAATCCCAATAATAACATTAATTAATAGCCAATTTTGTAAAATGTTTTTTTTTACTATTACTACTGAACTGCCTTAAGTGACATGTTCACCCAAAACTGTAAATTCTTTCATCATTTACTACCCGTTTTGTCATTTGAAACCTGTATGAAAAGATATTTTCTAGAAAGTTTGTAACCACAGCAGTGGCAACTATTTACTTCTGTGGTGTGGACACAAATCCAATGCAAGTGAATAGGTGCCGGTTACAAACATTCTTTGAACTATCTTCTTTTCAGCAGAAGACAGAAAATGTAAAGCTTTTGGATTAACTATTTTTTACTTAAAATGTAGTCATAGGCAGCCAATTTTCTACATGCACAGTTGCCCCTCTTTCTTCTCGCTGACAGTTCAACTTTAACAACATTTATGTCCATATTTATGTAGTCAGTAAGCAGAGTACAATAACTGTCTTCGTCCTCATTACCATGTGAGGGATTATGTTGTTAAACTGATCGGCTCACTGAACATTATCCCTTCATATTGCCTTCATTTATAATGCATCACGAAAAAAGGGACAATAACTGGTAATACATTAAATAGCAATGAGTGACACGCAGTCAGTGGCAAGGCATATTCCGGAATAATAAGAAAGTCCACAAAAAAAGGTTATGATCACAGCCTAAAGGCAAGTTTATGTTTTTGTGTACAAAAAGAAGGATTGGGGTGCAAGTAAGCACAGCTTTGGGGTTTGAGGTAAAAGCTGAGGCTCAAAGTACTGTGGGACAGGCTTTAACTCTGATGTGCCCTTGGAGATCATCCAAACACAAATAATATATACCGGAGGAAAGAAAAATTACATATTAGATATCCTTTACAGGCTTTATAGCTTTAATAGCATTAAAGGCTCCTGCTTCTCAGATTTCACTCTTGAGTTTTACTATCCACATTCATTTTCTTTAAGCTATGCAGAAGCAATAACAGAGGCTCCCAAGTGATAAATAAATGTGTGCAACAAAGAGTATGTTTACATTCTTGGAGTTGAATGAGTGTAACAAGATCAAGGTGAGAAAGAAAAGATTGCGTGAACCCACTTCTGAGACAGAGGAAGGTGAGGAAGTCTTCAGTTTTGGGTTTGCGTTTCGTAAGGTGATTGTGAATGGCAACAGTGCTTGGGGTCATGACATCCAGCACCTTCAGCGGAGTGGAAGCGGGAGAACAGGGATGAGACTGAGCAAACTTCCTCTGAGCTTGCAGTCTGGGCCTAGTGTGAAAAACAGAAAAAAGTTGAGCAAATTCGTTTAAATACTGTATACTAATAAGCTACCTTCTACAGTCATTTTAGTATATATTTTTATTTGATCAATCTTTAGTTTTTCAACTTTTAAGAACTAGATTAAGCAAAACAACAGAGGAAAAAGACAAAGCAAGCTGATTCAAAACACACACATCTATACATACATATAGGTCATGTTTTCTGAATTGCACTTATGATGGGAAAAAAGATGCATTATAGTCACAGCAAAACTGTGGAGTACAGTAGTTTTGTGTCATATAAAAGCTCAACAAAATCTGTATGAGTACATTTTCATAGTTTGAAAAAACAGCTTGATTATCTTTTAGCTGTTGCTTACCACCTATGGATGTTACCAGGGGGCTTCATAACCAGCTAAACCAGCAAGACAACCAGCTTCACAACTAAAGTTCAAATAAGTAACTAACATACACATTAAAGATAAAAAAACTCTTTACTCTTTAAAATTATGAAGTAATTTAACATTTTCACATTGAATTCAAATTCATGCCAGATTTAATCCATTCAATATGGGGTGTGCAAGATATACTGTGTGCGATTAAATCGCAAGTGATGTTTGAACTATTTGCAAAATACATTATCGAGTCTGGCACTGACTTTCAATAAACCATGTTGTTTTCATTTAACTGATGGTGTACTGTATAAACTTTTTTTCAATAGCAAAAGTTGTAGTTTTCAACATGACTACTGCTATGCATAGAATAATAATATAATAATTTAAGAATAAGAGAGTTGTATTTTATTATGTTGGAATATTAGGAAATAATATTTATAATGCTCATTGGTGGCATTTTTAGTGTGTTGTCACTTATTTTGACAAAATGAGCATTTGTTTACAAAAACAATATTGTATGCACGATCAATAATCTAGCGAGTTTTGGAAATGGCAGTTAGTAGAACAATAAAATATTTAAACATTTAAATGCAAAATATCTTCAAAACCATATTTTGCCTATATCACAGACCCAACATTCAACCACTATCTTTTCTGTCATGGATCTTAAACAAAAGAAATAAGACAGTAAACTCACCTCTTCCTGACAGGCTCCTCTATTGTATACTCATGGCTGCAGTCTTTGCTCTGAGATGTATGCTGTGTCCTATCTGACTTACAGCTTCCAGCATACAGGCCAGATTTAGACCCTGAGCCATTCAAATGACCATTTGCAAAGGAGCCTGGGTAAGGAGATATAGTTAAGTTAATGCAACACACAGATAAATACAGTGCGTAAGGAATATACTATTTATGGGTGTGTGTGTGTGTGTGTGTGTTCATGTTAAATTATTTTTTTTTATTCTGTGTACTTTTACCCAATATTTCAAAGAAATATTTCAAAGAAATATTGGTTTAATTTGCATTTATTTGCAGAAAAAACAACTGGGGAAACTGGCGAAATTTTATTTTGTGTGAAAACCTTTTGATCACAGTTTTCATTTCTTGTCATGCTGTCAGTCTTTCACATTGTTGTTTGTTGACTTTGTCAGTCCTGGGGTTTGATTTTGTTAAAATTCAAAAGACACTGAATTGGAATACATCTAAAAATGCTGATTCAAAAAACATCTGAAAGGGTCTGTTAATTATTTCTATAGCTGTTGTACATAACAATTACCATCACCCAATTATTGCTACGTTTTCAATTATTAAAATGTTAAATAAATGTAAGGAAAACAAATGTTAAGCAATGCACAGTGGTTTGAAACTGGGCTGATCCTATAAGTTATTCTTAGCACTACAGAGAATAAACAAAGTGCACACATACAGCGTTCTGCCAAGAGACATTTATCAAAGGTGTTATTCACCTCAAAGGCCAGAAAATAAGTCTTAACCACACATACAAAGCAGCATTTCAGTAATTAATATAATTTATCGACCCTGTATAATGGTAGATCTTTCAACTTATGAAAGATCAACAAATCCCTTAAATAAAATAAAATGTCAAACATAAACTGCACAGGTTACATCATTTTGAATTCTGTAAGGAAAATACTTGAAATTCTTCAGAGATGCAAGGCTTTAACAACTCCCTAAGTGTTCGCTGCTGAACGCAGATACGGTAGGTGAGCTCATGAGCGCTACTCTTCATGCCCTTGACAATCTCTGCGAGATGATGCAGTGCACCATACACAGACAGACAGACAGGTCATTGAGTTCACCCCATTAGACTGCAGTTATTTAGGCAGTGAGAACACAGCGCAGCCCCATCGTATGAATCTCTTACAGAGAGGGTATTATTCAGGGCATAATATACTTTACTCACACAATTTCAGTGCAATCATGGCAGAACAATAATAATCCTAATGGATCATTGAGGGGCTGATGGAATAAAGAAAAGTCCCACAATGCTCTGGGGCACCCAGAGATATACAGCTGGATGCAAACACAAGCATCGGAGAATCCGATGTAAAATAGCATCAAACAATGTGCCAACTCCTATTCACTGTAAAATATCTTGAGAAAAGCTTATTTGATGGATATACTCATTTAGATTTATACTTTGTAACTTGACACATCCTGTGGTGTCAACAGCGTTTTTATATTTATTATAACTGCAGCCTTTATGAATTGGATGATTTTGTACTTGTTAATCTATAATGCCATGTGAAATTAATTAATGCAGACTGATAACACGAAATGTTATGCAATTGTCTTAATACACAGGAACCCAGACATATCTTTCTTTATAGGACAAATGTGTCAAATCAACAGTGTTTATGACAGCAGTAACCTCTATTTAAAGAGATGCTATATCCCAAAATTCTGTTATTAATTACTTACCTTCATCTAGTTCCAAACCTATATAAATGGCTTTGTTCTGATTAACAAAAATTGATATATTTTTGCAACTGATATATTTTTGCAACTGAGATTTCTAAGAGACCATTAAAAATATATATAGTATATGTTTTTTCTGTTCAACGCAAAAGAAGATATTTTGGAAATTTAAGAAAAGCGAACTGTTTTCTGTTTAACAGATAACGGATATATCAGCAGGTAGCATTCTTCCAAATATATTTCTTTGTTTAACAGACAAAAGCTTATCTTAAGGTTGAATAATTCAATAATTTAGGTGATTTTTTATGGGTGGAGTTTCTCTTTAAGAGTTAATATAGTTAATTATTTTTATTTATTAATATTAAGTTGATCAAAAGGTCTTTCTTAAGACTTAATAAAACAAAAGACATAATATTACAACTTCCTCGTGCCTATACATTTCAAATTCATATCATGAACTTTATTGCACGTTTTAGTTTTGTTAGAACAATAAAGACCGGAATTGATAGGGACAGGGTACTGTAACAGGATCGGAAAAGGACCGAACAGACCACGAGTTGGGACTAAAACTTGAGGTTGCATCTGTCTAGTTTGTTATGTTCTCTAATAGGCCTCAAATAGAAACGTCAAGACGTTTATGGTCATAAATGTCCAGCTGTTCGAAACATCAACATCTTCCTGTAGCTACGAGACCTACAGACAACTGCATCGTAAAGACATCAGGCTCAGTTTACAGTAAAATGCTTATATATTTTGAAATCTAAAATACACATCAATCTATTTGTAGCATTATACAATCGCATATAAATCAAAAAGAAAACTTGATAGAATTTATGGCAAATAAAGATTATACTCACCATTAACTAATCCATTAGAGCTTTCCACTTTTCTTTTCTGAGCTCTCTTAAACTCTTTAAGGGAGAGGTATAGCACCCTGCGGACCACCCTCTCCTCTGACCAAGGGATTCCATCATTATCATCCTGCAGAAAGAAAAAAATGTGAATTTGACGATAAACCCAAACTTTTTGAAAAGCTTTGCATTACTTGTTAAAAATACAAAAAGTGTTCTTTACTGTAACATATTCACTGACATGTGAAACTAAAGACTATTGCTTTAAATAGTGTAGCCGGCAACAGCTTCAAAAACTTTAAACTAACATCCAACATGTGTCAAAAAGGCTTTTATTACGGAAGGCAATCATGCTCTTTTTTTCGGAGTTGTTAGTATAACACTTGTTCACAACAGATTATGTGCTACAAACAGATTTGATAAACTCTAGTAACACATCTTTAGCACAAGTCACTCGTTTTTGATTAAGATGTCAAAACAATACTTAAATCATAAACACTATTAAATCTAATCAGTTGCATCAGTCTCTCACCACTAAAATGAAAATGTAAACTGTAAGTAGTATGCAACAAAGCTGTTTTGCTTTCTGCCATCTTCCTTAGTCGAGGATCATCATCATTATATACCCAACTAAGGTCAGTACATCTTCAAGAAAGCAGGGACAACTGAGATTTTTACCTAATTTCCTAGGATTTTCCTAGGATTAAACTATTTTTGTCCTCTGCAGTACACAAAAGAAGATATCTTGAAAAATGTTGATAACTGGCACCAATTCACTTGCATTGGTTCCATGTCCATTCAATTTAAGAAAATAGGTGCCACTGCTGTTCAGTTACCAACCTCATTCAAATATCTTTTTTGGGTGTTGCTTTAAAAAAAGTCATACAGGTTTAAAATGACAAGATGGATTTTATTTTCAAGAGAGGCTCTTTAAGAGTTCAAAAGATCTCCTCCTCAAGCGACAGCAATGTGAAACGCTTAAGATGATTAGGACGATGTTTAGTGCTTGACCCCAGCTTAGGGCCCCCTCATGGCACACGAAAAAAGTGCCACTCTCTAGGGAACTTCCAGTCGCCATGGAGACAGTACTCTGTGTCGGTCATGTGAAATTCCTGTCAGGGTGAACTCAAAACGATATGACATTTCAAATGCGAAGGGCATGCTATATTATTAACTAGAAGCAGGTGTACAACAAAAAAGACACATCGGAATGTTTTATCAATACAACCCAGAGAAAAATAATCTTAAACACAAAACAAATCTAATCTAATCAGTTTGATGTTGTTTAAACATATGTTGTACATGTGATGCTTTGTTAAACATAAAAAGTCAGATAAGCAGAAAATATGCATCATTTCTGCAAATCGAAATGGAATTTCAATGGCAATTTAATTGCTTGTTGAGCTTATAACTGAAGTGCTGCCTAAATGTATGTCTTTTTAGTAAAAACCATTCTGATCTTTACAAGAGGTTGTGTGCGCTAGACTGATAAAGCAGTTTTATATCCCACTAGTGTTAAAGTGGTTTCTCAAAGCCTGCGTTTTACTGGAGGATGGCCATATTCTGAATATGTGGCCAAATTCACCATCCACATGCCAGCACGCGGTGCTCTGCCAGTTCCAAAAGGAAAATTGCTTGCTTGTTGATTGAAAATCAACAGTAAAATGAAAGATTATTTTGGTATAAACACATCCATTAACTCATGCAGGAGCCCCAGCAGGCATTATTTAAAAGTCACAAGTATACAGTAACTTACATTTATTTAAGCATTGTTCTTTCCTATCACTGCAGAGCAAACGGGGGTAAGGTGATTTGCTCAAGGGCACTTGAGTCTTTGCCTGCTGGCACTGAGAATTGAACCAGCAACCTTCTGTTTACAAGCCAAACTCTCTAACCACCAAACCAAAGCTGACCCCATGGGTTTCAAACTTCACTGTGTAACAAACCTATATGATGTCAATTTAGGTTTAATGTTGCCTTTAAGAGCCCAACCCTTATGCAAAGACATATTTTTCCCATTTCATATTTTAAAACCATTCATATATTTTTAATTATTTGATTTATTTATGAAAACATGTAGTGTAGGGCTCTCACTATATTGGATTGCAGTTTATGGAAAAAAATCTAAATCAAACTATTCATAACAACAGTATTAGCAAATCATTTTAAATAAATTATCTCTGTCACTATAGTTAAAAGTTTGACAACTTAGCACTCAGTTTAAATTGACGGTGTGGTACGGTTCTGTTCTGGGCAAACCCCTTGCACATCCATTCAGCCAGCATGAACAAGAGCAGAAAGCGAAGTGTTCACCTCCATTTGGGTTAACAGAACAGAACAGATGTCACTAGTTCTTAAGCCTTAGCAGTAATTTAACGTAATTGAGACGTGAAATATCTGAAAGTTGAGTTCTGATTGTAGATTTGAAGTTGGGGATGGAGAAGGGCAATTTGCTCCTGAGCAATCCGATAAGCTGCTGATAGCTGAATGAATTTTTAACAGAAGGGCTGACAGTGTCATATTTCTATAGAATGACTATTTGAAGAGTGTTTGAAACCATTGTGGCTCCTAAGGGTTAACCTTTTTATTGAAAACATTTATTTTCAATATCGGTACATTGCAACAACCTTATACACCAGGAACTGCTGATTTGCATATATTGAGAAACATAAAAACTTGGCAAAAAAAAAAATAACTTTGGACTCTTGTCTGAGTATAACCATGTCAAAGTCTTAATCATTTAAAAACTCACTATCTCAGATTTAGATGGCTTAACTTCAGGCAGTGTAATATGAAATTGTGTCTTGTAATATATAACATCACATTTTCAGTATCTTCTCTAATCCCCTAACCTACCATTTTTAACCAGTTATATTAATCACATTTAACACTGGAAGTCCATATCTTCTACACCAATGAACGACAACATTGATTTTGTCAGGATTGTTAACCATATTTATTTGCTATACATACAATTGTGCCAGTACCATTTGTTTCATAGAGCAGTAGCTCATACCATAACACCAGCACAGGTTTCTGATCAGTGGGCAACATTTTTTCTACAGTGTCAGCAGCCATGTCTATTATTGATAAAGGTGTTTCGTGTCTGAAGCCATGATGATACATCTATCATGCTACACACAAAGACTCTTCCACGACAGCAATATAAAACAGTGCAGTTTAAAGATTCAGTTAGCATGTTGAAGACATTTGTCATATGACAAGTATGTAAAGGAATTAGATATCCTTACAGGGGTCACACGTTCCACCACATATTATTGCGTATTGCACCACACATTTTTGCAAAGCAAGGAAAGCAAAAACTGGGTAAATCCAAAAGTACAGCTTGTTGTTTGACTGCTTCATGACTTGTGGTCTAGAGGACAGTCCATTACAACCCTTATGCAAAAGACGTATACTTGGTTATTTTTACTAGTGTACTTTAGTAAAGGTCAAGTACATGTAAACATGTACATTATATAGCAATTATACTTTTATCAATATACAAGTACTACTTATGTATTTCCTAAAGTAAACACGCCTATTTTAAGTTTAAAATAATTATACTAAAAGCATACTTCAATAAACATATTTTCATTGGGGAACTGGGAAGATGTTTACATTCAATGTAGAGATCTAGAACCACAACCAGAAGTCAGAGAAGAAATAGCATAATAATAAAACGCATATATGTTGTGCCAATTCAGATCTACTCTCTGGGTCTCATTTGCATACAGAGAAGTTCTCAAACTCCTTTTATTAAACAAAGGTTTTAAAGAAATGGTTCGCAAAAATGAAGAGAATTGTGTGATAATCATTACTTTTTTCACAAAACACTACAGCTGATATTTTAAAGAATGTCGTAATCGAACAGCAGTGGGATCCAATGTCCAAAATATCTTTTTCCGTTTTGCAGAAGAAGAACGTCATACATGCTTTAAAACTTTATCTCCATCTAAAGGTTTGGACACTGATTTAAGATCTTGAGTTGAAACTACATCATATTTAAACATGGCCGCGGGAGCAGCAAGGCTCTGAGCCAACCTGCCAACAGATCACTACTGACCTTGCTACCCATCTGTCTCACACAAGACACTGTCCACTCTTAAACATATACACACACAGCCAATGACTACCAACGTACCAAAAATGAGACAAGCTGGCATGAAAGAGAAATAGATCTATTATTTACAAAGGCCACAGTGCATGCTTACTGGTGATTGTACATGACGTGGCTGGCTTTCCTCTTAAGAAAATTTGACCCGCATCAGCTTCTCCAAAATGCTATTCAACATGTATCAATGTCACACAACCTCTGCAGCCACAAAGGTGACAAATAACTACACTTTTTAAGTGTTGCCTCCCGATGAGCAACGAAACATTAAAATTATGTTAATAAACATCATTTGAGTATGGTTTTTCAGAATGTGCCTCTTTATAATTAATGTATCATGCCACATTCAAACTTTATATTGGCAAAATTTAAAACAAAATTCCAGCCATTATACTCTCCATCATTATAGCTGCATTACACATAAATTGTTAAAAATGGTTAAACCGAGCATGAAATCTTCAGCTTGTGAAATAAAACTCACAATATCGTTTATAGCACCATATCCTACATGTATGTCTATCGAGGACAGTTTGTTTCCTGAGATGCCACCCTCCACACATCCACCTAGCTGTGAAGACAGATTGCTGCAGACGGAGCCAAGCCAGCACACACCCACCCAATGATAATCCCCCTCTCCTGCCAGCATAATGCCATGGCTTCTTCTCTCTCTTTCCATACATGATATCAGTCATGTTATATGTGTTAATGTGTTTGTGATTCTTCTTGAAAGAGTGGGGTTAAATGTGTTGGCATGGGCACACAGAGAAACAACAGCTGCAAATGGAGTCCCCTTGCACTAATTTGCACCTAGCATTTCATTCATTTGGTGACATTGAGAGTTAAACGGATAGTTCAGCCAATAATGTCATCATTTACTCACTCTCTTGTCAATTCAAACCTGGATGACTTGCTTTCTTCACAGAACACAAAAGATGATATTTTGAAGAATGTTCAGCAATACCCATTCTCTTATAAAGACAAAAACAAAAAGGCAATGGGTACCGCTGATGTTCGGTTAAAAACATTCTTTGACACATTATTTTACTTCCTGCCAAAAGGGTTGGTAAATGATTACACTGTTTTACTTTTGTGTTAACTTCCACTTTAAGCTATCTCTTATACGCTAAAGAAAAACATACTTTTTGAGACTACAAACTGAAACCTCTTCAAGTATGCCTCTGTTTTTTGAAGTACACTGAAACAAAATAGAAGCGTGATTCACACGCCAAAGCCAGAATACACTACATACAACAATCATTACTCATTACAGGCCCTCTGAATACTTTACAATGCCTGACAGTTAACAACATAAAGTGTTATAAAAACAAATTACAGAGCTGTTAAATCAGTTGTTATTATCTTTTAATAATAAAGCCGCCGTTATAATCACAGTCTCTTCAGCAGGCCCATTGTAATACAGTATGTGTCTTTGGAGTTTGGGATGACTGCATCAATTAGAGCACAGCTGGACACGTCTGAGATGGAGGGATGGAGCAGCCATTACATGCTGCCTGCAGTTTTTACATCATCCTTTGTTTTATTCGAGAGCTGTAAGACAGCCACAAAATTCAATTTTAAGGAATAAAGTGCAATAAGGTTGAACTGCGGCCGTCTATGTAATATGAGCGCTTCGTTTTCTCGCTCATTTTTTATCACATGAATATTATTCATTCATTTTGCTAGGGCAGATGAAACAGTCGTGCACATTCAAGCAAATGATAGTTTTGCATCCTCCATCTATAATCTATATATTAATATATAATTTATTTATCATGGATACATAGATCACTTCGATCAGACACCTTAGCAAATAGTCTTGACAATACATAATAATGGTAATCCAAAACAACATGTTACTTGAAGTTATAGAAACGTTACCAATCAGACGTCACCCGCTATACAAGTTATCCACGATGTGAAACTAGCTGAAACATTCCTGGAAACACTCATATTTTATAATATAGTTCTCTTATACTGGGTCAGTATTGTATGAGCTTTAGTTCTCCATTACTGTGTGAAGCAAAACAATGCCAAAAATGAGTACGAGGGAGCTAAACATATCAAATATCTGACTGCTGATGCCAAAGAAAATGAGCAGAACACGGTTTAGATGATCATCTCTGGCATGTGGAGCAGGTCTGTGGACGCTGTAAACACTTGTGATATACATCTGGCAGTTTTTTCGCTGTTGTCAGATTAAACCCATTTGTTTTCACATTGTCCAGATTGAAAGTATGTAAAACATCATTTCTTCTGAATTCTTTCAGGCTTTTGGTTCAAATAACACTTTATATTAATAATATGAGTACACATTACGCACTGTGACCTCACAATCAATGCAATGTTGTTAAATAAACAAAAAAAAAGGATTGCATAGCGTAATGGGAACAAAACATAACCAATGTAAAAACCGGCCTGTTTTCATTTGGAAGTGACATCAATTCAACTGCGTCCGTTCATTTGGTCCTACTCTTAAATCTCTTGATCCCTGTGTTGATTTAATATTCAAGAACATCCTGTTTGGCAAGAGAGCAGAAAGAATGTAAAGTATTCTCAGTCTCAACATGCAGAACGTGCTATTTATAGCCGTGGCCTTAATTTCCTAAAACAGAGATTTCACTTTATTAATATCACTATCTTTATATTGAACCCTGTTTGCTTTCAGCCTGGACTGTTAAACAAGTGTTTGTGCTTGTAATGACTGTCTCTTGTGTGCTGATAAAACAGAAGTGACAAGCTTCTTCTCATGTCTGAAATCTAAGCAACAGCTGTATTTGATCCACAACATTGTATTGAATTACAGTGAAGGCCAACTAAAAGCAGAACTTAAAGGTTTATACAATGAAGATAAAATCTAAAGTCGAATTCTCAGTGATATTGTTGAGCTTCTAGCCAACAAAGATGATAACATCTTACGTTGAATTCAGAAAGATATTGATCTACCCAACAATGATTAAAACTTTACAGCCAGCTATTCTCACTAGAATACAGCTAGTTATTTAAAATTCTACATAAAAGTCCAACTCAATGGAAAATTAACATTGATATAATAAAATATGAACTAATTAGCTCTTTTCTAGATTACCCAAACACAACAGAAGTTGCTTATGTCATGTAAGGATTTATTTAATATGTTGTTACTATAACAAAAGAAAATAATTGGACATCATGCATGTATATTTATGACTTACGTTTGCATTAAAAGCTTCATTCTGTCATTTGTGTTGTATGCAAACAAACTTGAGATTTCCAAATAAGAGTCGTCCATTCTTATTTCTAATAAAGTACATTACAGACTAGGCCTTCTATATATTTTAAAAGGCAATTGTCGGATAAAAAGTTGGAACCTCTACCGTAAACCTTAAAGATTGAAATGACTACAACAAAACCCTTTAAAGACTTGGATGTAACTGATCAAGATAAGAATAAAGCCAGTGATGCCAGACAGTAAAATACAACCAGAGTAGTTTTAGCATTTGTGAGCATTGACTGTAATGGCAGCTTAGACCATCCGACCAAAAGGAGGTCAGAAACAAGTCTTTACTACAAAGCAAACATCAGCCACGATTTTAATAGCTAAGTGCTTATGACATTGAAAGGCAAACCAACAGACAGACAGACAGACAGACAGACAGACAGACCGGCAGGCGGACAGACAGGCGGACAGAGAGGCAGACAGGCAGGCGGACACACAGACAGGCGGGCAGACAGACATGCGGACAGACAGGCAGGCAGGCAGACAGACAGGCAGGCAGACAGGTGGACAGGCAGGCAGGCAGACAGGTGGACAGACAGACAGACAGACAGACAGACAGACAGGCAGACAAACAGACAGGCGGACACACAGGCAGGCAGACAGACAGACAGGCAGACAGACAGACAGGCAGACAGACAGACAGGCAGGCAGGCGGACAGACAGACAGGCACACACAAAAACACACAGGCACACAAACACACACAGGCACACAAACACACACACACACAAACACACACACACACACACACACACACACACACACACACACACACACACACACACTGTAGCTGTAATGTAACAATGTGACAGTCAGAATGAACAGAACAACATGACACACTAACCGGAAATGCATAATGTACAAGCCCACTGGGTCAACACGAATATTATATGGTCCAGTTGTCCTTAGCTCTGACACAAAGTCCAGTTTGGAACATCTGACCTAATTCTGTCACCAACACAACACAACCCAACACAACACAACCCAGAGACGCACAGCATGCATATAAACCCCTGAGGATTTAAACCACTTACGAATTTCTTCTGAATGATATTTCTCTTCGGCCTTTCTCTGCTCATGTTGTTCTCCGGGTTGGATTCATGAGAGATCCTCGCGGCACGTGATTATTTAAATCCCTGCTAATGTGTCGAGGTGTCCGCCCGATCTTCTTTCACAGACGAAAGAGAGAGAGAGGGGTGCAGGACAGCCGATCTACACATCCATGGCGATTAAAGAGGGTGCAGAAAAAGCGACATGTCCGCAGAAATGAGCCGCAGCAGTCAGTTGTGCCCGCACGACATTCTTGCAGTCCAAATAAAAGCCAGCGTTCGGCTTCTATCCTCGAAGGTCGTGACGTGTCGTTTAGTGTTACATTATGCGGGCGAGAACGAGTAAATATGACGAAAGTAAAGGCGGTGGAGTTTGGTTGTGTCCGCCGCTGTGCTCCTCATATTGTGTGAACGCGACCCAGTGGCGTCTTACATACGAGCTGCTGTCCTGTCACTCACACTGAGACTTACAGCGGGAGGTTTAAAACACTGCACACCTTTCTTCCACATATATATCCTCTTTACAGCTTTCATTCTGCTCACAAACATTCACTTGTTTATTAAATCAGCTCTTATGCATGTAGCCCTTGTCGAAAAATACATTTGTACTGGATTCTAATTAGAATTTCTATCATATTTTGGAACCATTCCTATTGGATTTCATAAGAAATTTTTCTGGATTCTATTTGAGATATTCTATCATATTTTGGAACCAATTCTATAGGATACTAATTAAAAATCTGTACTGGATTCTAATAAAGAAAAAAAATGGAACTGTTTCAATAAGTTTTTCATAAGAACATTTTTATGGATTCTGATTCAAATTTATATTATATTTTAAACCATTCCCATCGGATATTCATTATACATTTGTACTGGATTCTAGGAAGAATTAAAATCTTTTTATTTTATTTTAAAAGTTTTACTATAAGAAATATGACAAATTCTAATAAGAATCCAGTACACCTTTTAAAACCGTTCCTATGGGATTGCCATAAGAAATTACACAAAAAGGCCTTTTTGACAAGGGAGCCTACACATGGAGAAATTGGGGATTAAAACTGTACCCCGTGGGGAACATCAGCTTGTTGATGGAGCAGCACTCTTAAAACGACATCTTTTTACCATTTAAACCCTAATAGGTACATGTTTACTTCATGGGTATGTTTCAAACTCTAAGGCAGTATGTACCTATTAGGGTTACACTGAGTACCAAGCGACAAGCTGTAGTTACAATTTCAAAGCCATCAACATATTATAAAACTGTCAACAATATCGATTAATCATGAAAATGAACCAGCCAAAATGTGTTGTGTTTAATCTCTTATATGGTTAACCGTACTAGTTTTGCACAATGCATGTCTTTACAATAACACATAAAATAGTAACTTCTATTTCTGTAACCTACATCCCAGAATACATTGCACTGTGCCAGTGCTGGTAAATCAAGGAGTCTTTAAGGATTTCAACAAACCCCACTGTGATAATCTACAGATTATATCTTAAAATAAACATTTTGATCAGCTATTCTGGTATATCACCAATTTGGGTACTTTTTCTTATTGTTGCGTTCATTATAAGAAACATTATTTACTTTACTATAAGCAGAAAAAACTGATTATTCGTGCAGTAGTAATGCTACAAATCTCTGTTTTTTAAATTATCGCAGAAACATTTCTCTGCTTTTTCTAAAATCTGTTCTTGGTCTTTCCAGCAGAACATATTCAAGAAATATCATTCAGTCAGTGCTGGGGGCAGATAGGCCTCTTTAATTGGAACAGGGTTAAAAATAACCTGAAGTGGTATCAGGGGTATATCACAGCACAAGTGCCTATATCATTACAGCAGAAACTTTTCTAGATATATGAAGACAAGAGAAAGAAAACCGAAAAGAACATAAAAGCAAACAATTGGCATGAATAGATGTCGGTCTGTTTTTCTGTCTAATTTCTTATGTTACGTTTGATAAAGAGGAGCATGTGATTTTTAAGAGCCCTATTGGTCAGTTGTGATAATTGGTTTTAAGAAGTCTATGAATGCTGTATTTAAATAATAATGGGCCACCTTATTGATCACTTTAAAACGTGTCTGTCCCTGAGGCCAGAGTTACAGATCTGGCTAATTTTGAAGTACTAGACATTGAAGGGAAGTGTTTAACAAAACCAAAGATTTTGGTTTATGGTCAAAGCAGGCTCTCAAGGAAATAGTTTTCATGTTAAGACATGACAAAATAAAGGTTTGTAGAGATTGTTCTGCTTTTGAGGGTGCTGCATTGCTCACTTGTTTTAAAGGGTTATGTTGAGTAAAAGTCACAAAAGATCATGTCTATTAATCCCATTCACTTCCAGCGTAACAATCTTTTATAGAAAATGTCAGATAAGCGGAATTTTACAAAAAGTTTGCCATGGTGGCATTTTGTTACTTTTATAAACAGAAAATTAAAGTCTTGGGTACAAAAGACAATGAAGGAATGTAAAATCTTTAAATGCAGAACAGGTTCGAAAACTATATTTAGCAAATTCCTCAATTGTTCAATATCAAACAATGGCATTATAAAAATTTAAAAGATAAACATTCAAAGACCCAGTATATTCACACTAAATGCACTGTTAATATCTAAAGCTCAACCTCCACACACTGATTTCAGAACAGATGGAGGCTGCAGGAAAGCCGGAGCATTTAGCCAATAATCATCCAACTAACTGTTCTAGAATGAATGCAATGTCTCTTTTGAGAGGATAAATGTGTTTTCAATTCTTTTGTTCCTAACCTGTTTTATTCAGTTTTTATGTTTTTGACAAAAATGACATTAGTTGTTTAAATTAACAGCACAAAATATGGGCTTCTATTTTTTAAAACAGCATGGAAAAATGTTTGACAGCTGAATGAGGAGTGGACACATGACTGAGTTTTGGTACATTCGTTAATGTATTCATATTATTTCCACATTTTGAATAATAAACTTGCAAAAATTTTGAAATCAGACAAAGGGAACTATTGGAAAAATTTTATGTCTAAAAAAAAAAGAAATAATAAAATAAAATATATATTTGATCATATTCAGTGTGGTAACCTTTTGACTAGACGTTGCAGAAATAATTTCTTGATATGTAATCTTACTGCTTTTATCTAGTCAAACTCATCCATTTCACAAACAATTTTATTAAACAAAATGCAATTTTAATTGTGTTTTGGTGTATTAAACTAATTTCATACACCTTTAGATCAGAAGGTTCTTAAATTAAGTGAAAGGTTTCACTTAAGTGTCACTAAACTTTAGAGGAGTTCTGTATTGCATCTAACACTGACTATATATCAAGTGATTAATTAATAGAATTAAACTAATAACAGTTAATAACAATGTTTGTAATCACACCAAGTTACACATTTTCATGTTAAGGGGAAACTTGATGTGAATGTCAATCAAACTGCCTTTAATGATTTAGGATAATACCATCATTGCTGGGCTTTAAACTCCCCCTTGTGGTTACCTGTGTCACTGCAAAACCCATGGACTTTTATAAATGGAATATTATACCAAAAGGGAGACCCTAGAATATTAAATGTCTAAAAATGTATAAATATTAACTCTAAAACACATTTTATCAGCAAAGTGTCTTCAAATATAGCTAACTACAAAAAACTAGAACATGTAGTTAAAATCCTCTATAAACACTGAAACAATAGCAGATGCTGCACGTCCTCACTACCTTCTACTTTAGTTTGCTAGAAAATATTATGACTTTTATTTGTATTTAGAAGCAAGTTTTACATTAAAGGAATCCCTCCTTTAAAAAAAATCCATAAAATATTTTCAAACAAATATACAAATGAGTTGTGTCCCCAGGTTTTCACTCATTACTGTTCCCTAACACATTTCCCCCATTGTTTGGCTTGAAATATTTTAACAGGAAGTGGCATCATTCACATCTTTTCAAAACAATGGGGAGACCAAGTTAAGTCTTCTCATTTTCTTTTCAATATTTTTGATGATTTTTGAACCGTGCCTGAGAGGGTCAATCTCGACATACTATACTTTTATTTAAATTATTTTTAGATGTAACTTGTTCATTTTCAATAATTCATATGTTTGATATATCACTAAAACCTGCTCAGTATCCTCATTCTATTTGCATCTGTGCCATGTGGCTATTTAGCATGTATTTCCTTATTGTAAGCCAAAAATTCAAACCTTTCACCATAACAGGCCTGAGAAATAGTAACAGGAGTGAGATGTATTCTTGGGTACATTTATATAGTAATGCAAAAATTAGTTATAGTGGATTCTTTTAGGTTTCCCATTACAAATAATTAAATTGGAAATAGATTGTCTGTATTTTGTATTTACAAATTTACCAGACTTAGTTTGTGATATTCAATCACACACACACATAAACGCGCAAGTGGATATTTCTTCCTGTTACTGGGTGTACTTTTCTGTTACATACTGTCCATTCTGTTATTGAATCATTTGTTCTAAAAAATATGGTTAATTAACTGTTAAAATACACCTTGTGTGAATATTTAGAGACTTTGACTAACTATTGACCAACTATTGTTTTCTTTAAAAAACAAAAAAAAGGTTCTTGAGACTGCCCGATATACATTTCAAACAATATACTGTATGTGTGTTGTCAGATAAAATGTTTAAAAAAAGTATAAATAAACAAAAGCAAATACTACACATTCAATGAAGTGTCCCAAAAAAATAATAATAAAACAAAACAGATCAAGTAACAGTTACCTTCTATATTTCATGCAATTCATATAAAAGTAATTCTAACAGCCCGTTTTTTTAAGGTGCATGTTAATGATCTTCGTCAGGGGTGTCAAACTCATTTTAAATTGAGGGATGGATTGGTGCTAGATTAACCATGGCTGGATAAAAGGGACTGTGTAGGACACATATGCAGTGACTCTCACACAACTGGTGAGAAAGGTTCAACCTTTTCTTCTTTTTACGATTACAAAACAATTTGTCTTGAAATAAATATAAGTAATCTTCATATTTTTCCACAGACTATGGAGAAACCATGCATTTTGGCTACGACTTTTGGAAAAAAGGGGGGAATCTGCAAATGTTTTTCCCCGTTTATCGAGAAACACTTTACTGTAATACCATATGAGACCTTCGTGGTGAGGAAAGAGGACTTCACTGACAAAATCCAGGCACTGTTTCTGTGGGGTCTTACAATTAAGGTTGATCATGATCTGTTGAAGTCCTTACCTAACCTCAAAGTTGTGGTGAATGGTGGGGTTGGAGTAGATCATCTTGATATTCCTCTGATCAACAGCTTTGGAGTGAAAGTTACCAACACTCCTCATGTGGTGGATAATGCCACTGCAGATATTGGCATGGGGTTGATGTTGGCATCTGCTCGAAATATTGTCATGGGTGAGGGCTGTAGTTTCTGTTGGGACTTTAAAGGTACCTACTGTTTTTTTTAATTCTGTTATATATTTTCTCCCTGGTAGGTCACAATTATTCTGTCTTCCGTGAATCGAATGGTTTGCCAGATGATTTTTTGGGCACTGATGCCACTGGAGCAACCCTTGGCATTATTGGTATGGGTAGAATTGGATACAAAGTAGCCAAAAGAGCTCAAGGGTTTGAGATGAAAATCCTTTACCACAATAGAAATCAAAGGTGAGTCTACTAGACTTTGATTTACTTCATCAATATACAATTTATTTTCTTTATTTAATATAAAAGTAAACTAATGCACAAATGTTTAAAATGTATGTGGATTATACTGCTTTAAAATAAGTACTACATTTAAAATAACTAGAAGGGATTCAAAAACAAATGAAATTTGAGAAATTACATCTTAGTGTGGTAAGATCTGAGCAACTGAAGGATTGTCTGGAAATTAATCACTTCAATTTTATTTTAAGAAGGTGATAGTCAGTTTACATTAGGTCAATATATGGGTAAGCTCAGAACTAATCCTATGTATGTTGAATGTTTTGGTGTTTTTTTTTTCATTCTTGGTAACTTTATGTTAGTGGTGCCCAGCTCTGTAAATAACAGGATTGTTTTCTGTGTTTTGCTTTCACTGTGCGCCATATCTCCAAATGCTTTCTATAGATAAGGAGCACTAACTTACTACATTACACTTATATTAAGTGCCATCAACCCAGTTGAATTCACTTTGCTTTAACATTCTGTTCTTCACTCCAGCATTAAGCCAATTTAAACATTATTGTTGTACACTCCTTATTGGTTGTTCTATTCCTTATCATCTTTTATTTCGTGGGCAGTCGTGGCTTGGTGGTTAGAGTCTTGGACTCGTGATCTGAAGGTTGCTGGTTCGAGACTTGGAACCAGTGGGAATACAATGACTGAGGTGAGCCCTTTTGCAAGGCACCTTCCCCCACCACTGCTCCCCAGGCGCCGCAGCATGGCTGCATGGCTGCGACAGACAGCAACTGACCGTTTAAATTAATATGTGGTGAATAACTCAGTTGCTCCCAACTTGTAAAATATATTTGTTTGGTTCAACACGGAAAGATATTTGGACAAATACTAAACAGCCCATTGACTCATAGGCTTCTTCTTTTTGTTCCCCTACATTCTTTAATACATCTTCCGTTATGTTTATAATAACCCAAAAAATGAAAATGAAATTTTCCTACTTTGTCAGAGAACTGTTTGGTTACAAGCATTCTTCAAAATATCTGTGTGTGTGTGTGTGTGTGTGTGTGTGTGTGTGTGTGTGTGTGTGTGTGTGTGTGTGTGTGTGTGTGTGTGTGTGTGTGTGTGTGTGTGTGTGTGTGTGTGTGTGTGTGTGTGTGTTAGGCCGAAGAGCGAAGAAAAGGCAGTTGGGGCCACATATTGTAAAACGATGGAAGATCTGCTACAGAGATCAGACTTTGTCATGGTGGTTGTCAATCTCTGCCCTGAAACACAAAAGCTGATTAGTACAAAAGAGCTTGCAATGATGAAACCAAGTGCTACCCTCATCAACATCAGCAGAGGTTTCATTAAATACCTGTTTTTGTTTCACTATAAAAGTCACAATAACTCTTTAATGGGTGTTAATTACTTTAACCAGACTAAATAGGCCAGTTCATTTGCATACTGCATACCTTTATTGTATTAGGTTTGGTAGTAGACCAAGATGCTTTAGTGGATGCTCTCCAAAGGAAAGTGATACGAGCTGCAGCTTTAGATGTTACTTATCCTGAACCGCTGCCCAGGTTTGTTTGGCTTATCATACTTTCAGTCTGTTTCACATGATATTGTATTAATGATACCATGTATCATACAGGGACCATCCCCTGTTGTCCTTCCCAAATGTGATCATTCTGCCCCACCTCGGAACCGACTCTTTGGAAACGTATCAGCACATGTTGGAGAGGATGGTGACCAATGCCTTGGCAGCGATAACTGGAGGCCAGCCTCCCGATGAAGTCAAGGCATAGTCATTTGCTAACCTTTAAAATCTATAACATTAATTTGTTCTGATGAGCACAGAGAATTATACTTTGAAGAAGGCTTGTAAGAGTAATAGTCCATGGACCCCCAACTTTTGTAGCTATGTAAAGACAACCTGAAAAGAACTTGCTAAATATTTTGGGACCTAAATTCGTATTTTTACATGGGTCTTTTTTAGAATGTGATACTGTACTTTAGATAAAGTTAATAAATTAGCATAAATAGATGTCTGTCTATTTATTCCGTTAAGTTTGAAAAAGGGTAATGTGATTTCATAGGACTACTTGTTTGGTTAAATCACATGATTATATAAAGTGCACAAAAAGAGCTTCTCCTGAATTTTATTCTGGATTTTAAATAGACTATACACGAATTATGGGCCACCCTGTTGACAGGGGAATCACTTATAAAACAGACCTGTCCCTGAGGCCACAGTAACAGATTGGGCCTAATTGTGAAAGACTAGTCATAGGAACGGAAGTGTTTAGCAGAACCAAAGATTTTGGTTGATGGCCAAAGCAAACCTTGAAGCAAGCACTCAAACTAGATAGTACATAATTAAACTGAAACTTCGAGATTGTTCTGCTTTTGTAGATTGATGCTTTAACTACTTCAGCATTTTATGCATGGATTACTTGTTTTAAAGTTGTATGTTGGTTAACAAAATTAATTAACAAAAGTCATGGGTCAGTTGTAGTCTGGTGGTTAGAGAGTTGGAATTGTAAGTAGAAAGGTTGTGGGTTTGCATTCCAGTGCCAGCAGCCATTTACTAAAGTGCCCTTGAGCAAAGCACCTTATGCCCATTTGCTCATCAGTGATAAATGGCCACTGCATAGTACTTGTAAGTTGCTTTGGATAAAAGTGTCTGCCAAATTAATAAATGTAAATGTAAATGTAAAAGCCACAAAAAATTACGTCAATTAGTCCTATTCCCTTTTGATGTCCAATACAACAATGTTTCTCGAAAATTTTAGAGATACATTGCCTTTTTTTACTCTTAGTACAGTAGAGTTAAAGTCTGGGTGAAAGACAATACTGGCATGGTAAATCTTTAAACTAGAAGTATCTAAGGCCGTTTTTTGCCATGTTAATCTTGAGTACCTTGAGTGTAGAATCTCGTTGTTCATGTCTCCGAAAGAATTTGGTTTACTCACATTTACAGACGAGAGATACAGCTTTACTAATGTTCCCGGGAAATGCAGAGCTCTTGCGGGCGGGCCGTGAGTAGCGCTTGTGACCAATCTCCTCAAGATTGCTTCTCCTAGCTCCTACATGCCAAGGCTCGTGTTCTTCCGAATAACTCATGACCTAAAGACAGTGACATGTTACATTTTTTAAGGAGCTTTCTTTGCAGGGATTATATTGAGTACTGAAGTACTATGTCATGCGTCAAACTTGGTTTTTAACAAATGGATAACATTGAACATGACAACTCAACATGTTAAACAGTCTTAAGCACTTATGATGCATGAAACAGAGTGATAGCCCTCTTTCCACACAACATTTTTGAAAACAATATTAGAAATGACTCAAAAATGGACTGACAAATGTTTGTTGAGGTATATTCTCCCAGCCTAGCAGAAGGACTTTTGGTGTTGACTGTGAATACAATGGAATAATAATATAAAACTCTTAGGTTTGGCTAAACCATGCCACAGTTATGACAAAATTCTTCAAATATCCCACAATGAAATACAGCATTTTAATAGTATTGTTAAGATAAACTATTAAATAAACACTTAATGCCTTTCCACAGGACAGACCAAAAGTTTTGGGATACTCAGCCTTTACGCCATCAAAATGTTTTCACATTTTGGAAGAAAAATAAACCCTTCAAAATATTGAATAAATAAACAAAGGGTAAAATGGGTATGTTATAGCTACAAAGGATGAGTTATATGTGATCATCTTCACTGTTAGGAGTTAGCAGGAACATTTTCTTGTCAGTTTATCAAGCAGCCTTTTAAGGACTCAATCTGAGATGCTTTTTTTAAAGTTTATTCATTGGCTGTTCTTCCTTAATATTCAGTCAAAGTCATCTATATCAAAAGCATTTTTATTTAATAAAATGGACGATTTGTCGAGACAAAAACATGTATGTTTGTGTAGTTTTATTTGTGTCTATTAAACTGATTTCAGACATTGAGCATACACCTTTAGACCAAATGTGAATGTGTTTTTTAATAATTAGAGAGATTTTACTCAACGGTCAAAAAACTGGAGTGGTAGTTTATAGAAAGCATATATACTCTCTCTCACACACACACACACACACACACACACACACACACACACACACACACACACACACACACACACACACACACACACACACACACACACACACACACACACACACACACACAATTATTGTGTCAAGATATTGCATAAAGAAACAATGGTGTAATAACAATGTTTGTAATTACAACAAATCCCCTAATTTCATGCTAAAGGCACAACTTGAATTAAATGTCAATCAAACTGCTGTAAAGTAATTAAAATAATAATATAATTGTTGGGATTTTAACTCCCCCTTCTGGTTACTTGCGTCACTTCAAAACTCATGGCCTTTAATAAAGAAGGAAACGAAAGGAAAACAAAGTATCAGAGTACACTTACTGTCTCTATATACTGCAGCTGTCTTTTTCATGCCATGCGGCTACATGTTAACGATTTACAGAATGCCAATCCTGATGTTACTCGGAGCTAGATTAACCATGTCTGGATGAAGCAAACCAATGCAGACATCTGTGGAGACTTTCACACGAACGGTGAGATGGAAAGGTTTGACATTGTTTTTTAAATATATTTAAAAATGTATTTTGACATTTTCCTACTTTTCCACAGACTATGGAGAAACCATGCATTATGGCTGCGACTTTTGGTAAAAAGGGGAGCATATATAAGTGTTCTGCCCCTTTCATTGAGCAACACTTCACTGTTATACCATATGAAGAATTTATGGCTAGGAAAGAGGACTTCACTGACAAAATCCAGGCACTGTTTCTGTGGGGTCTTGCAATTAAGGTTGATCATGATCTGTTGAAGTCCTTACCTAACCTCAAAGTTGTGGTGAATGGTGGGGTTGGAGTAGATCATCTTGATATTCCTCTGATCAACAGCTTTGGAGTGAAAGTTACCAACACTCCTCATGTGGTGGATAATGCCACTGCAGATATTGGCATGGGGTTGATGTTGGCATCTGCTCGAAATATTGTCATGGGTGAGGGCTGTAGTTTCTGTTGGAACAGGTACTTACTTTTGTATTTATTTATTTTGGCATCATATTTACTTCATGGCAGGTCACAATTATTCTGTGTTCCGAGAATCGAATGGTTTGCCAGATGATTTTTTGGGCACTGATGTCAGTGGAGCAACCCTTGGCATTATTGGTATGGGTAGAATTGGATACAAAGTAGCCAAAAGAGCTCAAGGGTTTGAGATGAAGATCCTTTATCACAATAGAAATCAAAGGTGAGTCCACTGGACTTTGATTTATTTCGTCTGAATTTATTTTTGACATGGGTTAATAAATTATTTAGCAATATGAAAACGTGTTACGCATGTCCACATTTTTACTGCTTTAAAATAATTAAAAGAAAAGTGGGGATTAAATTCAATTTTAGGCTACGACATCTTAGTGTGGTAAGATCTGAGTAACCCACGCCTTGAATGTATTAATGTGATCATTTCATTTTATTTTACGAATGTCTTAGTCAGTAGCTAACATTAACTAAAACTGCATTTGATCACAACATTAACTGAAGTGAAAAACTCCTTTCTTCTGCGCACAAAAATTCTGTGTGTGTGTGTGTGTGTGTGTGTGTGTGTGTGTGTGTGTGTGTGTGTGTGTATGTGTGTGTGTTAGGCCGAAGAGCGAAGAAAAGGCAGTTGGGGCCACATATTGTAAAACGATGGAAGATCTGCTACAGAGATCAGACTTTGTCATGGTGGTTGTCAATCTCTGCCCTGAAACACAAAAGCTGATTAGTGCAAAAGAGCTTGCAATGATGAAACCAAGTGCTACCCTCATCAACATCAGCAGAGGTTTCATTAAATACCCGTTTTCGTTTCACTATAAAAGTCACAATAACTCTTTACTGGGTGTTAATTACTTTAACCAGACTAAATAGACAGTTTTATTTACATACTGCATACCTTTATTGTATTAGGTTTGGTAGTAGACCAAGATGCTTTAGTGGATGCTCTCCAAAGGAAAGTGATACGAGCTGCAGCTTTAGATGTTACTTATCCTGAACCGCTGCCCAGGTTAGTTTGGCTTATCATGCTTTCCGTTTGTTTCACATGATATTGTATTAATGATACCATGTATCATACAGGGACCACCCCCTGTTGTCCTTCCCAAATGTTATCATCTTGCCGCACATCGGAACTAACACTTTGGAAACGTCTCAGCTCATGTTGGAGAGGATGGTGACCAACGCCTTGGCAGCGATAACTGGAGGCCAGCCTCCCGATGAAGTCAAGGCATAAGGCCAGAACAGAGCCATCTGTCCCTCTTTCCTTTTTAACCTACAAATAGAAATTACTGAGATGTTATTATCACTATTGTTGTATGTTTATGATTCACCACTTGATTAAAGGGGCATTTTTTTTCCCAAAAATAAAAAACTTAAAACGCGCCTTTAGAATCTGTTAGCATTAAGAACCCTTGTAACAGTCAATGGACCCCATTAACAAAAATCTTAAAGTATTTTCTTTGTTATGCTAATCAAAAAAGAAAAGATATTTTGAAGAATGTAGGACAGTACTACGGGGGTCCAAGAATTGTTACTGTCACACATTTGTCTAAATATCTTTGTCTGTGTTCAACCCAACAAAGAAATTTTAAAAAATTGTTAACTATCACTTAAATGAAAATAATACATTAATATGTTATTTCAAATTCTTGTGTAAATGTTCTGTTTAAAATATCATTCTGTCACAAAAGCATGACGTCAATAAACGTTTTAAATGCCAAAAAGATGTATTTTCTTTATAGCTTGTGTATTTTTTCAATATTGTTCTATTTCAATATTTTTAAATCTCATCAATATTACTCTTGTTATATTAAACACGAATGTCTGCACCCCGCCCCACAGAAAACACATTTTAAGGTACTGTAATGAAAATGCATTTCAACAACGTATTTTCATTTGTTCGTACTTCTGACAGAACATGAGCTGCTTGCCAGCTTCTTCAGTGATGCGGAACTTTATTTGGTCATGCAGAGCTAAATGAAACCCAAGTGAGTTTGGGGAGATAGTGCAGTTGACTGCCCATCGAGAACATGAACAAGTCGCTAAGAAAGTCGCAGTCTCTGCGATGCTGCTCTATAGTGGAAGTGAAAAGTAAAGTAAGTAAACCTTTTTTCTGATCCTTCTGAAACGTGATTGATCTGTAACGAGTGATGCTTTGTTATTGTGTTTTAAAAATGTATCTTCTATTTATTTATGCTACATACTTTTCATTAATGTTAATCAATAAACATTTGTCATATATGCACAAACTTTATTCTTTATTCTTTCTTTTTTTAACTCTAATTGTTTTGCAAACTGGCTCATTTTGGACCCTCTGACTACTTCTGAAGTTCATGGTGATACAAGCCTTACATATAGACCAAAATAAAAATGACATCACCACTTATTCACCATCTTGACATTCAAATCTGAAAGAGTATATTTTGAAGAATGTTGGTGACCGAACAACGGCGGTTCCCCTTTACTTTGGTTAATGTCTGTGCAATATAAGTAAATGGTACTGCTTTATATTCTATTGTTTTACACAAATTAATCCATATGTACCTGTTCTTGCAGTATGGTGCAGAGTTCAGGAGGTTTTCCCTCGATCGCTCTGATCCTGGGAAATACAAAGATTTCCATCGGCTCATTCTGCGTTTACATCACTTATGGCATGTGGACGTCCTTATCGGATATGCGGATGTTCATGGAGAACTGTTGCCCATCAATAATGATAATAACTTCTGCAAAGCTGTGACCTCCACGCAGTCTTTACTGCGCATCTTTATTCAGCTAGAAGGTAAAGACAGAATCAAGTGGATGTATGATAGCATAGATAACACAATGTGTTTTGCTTTTTCATCCTATACAGAAATTACAGTGACATTGAAGGACGAAAGTTTCATGCCGTTATCCAGTGTGTTTTATCTAAATGATGGTAGGAAGGAAGACCTTTATCTAGTTGAGCATAATTGCTTTCAACTCCCAAAGGGTGTGTTTGTTTTGCCAGCAAAATAACCTTATTGCTTTCCGCTCCAAGTTCAAGTGGTTAATTCCTCTGTAAACAGTTTTACATCTAGAAAACAACAAACACCATAATGGAAAAGATTTCAGAATATCACGAAACACTTTTGACCGACCTACTCCACACACTGTCTTACAGATGAAGCTGAGCAGAGTAACGTGGGAGTGGATTGCATGATGAAGCGAAAGAAATCTCCAGTAGCATTCCGCAGTGACGTTGGCCACAGAAAATCTCAGTATCACATCAGCATGCCACACAACTTCCGCCCTGTTTCTTCCATCATTGATGTTGACATCGTGCCAGAATGCCACAGAAGAGTCCGCCTGCATCACCAGGGCTCGGACAGACCTCTTGGGTTTTACATTCGGGATGGTACTACTGTTAAAGTTACTCCATACGGTTTGAAAAAAGTGCAGGGGATCTTCATCTCGCGCATCGTACCCGGCGGGCTGGCCGAGAGCACGGGACTTCTGGCCATCAATGATCAGGTCCTGGAGGTAAATGGTATTGATGTTTCGGGCAAGTCTTTGGACCAGGTGACTGACATGATGATTGCCAACAGCCGAAATCTCATCATCACGGTAAAACCTGCAAACCAGCATAACAACATAAGACGAAAAAGCTGTGTTTCCTCAAGCTCAAGGCACTTTCTTGATAGTATGGATTCTGTGAGCTACCCGGGGCTACCGATGTTGATGAAAGCTTACGGCTTGACGGGTAACGGATCTGAGAATGAAGAGGATGGAGATATGATTGCCGAGGGGCACATTAAAAACACTTCCTGGCACTCAAGTGCTTCAACAACCTCTTATACGTCTCATCCACATGTTTGTACTTCTCACAAGCCCCAATATTTTGCCAGACAGCCCAACTCATTAATTTCGGCGGCTTCCTATCACTCTCAGCCTTGCCTCAATTATACAGCACACGCTGAGCAAGAACTTCCACTTCACAGACATCAGACCCCTCAAAAGCATTATGGCTCTAAACCATCCATAAGACAGGGAACCTCGAGCTGTAGCACACATGACATTCTAAGCACATGGCACATAGACGTGAGTCAACATTTAATGTTGCACCAGGGAGAAATGGAGGAGGATGGAATCGTTGTTATTTTGTGAGTTTGTTCTGTTATTTTTTTATCATCCACAAACTGTATGTTCATATACAGGGCTTTGCTCAAGTGGCTCACCTCAGTTGTGGTATTGAAGGTGTGGTTTTTCACTTTTCCACCTACAATTCTCGCTGGAACTGAGTATAGAACCAGTGACCTTGGGATCACGAGTCCAACCATAAAGCCAATTGTGATTTTGGATACATTTTGGACAAACTGTCTTCTTAACCAACTTTTTCAAACCAACATAGTAAATCAAAGCGCATTCCATTATTTTGCTATGACATCCAGAGCTGGAAATTGGATAGATGCAAGTATTTTTTTTCGGTTTTCCATGAAAGTGACCAATTTGTCAGATACGTTGACCCATACCCGAAATGTGGCCTGCATTTAACATCTATGTAACATAACTATGTATATATTGTAATATTGTTTATGAATATTGTTAATTCTGATATTACACTGTACATGTGTACAGCATAAATGACATAATTTGTTATTAATGTTGTAACTGTTTCAGACTGAAGACATTCATAATGTGCATTTAATATACTGTCGAATAAAAGTTACCTCCAAAAAACCCCGGATTATACACATTGTGGAAGTGTAAAGTAAAGCTTATAAACAACATGTTGCACGCTCATCTTTTATGATATCATTCTTGTTATCACATGAACAAGTTCTGTTCATGCAGACACCTGCTGTACATAGACAATTCTAAACAGGTGCAGTTAAAGAACTTTGAATAGGCTTTAATGGAAGTATATGTAAAGGACGCCGCCATCAAGGCGACATCTGCTATCCAAACTTCAACAGGTGATCAATGTATATCAGTGATGTAGTCATTCATCAACCATGCCTTGCTTTCATCCCTTCATCCATCCCTTCATCCCTTCATCCATCCATCCACCCACAGCAATAAAGTCAGATGCCACAGGTGTGCCCACAACATCCACAGGTGAGCACCACAGCCATGCTCCCATCATTAAGTCCTACACCTACCCCTGATTATCAAATTGATCAACTTTGCAAGGTCAGCCCCTCTTCTACCATTGGTCGAGCTGCACTATGCAACATGTTAATGAGACGACGTCACTTCCTGTCTTCCTGTACGCCATGTTTTTCAGCAGGAGTCAGGGTGATGTTTTACTGTGGTACAATTAAGAGTGGCCTGATCTGGTGGAGGGTTTGCATTTGAGGAGACGGGCGCGGATGTGACCAGGAGGGCGGATCGAGCGCAACTCGGATGCTGCGGACTGAAGTATCAGATTCAATAGCTCGCGCCTTCCACTGACGCCGGAAGAATCGGACGGACCTCCATCCACTCAAGCGGCAGATTTGTGCCAGAATATTAAAGGTAGACACAGGTTTGTCATACACGTCATAATCAGCTGAGAAGCACAGACAGATTAGTACAGAGCAATCTCTTACTCTCACTTTAAAGACAAGAGTTCTTTAACATCATGACATTGTGTCAGATTGTTTTAAACCACAGAGTTAATGTGACATGTGTGTTCTTCACATATGAAGGTGGGAAATTATTTAAAATGAAATGTATACAAGAGATGTTCACTAATGTTACAGTTTATCTTACAGCATCAGCAAAATGTATCAGATTCCTGTGAAGAACTTGACCAAACTCAGGCGACCGAGAAAACGTGTGAAAGGGATTCTGAGTGACATTGGGATGCAACAGTGTCAAGATCTGATGGAGGTAAGATGAAGAGATGATATTTGATGTGAGAGATTATTATTATTCCACATATGAATACAATTCTGACGCTTTTTCAACAGACTTACAAAGATTTTGATGCTGGGGAGGCGAGTTACAACAACACGGAATGGAATAATTTCACAGATGGTCATGTTGGCAAAAAAAGAAAGAAGGTATTTTTCTATTACAGCTTCACTTAGGTAAAATGTTTAGGGTCATCGGTTCATTCAGATTTTTTTTTTTTTCCCACGTCGTAACATTTTCGGAATCACACAAATGTGGCTTTAGGAATGGTGTTATTTGGCTTATCTGAGGCAAATAAAAACTATGAATGAAAGCCACCCTTTACCTAAAATATGTCTTGTTGTCCGGCCCCTAAGCACTTATTGGCTGCTTTGCTTATTAATTCAATCATTTATTTAAATAAAGTAAACACTTTACAATAAGTTGCTATTAGTTAACGAAAACGTAATACACCAGCTTGAACTAAGAACAAACAGTGAATGATACCAATACAGCCTTTATTAATGTTAATTTGTTAATTTCGATATTAACTATTACTTAGAATTATTTGGAAAAAAGTCCCTGTGAATATTTATATGAACTAATATTAACAAGCATCAATAAATGCTAACTATTTTTAGTTAATGCCTTTACTTGTGTAACAAATAGCACCTATCTTAAAGTGCTACAAACTTTTTTTTTAAATCTTCATTTGTTTTGAGCTCAAACAGAAATGTGTAGTTTTTTGTTACAGTTAGCGTGTGAACAAATTGTGACTAATTTTGTTTTTGGTAAATCATTCCTTTAAAAGATTCAAAAACATTTGTGTCAAACGGCCCTAAACCGCTGCCTGAATTCAAGCTGTTCTTAATCATATAATTGTTCAGTATCATGTTATTATAACTAAACAATAATATTCATCACTTTTGTCGTACAGTATCCATACCGGAGCCAGGCGTTGTGCTGCAGCCTCTGTTGGTACTCCGGCCGGTCCGTACCTACGTTTAGAAGTCATATTCACCGCTGCCATGGGGAGGAGCTGGACCTGGCTTGTCTGTTGATATGTCCCCACTGCCCATTTGTTAGCACTCCAAAAGTTACAGAACAACACATAAAGTTTTTCCATAACCTGCCATCGAGAGGCCGACCCATAGCTATTCAAAACATCCGCAGACACACTTTAGCTCACGCCCCCAAGACTGTGTCAGTTACAGTCAGTGCTGATGCAGCTGATGACCGATATATATGTGCAACGTGTGGCTATCATGACTCTTTACTGTATGTTATGAAGAAGCATGTCTTAGTAAACCACTATGCTACAATGCTGGATCGTTACTTTGGACTTGGCTCAGACAGTGCACCAAAAGAAGTGGCTGAGAAAGTGCGTGGTGTCACTTCTGCGAAATATCACTGTAAAATGTGCAAACTACCAGCCGAGACCATTGAGCATCTGCTCTATCACATTTTGAGCTCAGAGAAGCACAAAGACCTGCACTGGCAGATAATGCCTTCCATTATCGAAAAGAACTGCACAAACCAATTCGCCAGACAACAGAATCTACCAAGCCTCACGCCAAAAGCAATGCAACAGGTTACACTGGTCGCAAGACCAAACTTCTTGCCACAGCAGACACAACACACAAATGGAAACAGTACCTCCAAGCCTAACGGAACCGTAGTCATGGCTGGGCCAAGCAACACAACTGGTTTGTTTTGTTCTTCTGGTGGAGGGCAAATGTTTCTATCTCCACAAACGCAAGCCTTACTTTCAGGCACAGCTATGACTGCACTTCCGAACACACAGCAGCAATCTTCCATTGGGTTGACCCAAGTGTTGCCTAACTCCCCGGTAGTGAAATCTATTAACATGGTGGTGCCAAATATTCCACAGAATGCTCCCAAGGCAGTTCCCATTACTATGGCCGTGCCCAAGATGCCACAGACTCAACAAGGACAGAAGGTTCTTTTCCCACCTGGTGTTCAGGTCAACCTCCCAGGCGAAATGGGTGTGAGTCCACCCATTATAGTTACTCCAGGTCTTCAGCTCAATCAGCCTGTTTCCCGAACTCCCCTCTTGGCCCCTCAATCTGTTCGTCTCATTCCCACAGGAAACCAAGTCAATGGTGTTCCAACGTACACTTTGGCACCCATGCAGGTCACTGTGCCTGTTCAGGGCGGACCTGCGCAAATAGTTTTGAACAGTCCTCAAATCAGCCAGCCACTGAATTCAGCAGTAGTGCCCGCTGGTCTTATGCCTACTATACAGCGGGCAATAAACAGAAATTCTACACCCAACGAGTTGGCTGTACTCGCTCCATTTTTGAAAAAATATGACAGTCATACAGTCAGATGTCTGAGGTGCAAAATTTTACTGAAAGAGCAGGGGATTTTCCAGCACTTGTTGCACGGCTTGAAATGTCTGTTTTGCCCGCAGATGTTCTACTCTTTCAAACAGATAATGGAGCACACAAATAAAGAGCACAGTCTCAAAATCAAGGAGAATCGAGACATCATAAAAAAGCAGTTTGGTCTGGACTGTGACGATGAAGGCAACCTGATGTTCACTACCTTTAATCTAAACACGGATGTGCCCAAGGATCTGCTCGATAACAGAGAGCTCAACCTTGCATTGATCACAGGCTCTCAGGAGAAAATATACATTAAAATGTATCCAGATAAGGCAGAATACTCAACCACGTTGAAGGCAATGTCTACTGACTGTCCCTTCTGTCAGGTGAAGTTCAAGACGCCTGATGACTACGAACAGCATCTACAAACAAAACACCACGTCGTCTCCACCATTCATGCAATACTGAAAACTCCCGCTTTCAAATGCATATACTGTTTCGGTGTGTACACTGAAAAGTCGTCGCCAAAAACGATTTCCGTGCATGTTCAGCGTTGTCGTTGTGCTCCCAAAGCAGTCAAAGATGCGGAGAGGCAACTAAATCCGGATACCTTGGAACGCATAGACGGGGATTTATTCAGTCCTGTTAAAACTGAGAATTCTTCAGAAACGATAAAGGAGGAAAAAGTGGATCTAGTCAAGCCAAAGAGAGTGTTTGTTTCAGAAAAGAGAAGCAGATTGAGAACTTGCAAAGCTATAAACACAGAAGACCCTCCAGCTACAGTAGAACTTGTCCTGGACCCCACAGGCATGGAGTTCACATCTTTCGAAGACAGAAAAGAATTCCTTTCGAGATACTTTCACCGAAAGCCATATGTGACAAAGACCGAAATGGAAATGCTCGCTTCCCGTTTGTGGATAAACAAAGCTGATGTAAAGGCTCACTTTAATAGCAAGCTTACAAAGTGCTTGAAAGCAATCCAGAAGAAAAAGACTTGTGTTCTTCTAGGGTTCAAAATGAATGACGTGAACAAACTGCAACATAATTTGTACATTCCGGTGGTACAGCCTGTGAAAAAAATCGCTCAAACTCAACAGGGTTTATTAGATGGAAAGGTTTGTATACAGCATGACTCTGATGCAGTATACAACGCTGTTTACTCGGATGTAAACCATTACAAGATGTTTATTTAAAACCGGAGGAATATATACGCAGGTTAGATTTGGCTTTTTCAAAGTTAACTAACCAAATCCACCCCAGCTTATTTGAATTTGTGTTGTATATAATTTATGGGCCAATGTTAGAGCTGTAAAAAATACACATATTTACTGTAAAGAAAAACAAACAATATATCATCTTTTATATTGTCACATCTGCTTTGGAAGGTTGTACTTTGGAATAATGATGTAGTTAAATAGTTCCTTCTAACATTTTATATTAGAGTTGTTTAAAAGAGAACTTGGTTAACTTATTAATTACCTGGGAAAGTAAAGAACTCAAATTCTACTGAAAGGGTCACTTGGTATTTTATGTTCATTTGAAAAGAAGTGCCTCCATGTCCTCTTTAAAGTTTAAAGTTGTGTTTGCATCCTGGAATAAACGTTACAATATAATTTGTTTCTCAGTGTAACCTTTCACAATTTAACCTAACGTTATTTTCCATAAATTTTAACGAAATGAATGGTCACAATATACATGAAATCAATTATAGACTCATGCGTTGCAGATCGATCAGCGTATGACGTCATAGTATCGCGAGAGTGACTCAAATCGCTCATGCGTTACATTGTTGTCGACTGCGCAGAGCTGCGGGAACTGCGTTCGACTTTATCCTCTCTCCATTAGTTTTCCTATCGCGTTTCGTACAGGCGGATGTTGTCAATGCTGAGCATGTGACGTGAGGGCGAGATGGTGAACATGTTGTCTTTGAATAGAATTGTCTTTTCTAAGGAATGGAGGTCAAGTGCATGCACGACTGCAATAACACGCATGATGTGTATCATAGCAACACGACACAACTTATTGGCTGATCAGCACGTGTTATGGGTCATGACCTTTAAAGAAAGAAGTATTCACAGCTCAGCCTTTCTGTCTGGTGGTAATAAACTGATGAAGATGCTGACTAATAAGAAGTAAGTGATTGACATCATACTGTAATACATTATGTGTATTACATATTAAAAAAATGTGTTTGGTTATTAATTACTGATGTGTTTCCTTACAGGAAGAAGCATTGGTATAACACTCCTCAACAGGTAATGTCTTGAAATCCCCCTGAAAAAAAAAGGAGTAATCCTATTCATTTAAGTGCATTTGGTGTAATGGTCATTGGGGGTCTTTGGTGGGATGTTATAAAGTGGATGACACACCACTCTGTTATAAAAGTTTATTATTATAAAAATTGTTGTAAAGGAGATTAGACTGAATTCAAGTGGATTGTTTTTACAGCAGGGTATACTACATCAGGATTATTGTCTTTGTACGCATTTGCTTTGCCATTAAGACTACACCTCTAGGTCTCCCTGACTTTCTGAGACCCTCAAAGAAGAAAACCCAAGAAGACAGTGTTCGTGTGAGAACTTTAAACAACATCATCTACAAAGCAGTGACTGACTTGCTGAACTCGTATGAGGTCAATACAGAGGTCACTGCCTACAACGTCCAAATATCAAAAGTAGGACGCTCTACAGATTATACACTTTATCTGTAATGCTTGTCTTAATGGATTTTTGTATAAACACGTGTAGGTTTCGCTACCGCCGGATTTCTCTTCTTGTCGAATATATTGGAAGACAAGCCTGTCTGCTGAACAAGACAGTCAAATTCAGCAGGCTTTAGACAAGTGTGCTCCTCGAATACGGTACGGCTTTTATACACACCTATGTTTGGTTTTTCATGGAAATAAGATAATTAGTTTAATTTTATCAGATACCTTCTCATCTCGCACCAAATCCTTGGCGGTGTTCCTCCTTTGGTTTTTATTCGAGATAAACAGTATGCCGCGATGATGGAGGTAACAGATTACATTGTGGTTCATGCAGTTTGGTGATGGATCTGTTGTTTATAGTTTGTCTTATTAAATATCTTTTATTAGATCGAGAACCTTCTCAAGACTGCAGATTTTGGCTCAAGCGAAGAAGAAACAAACCAAATATCCAATGATGTTGGGTAAGAAGAATGAATAGAATATAAAACACTTTTGAAAGTAGTTTTCCAAATACCTGTGATTTGTTCAATTTTCAAAGGGCCACACTGAATCCGATGGATTCCGGAGAGAAGAAAAGACCAGTGTTGTTTGGTGTTGACCATGATGCACTTCACAAACAGATTGAAGCTTATAAACGAGAGAAGGGGTCCAGAGAAACTCTCGCTTATAAACGAGAGAAGGGGTCCAGAGAAACTCTCCCACAAAGTCCTGAATTAGGTGGACTAACTCAGGAGCAGCTGGACACACTGGCAGAAATCAGGAAACAGAAACTCGTAGAGAAAAAGAAACTTAAATCCAAACGGATGAAAGATGACGACATCACTCCAAAAGACTACCTGCTGGCCAGGAGTCTTCAGAAGGAGGAAAAAGAAGAACAAGACAATAATGAAGACACTCTGTTGGATAGCCAAATCACACAGCTGATGACAGAAGACAATAGGAGGCACTAAAATAAACTGTGATTTTGGGATGACTTTGTAAAATGAATTTCTTTAATAAAAAAAATTGCACATATTGACGTTATGTGTTTTATGATCTCTTAGATAATTGTCAGATGTATTAAAGTGAGATTTGTTCAAAAGTTATCTCCAAAATAATCAATACCATTAATAAAAAAACATGTTTTTTATTAAGGATAGCCATACACTGTATGGGTGTTTTTATGTAAAACTACTGAAGACTGATAGACAGAGTCACACAGTAACTCTGTTGGAACCATACCTGCTTTCACTTCTTTTAGATAGATGAAGAGCTGTCTTGGAATGGCTAAAACACTTTAAAAAAAGGTCATTACATCACTTCAAGCAAATAAAGCTACAACTTATATTGGTTCCCTATAATCCACAGGCATGAGCAAAAAGCACAACTCTATTTAAAGAGTATTCGGTTAAATTGTGGTGAGCTTTACAGTAAGTATGCTCACTAAAGAGTGGTGGTCTCCTCTGACTCAACGGCCTCCTGAACCGCCTCCTGAACGTAGACTATGAACTGGGAGGCGTCTTCACCCTGTGTATACACGGTCACTGTTTTGATACCCTCCATTTCATCTGAGGACACCACCAGATGGTGCTCTTCTCCGAGGCCAACGGTTGTCTGCTGCAGTGCATCCTGGATCATCATGGTGTGGTTGGTCTGATCCTCCTCCTCTGCTACCTTTAACAGCAAAACAGACTTTGGCAGACCGGTCAAAAAACCAGATCTGTGTATTTGAATGTAGTATTATTGCGCTTACCTGCTCTACAACAGTTACTGTACCCGGAGCCATGGTAACCACAGACGCCACGGTGGCTTCATGGTTCTCAGAGCCCAGTTCAATAATCTGCTGGAGGATGTTTACAGATGTTGGGTCAAGTCTGTCTCCCGTTGTTGCAGACACAACACCTATACACACAGGAGAAGAGTTTAGCTCAGATAGGAAATTAAGTTAACTAAAGCATTTCTGTAATTGCATGCTTTTACCATTCTGAGTGTTAAAGCGTAGGTTTTGCAGAGCTGATACAGCAGTCTCTGTTCCCTGTGGATCATCTGTCTCAGCTATATGAAGATACTGCATGGCCGTTTCCTCGACTGACTCCACAACCTTAATGAAGACACAAGCAGCAAAGCCTCAAGCAAATATAGCAGTAATACATTCATTATACTAAGACAATCCCACTGTGAGATTTTTTTCAAACATTAACAAATAGGGTTGGATTATGATATGGCGTCACTGTTAAGTTTCTTACCTCCCACTGATTTATACCCAAACTCTCACACTCCACCATTTTGAGTCCGTGTTTGCTCTTCAGGTGTCTGTTCATTTCCCATTTAGTGCCATAGACGAAATTGCAAACTGGACATTTTACTCCACCTAAAATACCACAAAGTTCAGGTATAATATGTATTTATCAATCTTACAGTGTCTTGTTTTAATGTGAGAGAAATGAAAGTTTCACCTTGTTCAATCACATTTTCTGAAGAGGCAGTCCCTGTTCCAGCATTGGTGTACTGTATGTTGGGATGCTTCTTGTTATAATGTCTTTTCAAAGATCCGGAAATGTTGCATGAGTAGTGGCAGTGGGCACAACGGAAAGGCTGGAACAGTAAAAACATTTTGTCTGGTTTTAGTAGTGGGACACATGACAGATGTGAAGATGAAAACTAGAAAGATGCATTTTGAAAAACAAGTGTGCTGTTACTTTGAATGAGGCGTGTTGTTCCATGTGACGCAGGAGATGCGGCCGCTGGGCAGCAGTGAAGTCGCACTCAGTGCATCTAAACTGTTTTCCTACAACAATCCAAATGTCATTATAGTCAATTGAGTAAAATCCCATTGCATTTGCCTTAATGCAACCCTATATTGAACATTCTGTTGGTTTTGGCATTAAATCAGGCTAGAAAAAGGCATAATTGTCATGTCATGTTTATTCAATTTAAGTACGTATAGCAGCAGGCCCAAATCCCATTGAGAGACTCACCATCTGCTGAGTGCATAAGTTTATGGCTCTTCAGTGTGCATTTAGACTTGAACTTCTTTCCACAGAGGTCACAAAGATGTGTTTTCTCAGTACTGTGTCTGTTCATGTGAGCCTTGAGGTTGCTTTTACTTCTTGAAGCATAATCACACAGCGAACATTTATATGGTTTCAATCCTGTAGACATGATCAAAACACTTATCATTAACAGATCCTGTAACATTCACATCCAAAGCAACTCAAAGTGCACTACGGCTTAACCTTTTATCTGTATATAAATTTATTTTAAGTAAAACCGATGACTTGGCTGTTGCCAACATCATAATACCACATGAGCTTAAGTTAAACTTTCAAGCTTTATTTTCAATACCTTCACGTAGGTATGTAAAATATACCTTCATGAGCCCAGATGTGCTGCTGAAGATCTGACCCATTCCTCGTAAAGAAACAGTCACAGTATGGACATTTAGAAGCTCTCTTTCCAATCACTCCCTTCACATGAACGCGTATCCCCAGTGTCTCCGACATGAAGTTCATCGACACATCTATAGGGTAAAAATACATCCATACATTTAATTCAGCACTAAGGATAACTCACATGGTACATTGTATTCCATTGTTACTCTTACCTGGATGGTTATTTTTGATATGAGTTCTAACTTTATCCTCTGATATAGACTCCTGACATAAAGGGCACGTAAAACTTTTCTTGACCTAAAGTTAAGACATATGATTTAATACAGAAGGTACCTTTTAAATTCTTAAAAAGATATAAAGATACACACTCACAATGTCAGAGTGAGTTTTGACATGTGCCTGAAGCTTGTACTTGTCAGGAGTGCAGTATTGACATCCTTCAGATGGACACTTTAGCAGAATGTCAGAATGTTTCTGTATTACATGTCGCTTCAGGCAGTTTTTAGTGATGGAAGAATAACTGCACTGGGAACAATAATGAAGGTGTTCCTTTGTGTGAGTTCGCACATGCATGTTGTAATGCACTTGATACCAGAAAAGCTTACCTGTTGAGAGAAGATTAAAGAACATTTAAGGAGACTGGAAACAGATGTTATTTTAAAGTCCCCCTGTAGTCGATAATTTCGACAACTTTTTTCCCTTGTTTAAAATAACTTGAATGTAACTCTAAACCCCATTAAATATCCAAAGACACATAAATATTAAAATCCAAGCATCAAATTCAGTCTGCAGTTCCAGACCCTGCTTAAACTGATACTGTGAGCTGACAGGCAAGTGATGTGTCATTCTTGCATTCCTATGGCTTGAAGATCTACAAGATCTACAAGTTTATGTGATTGGTGCAGGTACATGACATTAAATTGGTGTTTTTAAGTATATTAAAAACCCAGTATATTAAAAACCCAACATGATCATAAAACAATATTAAAACTTGATTTTTCATACCGCAGTATTCACATTCAAGGTCTCCGTAAACTTTCCGTATCCTTTCGAACACTTCCATGTTAAGTTGTCTTTTTTGCATTTGCTCTACAATCTGCTTAAAAGCAGATATTTCCTCGTCTTCTTGACTAAAGTCCATCTCACCACTAAGACAAGCAGTAGTTGGTGGATCTTTTTCGTCTTCTGTTGTTCGATGAGGGGTAAGCGGCTCTGCATCTTTTGATGTCAGCTGTCCAGAATGAATTTGAGTATTTTTGCTTTGAAAACTACTACATTCTGAAGGCAAGGGTACAGTTTCTTTATCAGAACCTTGTTCCATTACTACACTGCTCTCTACCTTAAGTGCCTTTTCTTGGATTCTCTCCTCATTTATAACATCCTCACAAGTCACCTCTTGCGTTTGTTCAACTGGAGATGTCTCCACCTCATTGGGCGGAATAACGTTAATATTGTCTGTAGGTGGGAAAACTCCTTTTAAATCCTCCATGGCTGAACTATCTGAGCTTTGTGATTGAGGTTCCTCTTGTCCTATGCAGCTCACTTCTGGGGTTAAAAACTCTTGGGCATTGAGTTGAGACAGCTCTTCAGTGATCTCCAGCTCATCCGGGTTCAGCATGTCCTTTTGAATATCGTCACCTGGTTTAAGCAGGCAAAAACTGGAATTTATGGATTCAGCAAAAGCAGACGACTCATCCGTCTCTGGATGGAACTCTCTGAGATGTGACCTCAGTTGCACTGAGCTTACAAATTTCTGCTGGCAAATAGCACAGACGTAAATAAAGGGGTGTTTTCGGATATGGGCATGCAGGGCCTGATACTTGGTGGAGCCGTAATCGCACAGCTCACAGCCAAAGGGTCTTTTGCTGCCGTGGACCATCATGTGACGATCGCGCTCTAGCTCGTTCTTGAACTTGCGATCACATATCTGACAGTTGTAAAGAAGTTGTCTCTTGCCTGCCCTGGTCTGGAGGCAGCCCTCATCATAAGCCTCCTTCACTTTCTCATCACTCATGTCGTGACTCTCACTGATGTGTTTGAGGAGGTTCTTGACATCAGAGTACTTTTTCTTGCAGAAACGGCAGTACTGCTTTATTTTCTTGTGCACTCGCTCCACGTGCACTTTGAGGTGTCCTTTACTAAGGCATTGAAATGAGCACAGCTCACAGCTGAATTTCTCCCCGGTGTGCTTTCGCATATGCACGCTAAGATTAGCTTTAATGGCGCTGGCGTAGTCACACTGTGTGCACTTGAAGGGTTTCTCGTTTGTGTGCATCCTAAGGTGGGCCTGTAGCGAGTGCTTGAATTTGAAGACTTTATTGCAGTATTCACAGGTAAAGATTTTGAGCTGCGTTTGTCCTAACCTGTCCCAAGAGAAATCATTTGTAAACATCAGACCAATTCAAAGGAGATGCAAAAAAGAGATGCGCATAATAGTTAAGTGTTATATTTCATTGTATTCCAAACATTTTGATGTGGAACCTGTTAGATTTTAGAGGCACTTCAAAAGCAGCCTGCTGAATGGCATATTCTTGGTAACCCCTTTTCAATGCCGCCTCTTGGGAACCTGCAGGTGTGTCGGTTGGCGTAGTAAGCTCAGCTGGGGCGGCTTCAATGGGGACGATCTTAGACGCCCCTGCATTAAAGCAGAACCTATGGTTAGTTTATTTGTTTTACCCGGTCATTGTTGTACCTGAAATCACATCAATATCTCACCTGGAATTGCCTCGTGGCTCGTAAGAACAACACTAACAATAGGGTTTTTACTCTCGTTTGCAGAATCAGGGACTTTTGCACCGACCCCCTTATCTGTCCGCATTGCCCGAGCTTTCTTTGGTGTCCGTTCTCTGTCGTCCTCTCCATCATCCAACTTATTTTCATCAGAATTATCCCCTTTGTCAGTGGAGTTGAGAATTACTATCAATTTTTTTTTTAGAAAGGTATATAATATTTTAATGGACAAAAAATAGGTAGCTTTTTAGACTGTACCATTATTCTCTTCCTCATCAGCAGCTTCTTTGAGTCCTACAAAGCAAATATGTTTAGAAATCTGCCGTTTGTTGCTGAACTTGCGGTTACATTTTTTGCACTCCAGATTATTGTCATCCTCCCTTTGTTCCTCAACTAAAGTCACTGACTCAACACCAGTGGACTCCTGTTGATCAGATTGTTTCTGTTCAGTAAACTCTTCTGGACGAACTTTCTTCGTGGAGCCTTTGGGTCTTCCACGTTTCCTTTTCACCACAACGTCTGCAAATGTTAAATAAAACAAACAAATAAATAAAACTAAAATCAATTTGATTTAAAGGTCCGGTTAAAATGATTTTAACAAATTGACAATTGAATTTGTCAATCACAGTAATTAAAAATCACCATAGCCTTGTTTGGCCCAATGCAGGTAGGAAGCACCTGTATGTTTTGTTCAAGCTGCTTACCTGAGCTTTGTGGTTGCTGAGTTTGTAATGGCTTGAGTGCTAAAATAAAAGTATCAGGGTCATTTCCTTCCCTGGTGTGAGTCTCAGTAACATGTGAAAGCAGCAGTGCTTTACTGGGAGAAAACCGGTTGCATATTTTGCACATGAAGACCGAAACACTTTCTGTGAATAAAATAAAAAATATGTTTAATACTTAGATTATTTAAGAAAAAATATTTTAAAAAACACAAATAATTGTAGAAATGTGTGTGGACAAATTATTTTACATTAAAAGTCTATCATATAGGAAAATAAATTATACAAGAAAAATATTTTAAAAGAAAACACAAATAATTGTAGAAATGTGTGTGGACAAAAGATTTTACATTAATAGTCCTTTCATATATGAAAATAAATTATACAAGAAAAATATTTTACAAGAAAACACAACTAATTTTAGAAATGTGTGTGGACAAATGATTTTACATTAATAGTCCTATCATATAGGAAAATAAATTATACAAGAAGAAAAATATTTTAAAGAAACTACAAATAATTTTAGAATGTTTCTTAACAAATTATTTTACAAATGTCATATTTACATGATCTTAAGAATGTTTGTTTTGATACAGGGGTCCCATAATATTTGGATATAATTGTTTAGTAATATGTCTCAAACAGGTGCTAAAATAAATGTAAATATTTAATAATATACAGTTGTTAAATAAATATTTAAAGTGTCTCGTGGTTACATTGCCCTGATCCTGCACACAAGCTTTTATGTTTCTAATATCTGTTAATTGGCATTGACATAACATTGATGATGATTATTAATGTTGTTATTAATATTATGTGCATCTTTATTTACATATTTTGATATTTCTTTTGTTATAACATTTTGATATTATTTTTAACCTCGAATTAATATTTTTTATATTATAGAAGCACAGAAATATGTCCATGGCAAATCAATGGTCCTCTGTCATTATTGTATTTTTAAAACGTCGAGAACAGTTTCGCGTTCCTCTTATAGGAACTGAAATAAGTCAATAAACAAACTTGATGAAGGTTTAACAGAGGGATTTGGAACAAGCTCCATTTAAAACGTTATGAATTAATTTAACACCGTTAACATCTTTAAGTTAAACAGCTTTTACTGGCGCACTTTGCTAGTTTTACCTAACTGATTTATTCTGTATCGAATCATCCGAACTAGCCGTTTCTTTAGGGCACTGAAAACCCAAACAAACCCTTTTAGACGTACCTGCATGCACTGGGTCCATTCTTATTTAAACGAATAATCGGTGAAACACACCGAACATGATTCTGGTCTGTTTTTCTGTGTAGAACTCAATCTAAAAGAATTAATTATACTTAAATTAGTTCTGCCATGTTTCTGTCGAATCTGCGAAAACAAAAATGGCGGATGGATCTCTGTCCTCCAGCAAAAGTGTGTTGCGCACGCGCGTGCGCCATCTGCTGAATGGAGTCTGAACCAAAGTCAGCTGATCCTAAAGGTTATGCTGTGTTACTGTCATCTGTACAAGGACAATCTGATATTTAACAGAGAATTAAATAAAATTATTCAAATAAATTAGTGAAACCTGAATTAAAATGAAGATCATCACTGTTACTGCATTCTGAAAATATACAATATACAATAAAATGACCACCATGTGATTAAAAGAACATCACACTGATTTGTATTAAAAGTGCAATCAGTTTATTGGAGTAAAATAAGATTGACTTAATGAATACAAAGGTTAACAAAAATTGCATAATGTTTGATAATAATTGTTTATGTACATTTACGAGTACCTCGCAACATTGGAGATGCTCCTGGCAGGCACAGCAAACATCCTTCCCCCAGCCTTGTTTGAGATTACAGCTGAGTGTAGGATGTTTACAATGACTACACGGGAATATTACCAGGTGTACAACAGGAAACGTATCAATGACCTCCAAAAACGTCACCTCAATGTTATTAAAGTACGATTAACACATGTGAGATGCCGCACATTTCAAGCCTGGTTCT